>CM031244.1:713582315-714112397 GCA_018340775.1 Taxus wallichiana var. yunnanensis
TTACTCCATTTAATGCCTCTTATAGGTGGTTGAAGGAAAGATTTCGGGATTTCCATTTTCCCTTCTCTTTCCCTTCTCATTTTTCTATAAATTGGAGTGTTGGGCTCATTGTAAGGAGAGAGAGTTTTCAGATAGCAAAGCTCTATCAAAATTGCTTTGTGAAGCCAATGTGCTTTGTAGGCCTTTGTAGTGGACTCCTTGCATGGTGATCTAGGCCCTTATCTTGTAATAGATTGAACTGTGCATATCATGAAGCAATAAAATATCAGTTTGTGGATGTATCTTCCCCTGCTGTGTTTTCTTGCATTCTTCTTGCCCCTTTAATCTTTCTACAAGAATATTGTGTCTATTATTATGTTCTTGCAGGGATCCATTATCATTGTGTATGCTTAGAGTATCGTTGTGAATGCATTTTGCTAGATTATGGAGAACTGTCATCACCTCTTCTAGTGTGCACTTTGCTTCTGTATTTCACACATTTGGAGAACTACTCTCACACCCTCCTTTTCTGGTGTATCACCGCTTTAGTGTAGGCTTTCATTTTATGCATTCTCTCTCCCTGGTCCCTTGGAAATTTAAATAAGAATAGTTAGTTTCCCCTGCATTAGAGTAGATTGTGGCAAGTATTTTAGGAGCAAGGACCAGCTTTCTCTGGAGGTCTATCTCAAGTAGCAAGTGCCACAACTTGGAGATAGTACCCATGTTATCCAATCACACCATGAGTTCAAGTATATGCACTTGTATAAACATAAGGGTGTTGTGATTCGGTGATAACATTGTGTTTTGGGTGGAGGATGAAGGTATGGTGGTGATTGTGGGTGTAATAGAGGTTGCAGATGCGGTGGTCAAAGCTGGCGTGGGACCTAACTACGACAAAACTAAGGATAAAACGGGTGAGGTCACCATGGTAGGAGGTGGAGCCAAGGTAGAAGTGATCATTAGGGATGGAGATAAGGATACGGGCATGCCATAGATCAATTGACCCGAGGCATCTCAAGTGGAGGCATGGGTGAGGTAGTGGCTCAAAGTAGCGGGATTCTGATCTAGGAGTCGTGTGAACTCCATGTCACCTGTAGGAATGGTGATAGGTTGATTGGGATCCATGGATGATGAGATGGAAGGTGGTGAAGGACTAGGTGATGAAGGGCTAGGTGGGAGCGGTAGTCGACTAGTGTGAAATACGAGGGCGTTTTCCTAACTACAGGTCAACACCATGTGGGTAGGAACTTATTTAGCAATCTTTGTATTATGCATGAATGGGGTAGAACACAACAGAACTAGGAAAATAGTCAATGGTGAGTGAATTAGGTTGGCTAGTGAGCTATAAAACAACACAGGGTGACCAATGCCGGTTTGGGTAAACCGATGCCAGTTAGGCTTAACCGGTGCTAGTTATTGTGAAAAACCAACAGTTTGTTAAATGATGGTCCCAGACTAACAATTTTCACACAAGATGAGATGTAAGGTGACTATGATTGAAGTAACAATAATATGAAAGGTGATAGGAGCCTTTTACAGCTCAGAAAGTGAAATAGGTGTCTTTTGGATAGGTATCCAAAAAGACTTCAGACCGACGTTGCCTTAGGTTAAACTGATGCCTATTGAATGTAATCGGTGACTGACGTTAAGGATAACCATAGTTGTTATTGTGAAATTGAAACAAAGAATAATAAATATGGTTATGATTTATAAATTTGGTGTTGAATCAAACCCAGAAGTCTGAGAATGATGTAGATGTGGTCCAGGCGCACTTAGATAAAGTCATAATACACCGAGTATGATTGGGAGTGTGCAAGGAAAGACAAAAATAATGATCAAAAGCTCTCACCTCAAAAGACAAATCAAGAAGAAAACTAAGAAAGAACATTCATAGATTTCCTATTCTATTACATTTGTTTAGCTTATGCTATTTGTGTGGACCGATGTTATGAATGAAACAATAGAATTTCTTGGTGAGGAAGCATTCTTACGAAGAAAGAATTCTAAAGGGTGAGGTTTCAGGAATGTTATGGTGGGGACAGGTTTTGCTCTGAAGTATGACTCGATAGAGCAGCGAGCTGGGTGCCCACTGTACCGTGATCGTGTGATCACCTACAACTTCTTCTAGGTAGGATGTTGTTTAAGAATGTATGTATTTTGAATTTTTGTGTGGTTTGGTAAGACTCGAGAAAGAGAAAAGGATAGAAGTGATTTTCTATGATTCGCTTGTCAACCATCACCTGGTCATGACTTACAGCGTATAGGTTGCCCTCAATTAGTGTGAGCTAATGCAAAAAGTCAGAATGGAATGCACTTGTTTTAAACCCAAATCGAAAGTATGATATTTGATGACAAAAATAGATGAACAGGAAGAGGGATGCTCTTTCACTAAAATGTAAAAAACAAGAATAAGAAGGTTATTTTTAAATACACCAAAAGAAATGTGTCTTTCAGAGCAAGTAGAAAGAAGAGAATGTTACCAAGGAGAAATTTTTAATGTGAATGCTACTAAAAGGGAAACAAACACACACAATTTTTTTTTTTCACCTAGGAATGAAGAAAGATGCAAGGAACCCCGAATGGGTCCCACTGGGCGTGCCAAAATGTTTCATCTATTTTCCTATTTTGAAGCATACATTGGGCATGGAGTCATGAATGATAGTATTACAAATACAAATCTAATGTGAACTTTGAAAATATGATCCTTGAGCCACTTGAAACACCACTGAAACTAGAGTTAATCTTACCAAATTCCATTTTCAATGCACTATGCACGAGTAACAAAACACCACCACAAAAACTATGTACAAAACTTGAAATCATACACACCCCAAGTGGGATATGCAGAGTGTGCACAAGCACTTATTTTTCTAAAAGAAAACCTACCTACTCTACGCTAACTAGAGAGAAAGGAAACTCAAACAAATCCTCATGAATCGACAGGGAGAAGTAGCTTTCCTTTCTCAAAAAGGGCAGCCATGCAAATGATTTGACACTGAATATGGCTGCTTGTATGAGTGAAAAAATGACTATAAGCCAATCCTCCACCCAAATCATCAAGGTGTCAACTAGAAACAAGGAAAATACCTCTTTTAGTTGCTCTGTATTTGGATTGAAGAGGCATTGCAACTGATCCTTGGTACTTTGATACTCATCCTCATGCTCAGGAGTAAGCATGACTGGTGTTGGCTTCTCCTTGGCTCCAATGAATCCAAGTACCTGATTGGGCAAGGTCGGATCCAATAGATGTGCCCATTGTTCTAAAATTCAACTCCAAAATGGATTCTCCCCTGCAGACCTTCCTGGTGAATGGTGTGGAAGAGATGATGACATCCTCTTTCTCTTTCCCTTCCTTCTCCTATGAAGAACATGGAAGATTCATATCTTCCAACCTTGGTTCTAGAGGGTTGTTATGAAGTGTAGGCTATTGTCTTTGAATGCTCTCCTTCATGGCAGCAAGCTCATGTGCTTGGAAGGTGGATGATGGAGGAGAAAATGATGTGATCTCCATGGGATCCTCTCCATTAAAGAAATCCTCCAAGTTAGACAAATAATATGCCTCTTGTTGTTGATTTTTTTGCCCCTTAGGAAAAATGGAAAAACATGACCTTGCACGCCAAAGAAATGGAGGGGTTGTTTCAGGTCATGTGAGTTCACATCTGATTTCAAATATGAAGTGCATCCGAGCTCAAAAATGGAGAAAATCTCAAGGTTTTGATACATTCGTATTTTTTTGGCATTTCCGGAAAAACAAGGGAAAAATTAGCAAAAATGTCTGAAACACGAAACTCTGAAAGTCCAAATTTTCAAATTTCAGGTTTCGAGGTTTCGGAGAATTCAGAGCGCAAAGTTGGAAATTGATCAAAATGTCTGAATTCTGAAACTCTAAAAGTCTAAATTTTCAGGTTTTGGGTTTCGACTTTCAGAAATATCAGGCGTGAAGTTGGAAAATGGAGCCAAAAAGTCTAAAATTCCAAAGTCTGAAAGTCTGAAATTTCAGACTTTCGAGTTTTCGGTTTTGGAAAATTCTCAAGCAAAAATGGAAAAATATCGCACGAAATGTCTGAAGTTCTGAATTCAAAGTCTGAAATTTTAGACTTTCAGGTTTTTAGGTTTCGAATTTCTAAACTCTTAGAGCATTTTAGCGAGATGAATAGTGTTTTTTCTCTGAAATGAAAATTTCCAAAATTCCAAATTTCAGGATTTCGGATGTTGCATATATTTTAGACTTTCGAGAGATTCGAACTCCCAACCGCCATTTTTGCAAAGTACACCCAAACCTTCAGATGGCCATAAATTTCGATTGGGAGCTTGGATTTACACAAGGGAGGACTTTTCGAAAGCTCATAGGGTCCTCTACCCAACTACGACTAGATATATTTAAATAAGTGAGACTAAGTTAGTTAAAATGAAGAAATACAATTCACCATTTTGGGGTGTCCCAAGTTTCTCACCTACCACCATTAATGAGGTATGGGCTTCCTTTCTTTCCCAACAAGGAACAGTATGTGGAGGCATGGGTTTTTTCATGGAACCCATCATTTTTGTAGGTAAATTCAATGCATTTCTTGGGTGGTTGGAGCAAGAATTGATTTCTTCTATCTCCTTCTCTAATTCTTCCTATATATTGTAAGGAGGGGCATTTTTCTAAAGGTTGGACATTTTGGCTTTGCCCCTCCCTTCTTCTCTTTGGTAGGTGAATTTGTGGAGTTCAAACCTCCTCATTCAAACTGTAATGCAAGTTTGTGCCTCTTGGCCATTGTAGTGTACTGTATCAACTTTTGGAGCAAATAATGCATGTTTGTGGATGATTTTCAACCCTCTCTATATTCATCGGCTCCATCTGATCTCTCATTGCATTTTGGTTATCTGTGTTAGTGGTTGTATTACATGTTTTATGGTTTGTGTTTAATGGCAAAGCAGGTGTTCAACATTCCTTTGGTGCATCACCTTGTTAGTTTTAGGATTTATTTTTATGCATCTTCTTAACCCTGTCTCCTTGGAAAGTTAGAGTAGGTTTCAGAGTAGATCCTCTGCAATATGAATGCATGCACCTGAATAGAGGAATAGGAACCGACCTTCATCTGGAGAGTTTTTCCAATCGCAAGGTCCCACACTTTGGGAAAATCTCAATGTTATGCAATCACACTGATATTTTCAACCCATCGAGTTGCAAACATTCAGGGGTGCTATGATTACACATCAACACCTCCATTTTGTCCTACTACATGTGCTCAACCTCCTCCATGGTGTCCTCTTGATCTAAAACTTGCTCACCATGGTTCCCCTCATCTTCAAACATGAAGTTTGAAAGCTCAAACTCTTCTTCAACATTAGAGTTTGAAGGGGATGAAGTGGGAGGAAGAACTAAAGGTTCTTCTGTGGCTTTCTCTAGTACTTGAAGCCTCTTGAACTATATGGTTCTCCTCCATTATGGATTCATCAATCAAATCAGGCCCTTCAAATGAAAGCAAAAATCTTCAACAATGATTTCTTCATCAAGTGGTTTCAACTCTGATTTGATCTCTTCTAGTTTCTCCTCTTCAATAGGACTTGGAGCTGATTGTTCTTCTTCCTTCTTGACTAATTGTGCAGCTTGGATTAGATCAACATCCTCTTCGAAAAAGTGCCATTATTGACCTTTTGCATTAAGAGAAAACAGACTCTTGGTCTTCTCCTTCTTGTTCTTGTTCTGCTGCAAACTCAACCTTAGCCACCATTGGCTCTTCAACCTTGACCTCCTTTGTTGGCTTAACCATCAAGGGGATCTTTTTAATCCCAAATTTGAGAGCCAAGCTTACCAAGCTTTTGATCATTTCTTCTTCTCTTAGCTCTTCTTCTTGCTTCCCTTGGCTGGTTGTCTAATTTTCATCTTCCCAACATGGATTTGGGGATGCAAGAGGAGGGGTAGGTTGGGATTCAACCAATTTGCTATTGTTTGTGGTGGAGAGGGAAGTGGAACTTCTTGTTTGTTTGGAGGGAATGAATTCTTGGAAGGGAAAAGGGTAGAAGAATTGAGATGAGATGGAATATTAGGAGATGGAGAAGGGAAAACAACATTTGGGGCAGCAAATGAGGGGCTTGACTCTTGCACTGCTGAAATGATAAAGCTTGAGAAAGAGAAAATGAAGGACAAGGAGCTAGTGACTAACTTACCCATTGACAAGGTTATCTCACACTTTGCTCATATGCCTCAATATCCTTAGTCCACTATGTAAGTTGAGGCAACATTTCAACCATGAAGTCAAGCTTCTCCTGAGGGTCAGTAATGTCTTGGAAAAGGGCCTTCCCATGGACAAGGTGCCCTGCAACCAATCCTGAATGCCTTCATTTGTATTGTAGCCCTTGACTGAACCATGCTAGCCTCCATCCTTTGAATCTTCTCTAGCAGATCAACATTTTCCATGTAGCTGTTATCATTATATGCATACCCTTGTTCTTGATAAGCTCCATATCCAAATTGGTTTTGGCACTACTCATATGGGTAAGCATGATTATTTTGGATCTGATCATAATGTTGATTTGGAGGAGTTGTGAAATACATTAGAGGTCGACTACACTTTGCTACTACTGCAAGTGTGAATTGTAAGATGGAAATCAAGTCATGATTGCACAACTTCATGGGATGGAAGAAAATGGGAGATGTGGAAAGGAAGAATGGGTGGAAATTGATGGAAAAGGTCCAAAACTTCGAGAGATTGGGTTGTTGACCAGATGAAGTCACTAGATGTGCTTTGCATGTGACTCCAAAGCTTGAATCTCACCAAGAACACATCAAATTGATGAAATTAAGTGTTAAGGTGCTTCAAACCTCTACCATTGGGTGTGCTAGAACTATTAGGGTGGCAGCACAGTGGCTTAAGATTTGTTGTTTGATATTGAGACACCTTGGAAAGATGAAGAAAAATATAACCTCGGTGTCCCACCGGGCATGCCAAAATTGTTAGTGCAAAATCACAGCACCCTCAAATGGCTTGGTTTTGTGTGTGGCATTCAGTGTGATCTGCATAACATTGGACCATATCCCAAGATATAGGACTTCCAAACTTGAGATGATCCTCCAGATAAAGTGGGTTCTTATTCCTAAACTATCTGCCACAATCTACTCTAATGTAGGAAAAACTAATCTATCCTAATCTAACCATTCCAAGGAACTAGAGAGAAGGAGAGAGAGAAAAGAGAGCCTACACTAAAGTGGTGATACACTAGAAAAGGAAAGAGGTGAGATACTCTATTGAGAAAGGATGAAATAGGTGAAAAAGGAGATGAGGAAGGTCAGACAGAACTGACACAAACCCAGATCCTAATCCACCATCAAAACTCCATGAAACATGAAATCCCACACCTGCAAACATGAAATACATGCACATAAAAAAATTAATGGAGAGGCATGGAGAAACAACAAAACATGAGAAAGGTTTGAAGAACACCACAAAAACATGAGTTTATTGCTCTAGAAGATGTACCGACCATTACATTTTACTTCGTAGGCACAAATCTACTTGTCGACGTAGGAGAAGGCTTATAACTCAAATGGAGTTGGGAAACAAATTTGATAGAGTTTCCCCACATCCCAGAATGTCTCCCCCTCAAAATGAGAAGTGTTTACAATATATAGAAGATGAAAACCAGAGAGAAAGAAGAAAAACTCGGACTCTGCTCTAAAATATCAACCACCAACCATCAATGCCCCCTACAAATCTACCTACAATCTATCAATTTTGGTTCCCCATGTCTATTTGGTGTGTTGGAGAAGGAAGAATGGCGGATCAAATCAAATATGGGTAGTTGAAGTAATCGATCATACATTAATGGCATGAAAGACATTTTCCTATTTTTCAACCACCAATGCCTTCTAAAACTAATAATTTATGCTTCCATGGCGTAGAGGAGGTCACAAAATTTCCAAAAAGTATTCTCTTGCTCAAATCTGAGCTTCTAGTCAAAAGATATGGTTGTTTGAAGATTTTACATCGAGACTGTACAAAAATGACGAAAATGCAATCTTTGCAAAACGGATCTGCGGGCCCGAAATTACAACTTGCACCTTTTGCAAAAAAATTAGAAAAGTGCAAAATTTCCCCACAGGCCCCAATTCCTGCAACTTTATATTTTTAATTTGGTGAACAAACCTCCTCGGGCTCACGAGCCTGCACTTTACATTTTGTGCCATTTGCAAAAGTTGCAAAATATCCAAAGATTCCTCAACAACCCGCTTCTCGATAAATGACAAAGGCCTAACACATGGCTTCTCTGGGCATTGGCGGAGGTGTGGCTTACTTTTATACTTTACACCTTTTCAAAATAAAATTTGAAAATTCCAAAGTTCCTCCGACGACCCGCCTTCCCGCTTTGACTTGAATCATGGCCACGTGTCCCTTTGCAGGACATAGGCATTTTTCTTTATTTGGCGCAAATATCTTCCATGTGCTCGTGGGCCCACAATTTTAAATTGTGTTTATAGAAAATAGTTTGCAAAGTTCCAAAGTGTCTCCCCACCCCCAGATCCGCATTCCATTTTGGTGAAAAGTCTTCCTCAAACCCACTGACCCACTTTTGGCAAAAAATCCTCCCAAGGCCCGCCGGATCGTAACTTGCAAAATATGAGGAGTTAGAAGGACTTCTTTACATTTCTGGAAAGGGGAGGAAATTTCCTATCTGATGGAAATACTTTAAGTGGACCTCAAGTGCTTAAAATATATAAAAATTCAGATTGAAGCACAAAAGGGGGAAATGGTGTTAGTTGACCAAAAATAAGTGTGAGCTTATTTTGGTCAACAATAAATTACGGAAAAAATTAAGGAACTTGTCGGATAAAAACATATAGAAATTTTGGCAAATATGGTTGGAACCAGATTCGTTGGGTTGGAAAATCATATAAAATTTTCATTCATAGCATTGGTGAAATATAACATATTTTTGAAGGAAATTGTATACGGAGTGGCGAATTAAGGATAATTTATTGGAATGAACGATATTTATTGGAAAAACTGATTTTAATTCCAAATGGATGTCTTCCGTGTGTTCCCCCAACTTTCACTCTGCCTCATCTAAAGGACCTCATTTCAACTTCAAGCTCCTTGATGGTAGGTTCTAATATTAGATTTTTCTTTCTTTAAAGTATCATCCACTCTTTTAGTTCAACTATAACCTAATCATTTTTATTATCGTCATACACATAGTTATTGCTAGGTTCATATGGCTTCTCATGACCTTTACCCATCTTATGCTTTAGAGAATCTTCTCCAAGTGATTAAAATTACCTCATAATGACCTTGATCTAATACCAATTATTATAAGAAATGTGAATGAGAGGGGAGTGAATAAATCTTTAAAAACTTTCATTTCATTTTTTTATAGCTTACAACATCATCCAAAACAACCATTTAACATACATATTCAATTATGAGATTATTAGGTGTGTAACATCCATTCACAATTACATGAAACAAAGAAGAGAACACATAGACACTATATATGAAGTGTTAAATCCTTAGTGGGAAAAATCCCAATGAAACGTTGAAATATATGACTCAATTCAAAATACTTGCATGAATATTACTCATCACACAAGATTTGTTTAGTGAAAAACCTAAGTTAAAAGTAGCACTGTCCCTATTTAGTATAACACTCACTATACAAGGATTGTTCCACCCCTAAGATGACTAAGCATGCACCTATCCACGTGATGATGATAAACATTTAACTATCATTACTCATACAATATATTTTGATCACAAGTTTATCTCTATACACATTAAACACTCTCAAACAATATTTTCTCCTATGTCACTCAAATATGCTCCTTCACTTGTTGATTAGGTCTAATGACCTTGAATACTTGTTCCTAAAATATTATCAAATGTTCATGCCTCTTATTTTCTCTTCCCTTGATACATCTATCATCTTATTTCTTCTCCTTTATTTCACTCACATCCCCACACTTACAACTCTATCAAATGATCCAATACGTCAGGCTTATATAGACGAATCTAGCTTATAAGACACCTTAAGTTAGACAATACCATTTAATTTGGTCATGAAAACATAAAAACACATCTACACACTCATTTAAAAACACTTATAATTACCAAGTAGGTCGGAAAGATCCCAGACACAAACTAGCACACACTTCTCCTTTAGGCCTACAACATGGTCTTCTTGCTCCAACGAATGCACAATAAAATCCAATAGAATCTAAAATATTTTTCAAGACATCAAAAGTTACATAAATATTAGGAAAAACCTCTCACCATCACTAATCGGCTTGGTAACCTCTACAACTTCAATAATCTCCATGAATCACACTAAGAAGCAAGCTACCTCAACAAAGTCTCAAAAATGTATAACCATTCCATAGGAGTGAAAAAAATTTACACATAAAAATCAATTGTAAAGAATTATTGGGCACATTATTGGAAGCTAAATGACTCCAAAAACTCTCTAGGTTCATGAGACACCATCAAACAAGGCATAATACTCCAGTCGCCCATCTCCCTACTTAACTTAAGCATGTTGATCATGCCTAGAAAAAGGTTGTCAAGAACAAATAACTTGCAACACCAAAATATATCACCAAAGAACAAAGAAAAAAACACTGAAAATCTAATGATTTCTAATAACTGATGCAACTAATATAAATCTCCAAATCAAATCTTAATTAATACAAGAAAAACACTCTCTCAAACCGCTTCTAACGGGCTTCAAGGACTTAAGAACTAGTATTAAGAAATCATGCTTCAAATACCTCAAAAATCACTTCTAGACTCAACCAATACATGTAACACATAATTAGGGACTATAAAAACCTCCTTTAGCACTAGAAAACATATTTCATTTGGATAAAACTTTTCTTGCACACTTGTTCTATGACACATTTATGAGTCCTAATAGGGTTATCTAGGCCAATAGGGTTTCAACATGAAACCACCTCTTCTTGAAATAAATCACTCAAAAACTTCATGACATGCCTCTACCAACTATATAAATTCCATACAACACTTCCTCGTGATGTCAAACAATCAAACTCACCTCAATCCATAAGACTAGTTTGAGCCCTTCTAGGTCAAAAGTTGTAGGGAAACTTTAGAGACCTGTATCTTCAATTATCTCCACTACATATTTCTGAAAATTTTCATGATAACCTGGATCACATCCAATATTCCTAGAAACATTCATTTATTTTCAGAAAATTCCATCTCTTCCTTGTACCTATAAATATACATAAAACAAGGGTTTTTCTCCATCTTCCTGAAACAACTGGACCTTGAAATCACCACCAAAATGAGCTCATAAAATTTTCTTTCCCAATCCATTTTGAGACCATAAATTTTTTTATCCTCCATCACTCTGAACTAGGTTTTGGGGAGGGTTTAGACCACCTTTTCTTCTTAACAATCGTTCATAAATTATAGGACATCATTTTACTCCATTCTAACTCTAAAATAGTCTTAGTTCCATTCCTCAAATATGGTGAAAATATTAGGATCCCATGAAATTATTTTATGATAAAGTAAGCACTCCAAACTTGACCTCAAGATGGGAATTGCACTTCTAGAAACTTGATATGACCAAAATATCATTTTCTTGCAACTTATTAAATTTCCTAGCTTGAAAGTTTGTGTGAAGCACTAAAGGGACCTCTTTCAAATATCCTAAGACTCATGCATGACTTGTAACCTCTGAATCTCTCCAAACACTAAGACTTACCCATGCAAACCCTTCCTTGTCTTGTAGTCTTGCTCCAAAAGGACCTTAAATATGCACCATATACCTAAATAGTGACCTGATACACCTCATACACTTGTTTTAAATCTCAAAATACTCCTTTTCTAACAAGTCTTACTTTATCCATTTATCATGATATCATGCCATACAACATGCATTAGTTCTAGGACTAGGTGTAGAATTTCTTGGCCCAACATATGACTTATATGATTTGACCTTGATGACTTTTTAAGACTCATTAAAACATTTAACACATCATACTAAGCATGTTAGACCTCATGAAGACATAATACAAATTTGGAGATTCATACCACTACCATGATAGCTTGCATCATGCTCTATACCATGCGCCAAGACACCATAACAACATCAAATCCAAATACTACAAATCAACCTTCAATATTGACCTTGATTGACACCTCATAGAGACTCTTAAACTACCTTTTCCATCAATTAAATTTGACATGAATGAAAACTACACGCACACAATGCCCAACAATATCTTCCTTTGTCATTGATGGCAAAAGTGTAAACACTTTCAAGAATTTTTTTTTTCATGTTTCTAATTCTATTCTCCCACTTTGACATCTATGAATAAGGCACTATGACAATTTAGCATGAAAAATAATGACAACTTTACATGTAGAAAATTTACTTGTTCTCCTTGGACTGTACTTTCCATCTTTAATTCAAAGATGAAAAATGATCCTATGGACTTGGTCTTCACTCTTTCAATTCTACCCTACAACTATACTTCCCTAAATCCATTTTAGACCATATATTGACCTTATTACTTCTATTTATTACTCTAAATCTGTGTTTTTTTCCTTCAACAACCATACTCCCGTGACCGATGCATCGTTAATCATTTTCATAAAGACAGCTTCCAACCTTAGACCTCTTCATCCTTACTTTTTCCTTTCATAATGAGGAACACTTTCCATAAGACAAAACTTAGCTCCCCTTGTGATGATGCATTCTAATTTGGTTACTAATACTACTACTTCTAATTATGATCTAAATACCAGTTATCTTTCTTCATGAACCACAACTTATGCATTTATAGTCTGTTTAGCTCTTTAACATGAAAAACTATTGAACTATTTCCAACATCTTCATGGATAAAACTGAGACCCCGCAATTATGAATTCCTTACAACACACCTTGACCTCTACAAACACTCCTTTATATGATCTTCTTTACTACAAAATATTGCTCATCTTTAATTTATACTTCAAGATTTGAGGAACATCATAGGCAATATCTCTGCAATCTTATCTCATGATTCTATAATATCAAGAGTACAATTTAATCTTCTCGCTAGATCAACTATCTAATGTAGAAGACACACTCCTTCAAGACTTGATACCAAAAAAGAATACTCTATCTCACCATCAATTGACACTTAATTTTTGTTCATTAACGATAAAAAAACCACCTGCACAATATCTTATATTAAACTAAGACTTAAAATATTATTCTTGACATAACAACCTTGAGCTTTGGAATCCCAACTTCATGAATGTCGTCATAAACTTTAAGGTTGCACATATAATCCTCTAAATGGTATAAACATGATTTTCATGACTTGAAGACATAAAATCATAGCCACACACCCATTTTGATCACTTTGACCCAAACTTTTAGACCAATCTCACAAGGGAAATAGATTCACACATTGTAAAACTCATACTACCTTCAAAATTTATACATTAACATACTTGATTAATTATAACACATTAAAATTTAAGCTCCAAACTTACCTCTTTATTTTCCACAACATACTAAAAATAGGTATTTTGAAATCCTATGTCATCTTTAGATACTTTTCTATAACTCACATAAGTATACCAAATTATTAAAATCATCTTATAATCATGGGAAAGGATAACATCATCTAAGATCAACATTATAAATTCATCTTGATGAACTCATTAAGCTTCCCTTGTGTAGAAATTTTCAACAGCTTTCCGGGAATAAATATCCATCTTTAAATTTTCATTCATATGATAAAAATAGAGCACCTAAAACCTTTCTTCATAAACCTTGAGACCGTTATTTCTCCCACTAGGATGATACACTTTATATATTTGGATTAACTATAGGACACTTCTCATTAACTAAGAATGATTCTTACAAGTATACCTCTTACTTGACTTGGGGCATACAAACTATAAAGAAGATGTTTATCATGCTCATGACCTCAAAACAGACTTTATTTTATCTATACTCTCTTGCAACTATTTTGAATACTTCTTACATGAAAACCCTAACTCCTTAACCTGTCATTCTCAAATTTTATACATGATAAAACAAGATGGATCAAAAGAAATATCAAACAGAGATAGACATTACTTTGCATCTACTAGAGACCACTAGACTACACAAAAGACACCTTTTTAACATTTTCATGATCACCATACACAATTTACTAGAACTTCAATCATATTTGTATAGATATCAAAAGTCTATTATGACACTTTATTCAATTATACCTAACTAAAATAAAATGATACATACTTTGAATGCATCCTTAACCATGTTGAAAAAAACACCATAGTATATGAAACTCTTATTTGGTATAAGACTATGACTACTGACAATTAAATGAGAATCATTAAACCATAATAAACACATCTCTATCTTTATTACATACTGACTTACAAAAACCTTCATGGATTGACAAAACAAATATTACTTTCTTAACTAGTCAAGAACATGAATGAACCAAACTAGATACATAATTTAGACCTTGCACATTTAAGAGTCAAGACAAAACATACCCTTGCTTCCTTCAAATGATGAATGTATTTAGAAATCCTTATTTAGAACATACCATTATTATTAAGGCACTAGAACACCATGAACTTGAGAGATTCCCACAACTTTTTCTTCCTCTTATCTTAGTTGCTATCAATGTTTAGAATTGTTTTTCTCTTCATTGGCTCACTAGGTTTGAGATCCACTTTATCTATCTCCTCCTCCTTTGACTGCATACCTTGTTAACTTTATGAATGATCAAATTTGAGATTGATTGTCTTGAATTTATCCTTAATTTCTTTATTTTCCTAAATTATCCTTGATTCCCTTTTAATTGTCTCTTTCAATTGAAAACTTTGATAAAAACATATGATTTTATTCAATCACGCCTCATTCTCAACTAGAGATAAAAATCTATTTTTCTTGTATCATATTTAAGATTGAAAATCCTAATTTCCTCCTTATCCTTATCAATGCCATCTGTCACCTTTTTTGAACTTGATCCTTCTTTGAAAAACTTTCATTCCTTACACCACTTCCTTTGAATCACCCTTCTTAGCTTGATCTCCATAATCATATTACTTGTGATTCTTGGTTGTTTTGGGATTTTCCTTTGCTTCATTTATATGGTCACCATTATTGATTACTTTGACTATCTCTATAGGATGAGACTTCTTGATAGTATTTGATTCATTCTCCTTTATTCAACCCTCGTGATCAACTGTCTTGATTGTCTTAATAGAATCATTCCTCATGTCATGATTTGACTCATTATTCAATTCACTCATAGGTTCAGATCACTTTGTATACATCTCTTTGAATTTTATATCCTTTTGAACATCCTTATTCTTTCTAGATGACCTATCAAGATAGAACCTTGTTATCGACCGAGATTCTAATAATTAGAGTACACAACATTTTGGTTACCTTTTGAATCGCTTTGAGTTCATGTTCTAGCTAAAATGCATGGTCTTATGACCATATTCCTTACATTCATAACTAGAGCCATTGAAGGATATTCCATAAACCAAAGATTTTTCCTCCTTGAGGATCTTCTTTCACATTCCTTTTCCATGTGACCAAATACATTACATGCATAAAAATATTCATTACTTCATATGAGAAACTTCCTTGCTTCGAGAAACATCTTCTTACCTTTCTTCTTAACCCCTAGATACCTACTTTAATTTATCATTTAAGGAGCTTATTTCAAATTCAATATCCTTCATGATAGATTTTAATATGATATTTTTATTTCTTGTAAGAATCGGATCTTTTTATGGTCAGCTATAACCTCATCATTTCTATTATCATTATACACATAGGTAATACCAACTTCATATGGATTCTCATGACCATTACCCACATTATGCTTCAGAGAATCTCCTCAAAATGATTAAACTTGCCTCATAAGGACCTTGATTTGATACCAATTATTAGAAGCACAAATACTTGAGAGGGGGTGAATCAATTTTACAAAACTTTCATTTCATTTTCTATAGATTACAACATCATCTAAAATAAGTTCCATTTAACATACATATTTGATTATGATCTTATTATTTGTGTAACATCCATTCACAAGTGCATGAAATAAAGAAGCACATAGACACTATATCTGAAGTGGGAAACCCTCAAGGGGAAGAAAACCAACTGAAACTTTTAAATATATTACTTAATTCAAAATACTTTCATGAATATTACTCATCAAATTTGATTTGTTTAGTGAAAAACCCACTTGATAAGGAGCACCCACCCCTATCTAGTATATCACCCACTAAAAAGGAGGCTACCACCCTCTAAGATGAATAAACACTAACTTATCCACTTGATGATGATGACCACTTAATTATTGTTACTCCTACAATAGATTGTGATCACAAGTTAAGCTCCATACACATCAAACCCTCTCAAACAACCTCTTATCCTACTTCACTCAAATATGCTACTTAACTTGTTGATTAGGTATAATGACCATAAATACCTTCTCATTAACTCTTCATGCCTCTTCTGATCTATTCCCTTGATACTTATATCATCTTATTTCTTCTCCTCTAGCTCGCCGACATCCCCATACTTCCAACTCTATCAAATGAGCCAATACACTAGCCTTATATACATGACCCTAGCGTATAATCAAGGAGCAACAACAAATTGACACAAAAACTCAATTTCTATATTTCATTTCTGTTTCAACACCATTACATATATATAGGAAATACATATCCTATAAAATAGGAAACCACTCAAAATATTGACGAGTTGTTAAAACAACTCGTAACATATTAGTCCATATAAATATGTGGTTGTTAATATTAACAACCTCACTAACAAATATAATGTGAGCACTAATGTGATATTCCTAACATTCCCACCCTTAGTGCAAACATGGGGAAAACCTATCTTTGTACTATACGTACTCATGATCTAGTGATTTTCATAGGATGGTCACAAAACTCAAGGATGGTTTTCAAAAACGGTTCACCAAAAACTAAGAATGGTGGTTTTATAATTGGTTTACCAAAAAACCACAAAGTGATGGTTTTGCAAATGGTTTACCAAAAAATAATAATGGTGGTTTTGTAATTGGTTTACCACAAACCACAAATGAAGGTTTTGAAGTGGTTTACCTACAACCACATCATGATGTGCTAAGTACTATTATCAGCTCTATCAATATCTTACTATAGGGAATAACATAGGAAACACAACTCACCAAATCAAACAATATAACATATACAAGAAAAGTTTCACATTTCATCCTATAAGAATCACAATGTTATTAATTGCATCCATTGTTGTCGATCGCTGCCATTTGATCTTGAACAACAAAGGAAACTGCCACTACCACTGGAAATTACCCTTAAATTTAGTCATTTTAGGCTCAAAATGGAAATGGAACATTGCTTTCATGTTCCCCCCCACAATGTGAAATTTCCACACACGAACACTGAGAAGCAAATTGTATTGAAGTACATACTATTGAATGGATCTTACTAGTTATATTTTACCGCACATCGTCACCATTGCAAGTGAACATATTCAAAAGAGTATCATCCTCCAATGAAGTACGGCAATGATGACCATGTTAGTCAGAGGATCACTGATAGTCATCTACGCTCCAACACAACTCTTTTCCAACATCCACAACCATACAAAATAGGAACACTGAAATCATAGTAGAAAGTAAAATAAACACCACAAAAGTTTGATGATTGACCTCCATCCTCCGATGCCTCCTACCTTTGGTGAAAGGATACTAACTTATCTTGAGTTGATCATGGATCTCATTGTACATTTTATCCACATAGGATAAACATTGCGTATAAGAGAAAATGCATCCAATTATTATAAAGTGATGAAAAATTTTTTTCCAGACTTTTGACAATCGACACTATGAATTTGATTATTGCAAATAAAACCAACAAAGACAATGATAATACACTTATTAACAAATGAACAATGACTTTTAACATTAATCAAGGAAAAACTATAACAAGGAAAATTTTAATTATATGACGACATTAAACAATGAATTTTGACAAAAGAATGATACTTTTGTTTTGAAGGCATCCAAAATGTTATATTTGATCAATAAACAATGTTAGACGCACTAAACTATTATAAGGACAATTAAAAATGACTTCAAACTTTATTGAATATTATTTTCACTCTATCAAATTGTTTTCCGAATAATCAAAGGACTTTTAAAATTCACATACAACTACTAACTTTTTATACTATACAACACGATTTTAATTTTCTATGGACATTAGACAACAACAACTAACCATTAGAATTCTAAGACCAAGAACTAAGCAACGAAGTAAGAACTTTTTTCTCTAATAAATTCGGTGAAGACTTCGTAATCGAGCTTGTTATGGAGCTATTTGGTAGATACGAATTCTTGAAGAGTTAGAGCTGGCATATTTTGAGAGGTGTCCAATAGTGCACACAGACCAGATTACCTTGAAGAAGATCAAATCCTTATGCAACAAAAACAACTATCCGTCATTGGTTGTACTTTCTCCTGGAAGGAATGCGGAATAAAAGGTGAATACCAATGTGATGTGCAGGGATAATGTGTTAATGGGTTTGATTGATATCATTGACCCATTACATGCATATCCATCCAAATGGTAATTATTACTGATGCTGAATTTATTTGCTTCTTCCCAAACGTAAATATCTAGAAGACTGTATTGAACAACTATTTCTTTCGCCAGAATACCGTTGTTTCTTTTGCCAGACCTGATACAATGTGTTGAGATGAAATATAAATCAATCCATGTCCATGCAAAATGGAGGGATGGAAGATCCAAATATATTGGTTGATTGACTTGAATGGTGAGCTTGTACAGAATATCTTGGATGTGTGGAGCCATCAAATTATCAAATCCACCTAAAACAACACAAACCTATTCTAATATTGCAAGAATTTTTTTATAGAAAACTATTTCACAAAGTAATAAATTTCATATACGAGAAACTGAGATTAATACTAGATTCGCCCAATTCAATCCTCATATTTCCATTTCGTTCAGATACCAAATCTAGGAGCATCAACAGATTGACACAGAAAACTTGATTTCTATATTACATTTCTCCTTCGAACACCATTACATATATATAGGAAATACATATCCTATAAAATAGGAAACCACTCACAATATTGACGAGTTGTTAAAACAACTCGTAACATATTAATCCATATAAATGCGTGGTTGTTAATATTAACAACCTTACTAAAAAATATAATGTGAGCTCAAGAATGTGATATTCCCAACATATAACATAATTTAGTTTAGATGAGACCATTAATTTCAGTCATGAAAACATAAAAACACCTATACATACTCATTTAAAAATACTTAGAATGACCAAGTAGGTTGGAAATATCTAAGACACACCAACTAGCACACACTTCTCCTTTAGGCCTAAAACATGATCTTCTAGCTCCAACGAATCGACAATTAACTCCAAGGGAATATAAAAACTTTTTTAAGACATAAAAACTCCATACATCTCATTATAAACCTCTTAGAATCACCAAATATCTTAGTAACATTTTCAAATTATATCATCCTCTTGGATCACACCAAGAAGAAAGATACCTCAACAAGGTCTTGAAACACCTAAAACCAGTCCACAAGAGTGAAAAACTTTTCATATAAAAAATATTGTAAAGACTTCTTAGGCACATGAATGGAAGATACATGACCCCAACACACTCTCCAAGCTCATGAGACACCATCAAATAGGGGAAAAAATCCAATACATCCATCTCTCCTCTCTCGCTTAAACATACCGATCATGCATAGAAATAGGTCATCAAGAAAAAGAAACTTGGCATACCAAATCACCTCACCAAGGAAAAAATAGCACATCACTAGAAATAACATGATGTCTACACTAACTGATGCAATATAAATAAACCTTCAAATCAAATATTAAGGCATCCAAACAAACCAATCTCTCAAACTACTCAAACAGGCTTCAAGGACTCAAGAATCAATCTTAAGAAACAATGCTACAAACAAGTAAACCATCACTTCCCAAATCAACAAATGCATAGAACATATCATTAGGGACTATAAACACCTCCTTAAGAACTAATAAGCATATGTCATTTGGATAAAATCATATTGGTTACAGGTTCCATGAACCCTTCTTGATAGGCCTAATAGGGATATCTAGGCCAATAGGGTTTCAACATGAAACCACAACTTCTGGTTAAAACAATGAATAAAACACTTCATGATAGGCGACTACCAACTATATAAGTCTATAAAAATGGCTCGATCATGTAAAATAATCAAACTCACGTCAACCCATAAGACTAGTTTTAGTCTTTCTAGGCCAAAAGCGGTCGGGAAAATTTTGATACCTGTATTTTAAATTTTCTCCATCAGATCTATCTAAAAATTTTCATTATCAGTTGGATCACATGCCAATATTCTTGGAACAATTCATTTATTTTTGTGAAACTTCCATCTCAGCCCTATACTTACAAATATCCACAAAACAAAGGTTTTTCTCGATCCTCTTGAAATAGCTCGAACATGAAATCACCACCAAAATGAGCTCAAAATAACTATATACAACCATGATTCATCATATTTTCTTTCCCAATCCATTTGGAGACCATACAACTCACTTTTTATCCATCACTTTGAACTAAGATTTTTGGAGGGTTTCAAATGCACTCGCTTCTTAACAATCATTCATAGTATAGGACATCATTTAACTCCATTCCAAATCTAAAACACTCTTAGTTCCATGCCTCAACTATGGTGAAAATATCAAGACCCCATGCAAATATTTTATGAGAAAATGAGCATTCCAAACATGACCTTGAGCTAGGAATTGTACTTCTATAAACTCGTTATGACAAAAAATCATGTCCTCGCAACTTATTAAATTTCCTAGCTTGAAAATTTTCATGAAGGACAAAAGTGATCTCCTTAAACTATAACAAGACTCATCCATTTCCTGCAACCTCTGAATCTCTCAAGAAACTAATACTTACCCATGTAAACCTTGCATTGTCTTATAGTCTTTCTCCAAAAGGACCATAAATATGCACCGTATACCTGAATAGTGACCTAATGCACCTTCTAAAATTTTTTACAACCTCAACATACTCATTACATGATCCAAAAATTATTCCCTACTCCATTTCTCATGTTACTATGCCATACACCATGCATTATGTTAAGGACTAGTGCTTGGACTTACCTGATCGAACATATGACTTGATGTAGGAGCATCAATTCTAGAATGTGTATAAGGATGAAAACATAAAAATTTTGTTTACTAGGTATGTCCATGGGTCCTAGAAGTCATTAGGATTCATTTTATTTTTTTATTCTTTCTTTGAACCTTCACAAATTCAAATGAGGCATTTTCCCTCCAAAATGCAAATTTGAAATTGTAGAGCCATTTTGGCTTGGTGAATTTATTTCAATGTATTCTTAGAGCTTTTAATCCTTGTAAAATTATGAAAGGAGGTATAATTGTGTGTCTTGGGTCCTTTCAGTGGTCTAGAAGTCATAATATGAGTCTAGAAGTCAAGGAATTGGTGTTAAGAATAAGGTTACTCACATGACTAATGGTTCTAAAGTATTGAATTCAATTAGGAACTAATGGGGTGACTATAAATTTTAAAATTTAACTTAATTTCTCCATTCTCATTTGAATGAGAATCATCGAGAAGCTTCAAGAAAGATATAGTATGATATTTTGTGTGTATTTATGCTTGGTGTGACTTTTTTGAGAAATGTTTGTGCATTGGGATTTATCGGGACTTTGTGTAAGAATTGGAAAATTATCTTTAAGAATGGTAAGAAGTTAATTCTCATATATTTGCATGATTTTTTTGATCCATTGTAAGAAAGGAAGATATTGGCATGACGATAAAACTATATAGTTCTATGGTAGACTATTTACAAGTATTTTACTGCCTTGAGTTTGATTTTGGAAATGATTTGACCATAAGAATGATGTATGTAAGTGAGGAGAGGTTTTTCACTTGTACAAGTCTTAACATATCTTCACAATCCATGGTAGGATAGATTTAATCATGGTTGTTTGAGCTCTTAGGGTGTCTTCTTAAGTAAAGACTAGTGATGCAATAGGGAGGAGTGATTTATAGGCATATTTATTAGATTTTGTGGATGAAGATATTTTGGTAGCATATTAGGGACTTTATGGGGAGTCTTCATATGAGAGAGAAAGATTAAAGAATTGATTAGGAACCTAGAAATGTATTTCACTCTATCTTGAACACTCTTTAAGTGTTTTTCTACTATGAATTGTGACTAAATTGGAGGTTGGGGGATTGATCAAGAGTTACTATGCATGAATATAGTTGATAAAGATTACCATAGTCCTTATAGAGCTTGCAATAATGATAAAGGATGGAAAATTAATGAAGGAACCTTGAAAATTACGTCTCACTCTATATCAAGGTCTAAAACACTCTAACTAAAGTTTGTCACCAAAAAGCCATTTTTTTATAAACGAATTGACAAAATCCCCTAAAAGTTTGTAGGAATTTAGGCTGAGTAGTTTTCTAGATGTTGGTGAGGGAATTAGTGTAGATGGAACCTTCTTCTTCGAGTTGCAGATGACAATTCCTTGTGTAGTTGAAAAATCTTAAATGAGGCAAAACAATATTGAGAAATTGAACATATTCAACACTAAACACCTTGAAAGGAGTTAGGACATGAAAATAATAATTCTCAGGGATTTTCTAAACACATGCAATAATAATTAGTTCAATTGAAGACCACTATCTATAGTCGTAGTTGACATTACAGAGATAGTGTGCAATACAAATCCTAGAAATATAACTGGTAATTAGAAGTGTGGAAATGGAACGAATTTTTCAAAACAAGCCTACTTGAAACTTTACATAGAGCTCAAAACCAAAATGGGTACTAAGAAATGCAATTAGATGATTGAATAAGTTTGTAAGACAAAATTTACAAGGATAAAAACACCGAGATATGGCTAATAGAGAGCTAAACCAAATTAAAGGAAGGATATAGTGAAAAGAGCATCTTGGTAATGAGTGATATCACAAAATTTGGTACACACATTCATTGAGGTAAGGGGTAGTTGTAGGTGATTTGAGTTTACATGAAGTATTTCTATATTAATCCAATCATGAATGGAGCAAAGGGAATTGTTTTTAAGCCTAGTAAAGGGCGGATTAATGAAGGGGAGTGAATTTAAGACGTTAGACTAAATTTGATCAATTTAAAGGTAGATATAGGTTGATTAGAGGTATAATAACATGAGTGAATATTTTTCGAGGTACGGTGAGGTCATAAGCCCAAATTTGGACTTGAATTGAAGGATACATCTTGAACACACATAACTTGTGAAGCAAAACAACAAAATTTCATTAAAAGGTGAGTATATTGCTATTTTGGGGTGTTTTCCATTCCTTTCAAATATTTAAATGACATAGGTAAGGGTCTAAGAACATGTTGAGTTGAACTATTTGGTTGAGTATAATGTGATGAAAAATGAGAATTTTACATGATTAAATGTTGAATAATAACTTGTTAAGAAGGCCAATTTGAGGGTCTAAGAGACCGAATTGATAAAATTGGTTATTTTAATCTTGCATCGAGGTTATGGTTTTCCTAAGCTCTTCATCCCTTTCTATGAGAGAGGAGGAAAAAGGATTTAATAAGATAAGATAAGTTTTATACATTATATAAGAAGAGATTAAAAGGAGGATGAGTGAAGGGAAGAGCTAAAAATTAGTTATAGAGCGTTGGTATGTGAAGCCCAAGTGGATGAAGAAAACGGTATTAGAGAGAGAAGGGGATAAGTCAAAACAAGTAAAGGAGAGGATAAGAGAACAAGAACAACAGAGAAGATTGACAAGAATTATGTCAGGAGAATACACTTGAGGGAAATTACGAAGGCATGTAGAGATAAAGATTTGGGGGCTTTTAGGCCTTATGAATCAGATGTGAAAGATGATGATGATGAAAGAGAGCCAATAGTGTACATGGTTAAGGGATTGTCGGAGTTATTGAATAAAAGAAAAAGAAAACAATAGGAGAGAGAGAGGAAAAGAAAAGAGGAAATGAAGAAGTATTGATCCATGGTAGTTGGTGCAGGGACGAGAATTCCATGAGAAGAGAGTAGATGCCATCCATTCAATAGCTCTCATTATTTGACTCCTCTTAGTATCCCTTCATTCATAGTCATGGCTCATTCAACAACTTTCATTAAAGGTTCTCCTATATAGAGTAAAGTGCTTCCACTTGCGGATCATAGACCATTGCTTGATATCTCCATTTTCCTATAGGTTCTCCCATAACATGTAAACTATAAAACAAAATGTATAGAATTTTTATTTCCCAGTCCTCAGCTTCAATTTTAAGATAGTTTCTTTATAAGTTTTTAGTTTTATAACACCGCCACTTTTTCATGTGCATTTCTATAATTATAATGTCCACAAATCCATATTTTTATTGCGACCGATATGACTTATGGTATTTTAATTTTAGTTTCTTGGTTGCATGCATTCGTAGTCTGTTCCATGGATTAGTTTAAAGGGATCGTATTTTGACCAAGTGTTCCAAAAAAACATATATCCTAAAAATATTTTTTAATTATTCTTTTTAAATTAATTAAAAAAAAATTAACTTTTGATATATTTGTAAATATATCTTTTGCTATTTTCTATATTTTCTTCGGTAGGAATTTATTGTAAAGCCATATTTTGTTGTACTATTTCAATGGATGGTGGAAAAATAATTCTAGCTATGCAAGAGTATTAAACGTGTTTGAACTGTTGATTCAAATACAGTGATTTGAAACTGTGGGTGTTGAGAATTTAAGTGTGTAGTATCAGAGAGTAGATTTTTTTATAGCTCAGGTGAGTTGATCGATTACCATATGACATTAGGACACCACTCATAAATTTTTAGTATCTCAGCCAATTCCTCTTACAATAGAGGATGTCATTTTTGGTTCATAATGTGATGGTTCATTTACTCTGTGGCACATTGTTACACTATTGGAAAGGTTTATTTCCATTTTAGAAACAAAAAAATCCCTCTGACCCCATTTATGAGTGGGATCGAAATTTGTTGCTCACTATATCTTCTTATTTTCTACTAAACAATCTGCCACACACATGAAGATAGAAAATATACATGTTATCTTCAATGGATTTTTCTATAACAACATCTACGTCTCTATGGTCACATCTTTCTCCGGCCGTAAAGATGGCCTTACACGACTAATCCTGTAGAACAGAAAAAACACATTTTAATTTTACTCAAATACATAAGATCTTGTAGTTGCAATGCTACATGTAATAGGTATTTTCAACGAATTTAATTTTATTTTGTTGTGGTTATTCACATTAATGTTTGTGGAGAATAGATCGATACTATTTTCAAATTCTTCGTTGTTAGCTTTGTTCAATCCAACAATTATTCTAATCATCAATAATTTCCAATCATCGTTTATCATATTCACATGTATTAGATTTATGAGAAATTGTCGAAACCATTTTTGGTCTTGGCTCTCTCCTTCTTGTCTAAATACCTTATCCATTGTAGACACTATTTTGAATTCTTCTGATAATAGATTTGCATATCTATTACTATAAAATGGTGTTTTATCACTAACAAGAGGTAGCTACCCCAAATATCCTAGCCAAAATCATATAAGCATCGCCAAGATGGATGTTTGATTTTGAGGGAATGCTTAATGAATTTGGGAGTAGAATGTTTTATAGAAAACTTTATCCAATGAAATTCATCTCATCAATCAATATATATTTTATGTGGCAGATATCTTCTTGGAATTTTGTAATTCTTGTCCCTTCCATTTATGTAAAATCTATAATAGGGATTCAAATTTGTGAATGGATCATCGAGGTACTAATATTAAATGTTGCAACTCATATGTGTAGTGTCCACTCCTCTTCAAATTATTTGCATTATGTTGATATTACTTTTGGGCTAATACTTAGACATTTTTATTATGATACATTGATCAGTAGATGATAGACTATGCAGATATTTGGATTATTGAAATGTTGTGATCCACATTTTGACTATGTTACATTAGATGACATTGGTAGACAGTTCGATATATGTTGATTTTCACTATTTAGATTTTATACTGACACGTTATACTTATTATGTTTTGAGTAGAATTATAATCTCATGGATGTTAGGATCATAGTATTTGATATGTTGATAAATGATAAAATTACTTAATTTTGGATTACGATTATTGATTCCTATGTATATGTATTATTTTTTGATGTTGTTGATGCGGACGTGAGGCCGATAGGTATTTTGTTTATGTTGCAGGTATATTTTATCACATACATCAAAGGGAATAGAGGACCAACCATGGAAGGATGTCGGGTGTTTGTGCAAGATGGCCAAATTTGACAACTTGTGTAATGTTTATGTGGTGTTTTAATTTCCTAGTTAGGAGGTTTCCCATGGGTGGGGTGACCTCACATGTGTTGCCATGGGGTGCAATGTTTTTCCTTTCTTTTAATTTGTGTGTGTGTTATTTGTGTTATATGTATTTAATTTTTGGAAATTGTTGTCACTTCATTAAAAATAATTGTGTCTTAATTAGCTAATCCAAATTAATTTATTAACTAAAATAAATATGTGATAAATATATAATTATGAGGTTAGGTGGTCCTTGAAATCTTGTGAATGTAAGTGAGATTTTTGTTGGTTTGTGTGTGATGTACTCTACCCCAACTTCAAAATTCAGATTTTGACTTGGGAGGCCTTTTTGGAGGCTTGTGGGACAAGCTAAGCTTCTCCCATGCCTGTTAAATTCACCTAAAAACTATACCTATGGGTTGGGAAGTTACTTTTGAATTATTTATCATTTTCGAGTGTAAAAGAGTGCAAATAATTGCACTTTCATACTTACCACAATTAATGTGTCCTTGGTAGGCATGGTGTGCAAGTTTGATTGTCTTTTGGGTTGTGATAGTATTACATGTTCATTTATTGTTTTAGGCATGGTGTTTTAACTTATGTGTGTGAATGGAGGAATGATAAAGTGGCATCCTACATGGATCCACCTCATCATACTCACATTCCATTTTCTATTTATTGATGGAATTTGAGGGAATTGGGGTGACTTGTTCACTTTCTTCCTTTAGCATTTTTGAATTGGGAGGTTGTTGGACTTTCTTTTAGAGTGTGCTTGGCTTGAAAGTGTGAAAGACTTGAGGAGTGAAGTTTTTCTTGTAATCTTGATGGAGAGGTTGTGTCTCCACCTTTGTTGTTTTGTTATTATATTGTAGATGTAAAAGAAAAGAAAATAAATGTGCTTGTTGGTATTGAATGAGTGTTGTGAATGTGTTTTTTTTGTGGTTGGGTAGTTGCCTTAAGTTAGGTATGTGGAGATGGATTTATGGGACCATTGGGGAGGGAAAAGGGAGTTTGTAAGGCATGCATTTTGTGGGAGTGTGATTGGGAGTTTCACCTATGGGGAGTGAAAAGGAAATCATGGTCATATTGTTGCATACTTGCTTAGGAGAGTTAAAATTGTTTTGTTGTATTGTGCACATGGAGGCTTGGGTGAAACTCCCACTTCACTTGGGAGGAAAAAGGAGGTGGTTTCGCATAGTCCTTTCTCATTTTTGGTGTGATCTAAATCCTATTGTGTTGTTTGGAAAAGTTGTAATTTTGTTGAGTATGTCCATGTAAATGTGTTGAATGTTTTGGATTGCTTTGTGTTGTGGAAGCCATTCTTGTTAATAAAGTTGTCAAATGTTTCTCGAGATCCCTCATTATTACTTGGTTGGGGCTCGAGGGTTAGTAAAGGGATGGATTTTTCCCTTATTGGATTAAAGGTTAGGTAGAGAGCATTGCCTATTCCCCTTCCTTTGTATTTTGATCATAGCTTTAGAAATATCAAGAATCGCAAGGTTGAAGTTTCAAGTTGGGAGAGACTTGTGTTTGGCCTTGTGGAAAAACTCTTTGTTACTATCATCATATTGTTATTCCCACTTTGAGTGGAATTTTTTTAAAAATTTTATGTTGAAGGAAAGTTGTAATATCTCATCCATTCCAAGATTGAAATGAGTTAGTAAATGTAGAAAGATTCCTTGGTTGTTTAATTCTTAGTAAAGGAAAAGAATGTAAAGCCTTGTAATGTAAATGGAATGATTTGGAAAATTGTTAGTTCATATAATTGCATTTTAATATTATGGTGAAAGAAGAGCTTAAGTGTTTATTTGTCTAGAAATGAAACCCTCCAAAAGTTATAAGAATTCATAGTTGCAATATATATACATGTATATTTGGAAAAAGAACCGATGTGTATTGAAAAGGAATGTGTTGAATTATTATTGTTTTAGTTGGCAATATGGAATATATGAAATAAAATGAATAGTAGTAATGTCATACTCAATTTTTACTTTTTATTTCAAAATGGAAGGATAGAACTTGAGTTGTTGCTTTGTATTTGAAACTAAGAAACTAGATATAGTAGATCACTTTACCAACAAATGAATAGATGAAAGCCTCACCAAAATTAATACTTCATTAAAAATCAAGTCAAGAAGAAAATATGTGAAATTGATGTTTGGTTGAAGGTTATGTTTTGGTGAATAGAACTGCCACCCTATGCAAAGTGGTGGTCTCAGTGATCCGTGGCCCAACTCAAGACAGTGGTCACAGGACCGCTGAATTGCGTAGGGTGGTGGTTTCGTCACTTTTGACAACAAAATAAATTTTCATCTGGGAATAACCCAGGTTTCAATTTAAGTAAAATCTAAGCTTAAAAATTTAACTAGTAACCTTCCACCACCTAGGAATCAACTAAACTTAAAGGTTCTAACCTTCCAATCTCCATTTTAACACCCAAATGTGTAAATTCATGGATATAACATAAATGGAGATTTCCCAATAGTTGAACTCAATAACAATAAATGATTTTATTAGTATGACAAAATAGATCCATGGAAGGATCTCTACATTTAACCATGGGTAACATTACAACGGAAAATATTTACAACTGAAACCTAGAGAAATTTTGCCATGGTTACTTCCCCTTACTCTCATGGGTCATCTTCCTCGTCCTCTCCAAAACTTGCAAATAAGAAAAAGAAAATAACATTGTGTGGGGAAAATAGGGATTAAAAAGAAGACCATAAGGAAATTTAGGGCAACTTTAATCTAAGGGCTAGGATAGATTCAATCCTATGGCCCAAATTAAACCCTACCTCACTTAAGTGGGAAGGTATTTTGTAGGAATGTAACTTTTAATTAAAAAGAAAGAACATGGGTAATGGGGTGAATGGGGCCACTTAGTGGCTAGGTAAAATAACTAACCTTTGAGTTAGAAAATAATATAACCTTGGTCCTTGATAACCAAATTAACTAATGGGACTTAGTAGATGTTTTAAAATGTAAATATAACTTAGGAAGTAAATTATAATATTTAATTATTAATTTAATTCCATTGTTCACAAGCTTGTGTAGAAATCCCTAATCGAGAAATTTATTAAGTGTGAAAATGTCTAACCTTGCTAACACTATTATACAATAAAAAATATTACCATAAACCTGTCTATTAATTTATTAGTTCTCTTTGTTTTGAGGGTAGAAAATTGTGGGTGTTACACTATGCCTATAAGTAATAGAAAACGAGAAAGTTCTAGGAAGGAAATATTTCTTTTAACATAAACATTAATATTAATGCAACTTCAAAACACAAATGAAACATGTAAGATCATTCCAAAAAATTTCCATAATAAATGATTTTGATTCTCTTCTTTGACGTTTTTTATAATTTCTAAGTTTTATAATGCTAGAAAAAATTGTCTAGAGCTGCTAATATAAATGATATGGAGCTCCTAATATAAATTCTCTAGAGGTGGTAATATAAATGGTCTGGACTCGCTAGTATAAATGGACCAAAGTTGCTAGTATAAATAGTCTCGAGATGTAAGTATATGTTTTTAATTAATTATATTAACATCATTCCAAGAGTATTCCATGATAAAATATTTTGATTCTCCTCCTTGATGTTGTTATTTCCAATTTCTAAGTTTGATAATGCGAGTATAAATGGTTCAAAGTTTCTTGCATAAATAGTTTGGAGATGCTAGTATAAATGGTCCGAGAGATGGTAGTATAAATGGTCTAGATATGCTACTATAAAAACTCTAGAGTTGCTAGTATAAATTGTCCAAGTCGCTAGTATAAATGGAATGAAGTTGCTAGTATAAATGGTTTGGAGTTGTAAGTATATTTTTATAATTAAAAATAATAATATTTTTGATAAGGTGGGTTGAAGGGACCCGCTCCTATTTAAAAAAATTGGGCTCGAAAACCCAATATGATTAGCAAAATTTGTCAAGCCTAAATCCCAGACATTACAGCCTCAACACTTAACTTAGCTAAAAACCAAATACCCGTTATTTCCCAACTTGGGATGGAAATAAGTCTTCAATATTACCCATTCGACCTTTTTTATTTTTCCTATTCTTTACTTCATGCCACTTGCCAGTGTTAGATGGAACAATTATCATAAGATCATTGGGGTTTCTTGGGACTTCCATATTGTCAGGAAAAGAATCTTGATCCGAATCCAATTTGTCAGATGTGTGTCCTCTTTTCATTCCTCTAACTATCTCAACATTCTCTTGATTTCCCATTTCTGAAACCTTCTACTTATTTGTTGTTGTTTTTGTTGTCTTATGCTTAGTACCCACCTTGAATACTAAAGCAAACACCAAATCTAGATTCATAGAGCCCTAACCGCTAGAAGTTGTCGAGCTACTCTTTTTAGCACCATTTTTATTTAAAGGACAAGAAGCTTGCAGATGTCCTAGGTTTTTGCAAATTTGCATCTAAAGGTGGTATTTTCATAATCCAAAACACATGTGAATACTTGAAATTCTTTGAATTTTAATAAAATACAATCTAGTAGTCCTTTACTCGTATCAATTTCAACTCAAATATGAGCATAATTACACATCCTTCAAAGTGAGTTATTTCCAAATTTTCTTTAATAAACTTGCCCAAACCATTACCAATATCATCTAGGGCATACCATAGATCGTAGGGAGATTAGGAAGACTTACCCAAAGAAGCATTTTGGTAATCCAATGAGAATTCAAATCAAATTTTGAAAAACAACGAGTCAAATACATACCAACATTACCCCAAACCTAAGGTCCTTCAGATAGGCAACGCATTTGATATTCCTCGATTTCTCCGAAATGTAAAATAAAAACCTTTCGAATAGAGTGATATTTCACACTTGTTGGACCAGTTTTCAAATATCCATTGGTATAATGTGGTAGAGGAAGGCCAAAGGCCATTGAAGCACCCAATCACAACATCTCAAGTAAGAGACTAATAGTATTCCTCCACCTTGGGGTTTTTGATCTCTAAGGTAGGGATTTCTTTAGCCAAATCGACTAGGTAAGCCTGGTTTTCAGAAGTATATCCACCTCGAGTGCCAAGGATATCCTTGAAATAGGTCAAATTAGAGGAATCAACATCTTCCCTTGCTTTTCTCAGTGGATCATTATTTTCTCTTCCCTCCCCTATCACATCTGCATCCTTGGCTGGTCTATGTGGATTCAGATTAGGGTCTGAAGGATGCTTCTCCTTCTCCTTTTCACGGCCTCCCCTGTAGTTTACTTCTTGGCCTTAGCTCTGTGGGACAAAGGCTAATCCTCCTTAAAGTTCAGAAGATGCCCCTGTCATGGAATGATTGCCCTCACCAGACCTGAATTCGTTTTCTCCATTTTTCGTGAAGTTTTTGGTTTTCACTGCCATCGCTCTTGCAAAAAATGAATGTCAACTATTGCAGATATTTTACTATACAAATAATAAATAAAATATATAATTAAAGTTTTTAATTAAATATAATTTAACATAAGTAAAAAATAATTCCACAACGAATGATTTTGATTCTCTTCCATAATGTTGTTTGTGTTAATTTTTGAGTTTGATAATGCTAGCATGAATTGTCGTGGAGTTTCTAGTATAAATGATCTGGACATACCAAAAAAAATGGTATGGAGTCACTAATAAAAATGGTATGGAGCTGCTAGTATAAATGGTCTAGAGCTTATAATATAAATAGTCTAAAGCCACTATTATCAATGGTTCAAGTTCTTAGCATAAGTGGTCTAGATCTGCTAGTATAAACAATCCAAAGTTATTAATATACATTTTTAATTAAACTTTTTAATTAAATATATTAAGATCATTCCAAAATTATTCCACAATGAACAATTTTTATTCTCCTACCCGGTGTCTATTTTTCTAATTTGTGAGTTTGATAATGCTACTATAAATAGGTCCTGGAGCTTCTAGTATAAATGGTCTACAACTTATAGTATAAATGGTCGTGTACTTCTAGTATACGAGTCCTGGGATGCTAGTATAAATGGTCCTGAGTCTGCTTTAGTATAAGTGATCCTGTGTTAGTGGTATAAATGGTCCAAAGCTGAAAAAGTATACGTTTTTAAATAGAGTTTTTAATTAAATATATTTAATATCATTAAAAAACTATTCCACAATGAACTATTTAGATTTTCTCCCATGATGTTGTTTTTTCCAATTTTTGAGTTTGATAATGCTAATTTTAATGGTCTAGAGCTGCTTGTAGAAATGGTCCGGAACTACTAGTATAAATGACCAAGATCGAGCTAATTATATAAATTGTCGAGAGCTACTAGTATAAATGATACAGAGATACCAAAGATAAATGGTCAGGTTGTTAGTATAAAAGCACCGGAGCAACTAGTATAAATTATCTAGAGATGTAAGTATATGTTTTTAATAAAATTTTTATATTAAATATCTTAACAAAGATTACAAAATTATTCCACAAAGAACGACTTTGATTCTCCTCCTAATTTTATTTTTTGCAATTTATGAGTTTAATAATGCTAGTATAAATGGTCCAGGAGTTGTTAGTATAAATGGTGCAGAGATACTAGTATAAATAGTCCGGATCTACCGTAAAAATGGTCTAGAGCTACTAGTATAAGTGGTTCGAGCTTCTAGTATAAATGGTCTAAAATGTAAGTATAATTTTTTTAATTAAATTTTACAATTACATATCTTAATATAATTTCAAATGTATTCATAACGAACCATTTTGATTCTCCTCCATGATGTTGTTTTTTCTAATTTTTGAGTTTGATAATTCTAGTATAAATGTTTCATATTTTCTAGTAGAATTTAGTTAGATGGATGGCTATAGAATTAAATTTCACACCAATATTATTTACTTTACGTATCTTCATCCAATTGAAATTGTGTTCACTTTTTTCCATGTCGGTAACATGCATCATTGATCCATGATGGAATTTTGCTATTAATATTTCATGATATTTTACATATATTTATCTCGAGAATGGCACATGAAACTATAAAAGAACAACCCTTCATAACGATAATATATACACATAGGTGGATATTTTAACATATTTTGGAAATAAGTAAAATGCAATACAAAATGCAAAAATTTTAATCACAATATCATTAATCTCTCCATTTTGAGAATCCAAAATTTTAAACCCCGCATATTTTCTTTGCCCTATTTAGACAATCCCTTTTAGGCTTTTAATTTTGAACATGAATTACATTTTTATCACTTTATTTCCATGTTGAAAGCGAACTACATCTAAGTCCACAATGCCGTAGGTTATTCCAAATCCTGGAATGTTTTTTTTTCATTCTACAATTAGAAAGGAATATAGTCCTCGCATGATTGACTTTAAATTTTAAGAGATCATCCTTTATTTCATTACAACTCATATTTGGTCTTATATGATGAATGACATGGACAACAAACTATTTCCTACAAAATTCTACCTCACACTAAATGTTCCTAATGCATAACATCCATGTAGGAGTCCTAGGTGATACTATCACATTCAATTGGCTTCAAGTTTTCATTCTACCAATAAATAACTACAATAGACAAATGAAAGAAAAATAAGATAATTTAGATGTAAAAAAAAATCTATACATTTCTAGAAAGGAAATTTTAGATACATTTGTTGAAAAATATTTCTTGCAAAATATGAATTTACATCTAATCTACATTTATGATTAAGGTTATGATTGAGGTTATCATGTTTTAGTGTATTTCTTACGGTGTAAAAATTCGTCAAATAATATTGTTGATATTAGTGTTTAAGAATTAAGATTAAAAATATAAAAATTAAAATACATAATTAAAAATATATGGTTTAACATTTAGAGTTTTGTGTCTAGTGTTTAGGATTTAAGTTATAAGACATCTGTAGTGCCCACATTTTACACACCCAAATACAACAGTAAAATACCAGGATAATTTTTTTTTTTGACTTACATTGCTCACTACACACAACACCGTAAGGGCTCCAAGTACAAAACTCGACTCACATGCGAAAATCACATAAGTCATCGACTCACATAGACACATGTAGACGACATCGGCATGTCGATGCCACACTTTTCCCAACGAACGAATACTAGCCATAACACGACCACAATAAAAAGGGACTTAAGGATTGACAACCCACAACACAACATTACCATGGTTACATCTAGAGTACGTTAAACATCCCATAACATTATTATGTAAGAAAAATTTTCTCCCTTTTTCCACCTACATGTTCTGAAAATTCATTTCACAATTCACTTATTGTTCAACCATTTAATTTTTCTCTTTACCCTTATGACAATCTTCATAACTTACATAAGTATTTTTCCATATTTCAAAATGCCTACAAGATTCTAATTCTCTCATTCTTATGTTAAGATTTTGCTTCTCAAACATTTATTTAATGTATAAAATTTACTCTTGCTACACAAGAAAATCTAACGTGATGTCAAGATGAAATCTTGGGATTAAGGAAGACATAGATTCGAGATAGCCTTTTCCCAAGAACATCCTTCGATCACGGGATATTCATTTCCCTACCATTATTATTATAGTACAATAACTTGTTGAATTCCAAATTTGATTTATATATATATAAATCCTTTATTTTCTCGAAGTTTGATCACACCATTTGACAATTCATATTCTTGTAACACATGAAGTTGCTTAAATTAAGTCATAAGGGCTCCAAAGTGACATTATTCCCAACCTCAAATTTTGGTTTTACTCTCATATGATTTACTTTTGTGTCGCACTAGGGTGTCATTATTACCATCGTTTTAAACGTAAGAGTTACAAAAGTACTTGTTTGACATATTAAAGAAGCACATGGTTAAGCTTAATTCCAGTTTCACCCAGGGTTTCAATCTCTATCATAGGTGTGATTAAGGTTAAAATGTATTTACCCTATAACCTTTCATGAAAGATCAAGGCACTAAATTTTCAAAAGCCCAAGACAAGACATTTATCTACGAGGAACAAAAGGGTTCACTAACGAGAATTCAAGACAAAGAACAACTATATTGTGAACTTCAATTAGGTCGTTTGGATCCAACAAGGATTTCAATCACTGATGAAGTTAATATCTAGATCTAATTTTGTAAGGCCCGAAAATCCAATAGGATACAAGGGAGTAATATCTCTACCTACTCCACAGATGGGAGGGTTACACCGCTAGTCATTCCTTCTAACAAGGACTCATAAGGTGAATTCCAAGGCGGTCTTCACCACTCAACCTGGTGTCGGCCCTGAAGAGAGGACATTCTTCTCGCGATTACCAAAACTAGAAGGAAACTGCATACTCTGGATAAAGTTGGACCATGTCATTCCTAAAGTATGGGTTCATGACAATGTCACTAAACGTAATGACTATGACGGTAACTCCAACCGGGGTTTTATTTACCTAACTCAGGGAGGTCTCATCAAGTGCAATGTTTAAGGTCGTTCTATGGTTTTAAATTTCTTATATGGTAAAATGGATCATACCGGAAGGAAAGCTATGCACGAATATTTTATTAAGGTTGAGTGTTCCCATTAAAAAAAAGACTCTTTATTTTATTTGCAAGGTAAGAAGATAACCCAATAATTAATTTAATCGTTTATTGAATGCTGAAAAAGTACTACAATATATTAACTTCAATTTCATTTACTATATATATATCAAATCTTTCTTTTGCCATACACAACTAAGAATCAAATTGAACCGGTGAATTAGATGCACATTTCCTAAGATATCCCTAAAACTAGCATCTCCTACATATTAACAATTTCAATTATAACTTTTCTGTAACAAGAGACTACATTAGGCAGTTATTCATTTTACAATGGCCTGTAAAAATTACAATAATAATAATTAAATTACACATCACCTTTTTCGTCGTCATTCTTCCATCCTGCAAAACCCACGTGAGCATGATATCAGCGATAAATCATTGGAATGGCATCCACCCTAATCAATCATAATTATCATTTTTCAGTTTCCCATTTACATCTGACAATAATTACAATTTGTAATCGAAATTAAAAAAATCTAGAAACATGTATTCATTGCATTTAATTTTTCTTCATTTAATAAACCCATGAGAGAGAAAGAGAAAGGAAGAGAGAGAAAACATCATTTTGTCAAAAGTTCTAATACACGCAAAAAGTTTCATATAGTGTTTTGAACAGTTATTTACGTGTGTTTAAATGTTTTCAGGGTGATTTGGTAACCCTACGAGGGTCCGCAACTTTCTACTTTTACATTTTCTCACTAGCTACAAAACGTACCAAATGGGCTCGGAGGCTAAGAAACTACTTCCAAAGGTTATCTTCCAATGAACACGCACACCACGACTAACTTTCTACGTGTCCCCAGATATACCAGGAGTTCATAGCAACTAACGGAATTGAAAAAGAGTGAACAGTTTGCGTTTGGCGGTTATTTCTCCAAAGCCACTTTGGTCGTAGTTCACCCAGTTGTAAAATGACAAAAGTTAGCTCGAGCGCCCAAAAAACCGCATCCATAACTAACGTTTGATGGAGAAGCACGCAATGAGACATCTCCTACTAGTTCCCCTATATAAAGAGAATTCATCAGAGTCAACGGGACTAAGAACTAGAAAACCATGTTCAAATGGCGACAAGTTTTCTGGAGCGACAAGACGAAATTGGACCAGTTTGACCTCATCAAACTGTGACCGGAGGCCTACAAAACGGCTTCGCCAAACTATCCCGAAAAGTTCTCTTTCCTATACTGAATGTTCCATGCATTTTTCTAGTATAAACATTAGAGGTTTGCGAAGACAAAACATGATTTCTCTTTCCGGGTTTCAAATGGTGGTCCTAAACGAAAGCCAACTTTCTAGTTTTAACAACTCTCTACTGTTGTAAACTAGTGTAACAGGGCTCCTATAAGAGCATCAAAAGGATGTCATATGATCGTTTCAGGTCAAACTAAAAATCAAGGTGACTCCTCGTATACCAAGGTACATGAATGAAACTTCACATCTCGTTTCCAGAGTTGCGAAGGGTACTTGGTGAGTCTCAAAAATTGTAAAATTTAACTATTTAAAACCAAGAGAAGGTCAACTTTATCAATGGGGAGTCAAATTCGTCTGGTCGATAGAACGATATTGGAGTGGTCAAGAAGGGTAAGAGTTTTCTAAATCATCTCGAAGCGAGGGTGATAGTTCATGTTTTAAAGTAGACGAGTTATAATGACTTCGAGAGTTGCGACACGACACTTTATTGTTTTGCAAAGAGTTGAAGGGACATTTAACTGTATTAAAAATCTAATAACTTAATATTCTATTTAGTTACAAAAGAGAACTAAAACATGAGAATTATGAGAGGTAAGGAAAGAAGAACCATGCCTGGAGAACGAAGTCAGTCGAAGCTGCAGGCTTTGGTTTGGCATCTTTCTCGGGAAATTTTCCAACCACCACGTCACATCAACTTCCCGATCACTTGAATTTTTTTCCAATAGAATAAGTAGTTACTTGAAAATTTCCAGAGCTTTTACATACCCACTTCGTACAAATCCTGTTAATCGATGATGCAATGTACGAGGTGCCCCAAGCTAGTTAGAACACATACAAGCAACAAGTCCACCACACGACAATCTTTCTCGAAGATTTACATTTTGGCACAAGGAGTTAGGATGCTTGCAAAGGTTATGAACACGTATATCTCCATGAATGAATCCAAGCTCAACCGATCTTTATGAGCACCAACTTGTTTGTAAACCACACTTGCATACAGATCTAACAAACCATGGTTGTGCATACTCTGCAAATCATGTTGTCCATGATAAAACATCTCTCTGGGGTATTTTACAAATAGTTAATGTGCTCATCAAAAACTAGCAACATAATGATTAATTCTAGGCATGATTCTACAAGAGGCACTCATGCCATCAAAGTATTTACAACCCTCATGCACTGAATCCTGCCTGGCTAAATGCTAAGTAAACAAAAATGAAGCTTACATGGTCAGGGTATGTTCCATAAGACCACATCTCTTTGAGGCATTTTGTCAAACAGTCCAAACACCTTTTCTAACAAATCCATTTTGTGCATATGCTGCCATCATGGCATTCCATGAGACAACATTTCTTTGAGGCATTCTATCAAACAGTTTATGTGCCTTCTCAACAAATCCATTTTGTGTAAAACAACTAAAAAAACTGTAACATCCCCATTTTTGCGCAACTTGGGAGGGGGAAAAATAACAAAAACTGGTAATAAAAAAAAAAATCTCCATTATGCTTACACAGATGACCAAACCTACATTTGCAACGCAACATCTAACAAAAACCCCTCTATCCTTTTATGCACTATCCAATGGGCCCATGCAAGTTCTAAAACATGTTTTTGGCACAGTTGGGAGGATACTGGCAAATGTAAACTCGTGGGATTGGAGCCTTGTTTGTTGCGCAAGCCCCGTTCTTTCATTTGGTCAAATTCTTCACCGCGTCCCCAAGGCATTGGCAAACTACAACATCTGACAGCATTCCTTTGTCTTTCATGCTTTGGGTGGTGTCCACGTAGGTGCTTGCACGACCGGGAGGATGCTTTGGTTCTTCTCTGTCGCCCCCAAACTCGCCCACTCCAAAAAGCCAATAAGACAAAAAAAACCCTAACAACAATTTTTTTATTTTAGAGCTTCTTTATTTCGACCCACCTCATAGTTTTATGTTATTTTATATTAAATTATATATGTATTATTATTATTTTATCTTTATTTTTTTCAAAAAAAAGTGTGGGGCACTACAACATCATATAGTTATTTGTGATATTTATGCTATCCTATTAATGCTTAACATGTGAGCTAAAAAAATTATTAGTTGTATATGTTATGAATTTAAGGTTTAACATTGAACGTTATGTTTAGTGTTCAAAGTTTAGTCCGTACGGATTATGTTTTGTTGTTTAGGATATCAATTTCTGTTTTTAATTATTTATGGTCACTTGGATTTTTTAAAAATAAATAATGAAGTAAATTAGTATTGTCATCAAACATATATTAATTGCTCATATTTTAAAAAATAAATAAAGGTGGTTAGGCATATTATTGTCAAAACCTAGTTATAATGTTAGGTTGATAAAAGTACATAATTTTCTGCTCTATTATTTGGATAATTGGTGTAGAAATAGGTAAATTAAGAAACCCCTTTAATGAAGGGTAGAAAAAAATTAATATGAATTATTAAAATATAATCCTAGAATAATGTAAATAAACTATTTCTTCATAAATAAAGTAAAATACTTGTGAGATGCAACAAACTTCCATGTCTTTATGTCTATCTCTTTTTGTGCATCATGTGGTCTTGTCTCCTAGGTTTTAATTTCTTCACTAAAACCTGATTTACATGATTTTGAGGTGTTTTCTATAATACCCACAATTTAAGCACACAAATACAACAAATAAAATATTAGAATAAAGTTTTTTCTTTCATTACTTGATACATGACACCAATGGGATCACTTAGAATAACTCAACATCAAATGAAAATTTTTCACAAGCATGAACCCACATATTTAACATGATGAGGAACATATAACACGAAAAATAATGATGACATACATACACTATTTCTAACTAGAAAGAAAAATACAAACAAAAATCCAACCACAATATAAACTTATGGATAGGAAATTTCCACGACACAAAATTTTCATGGTTACATATTTATTACAATCCTATTTCATTATTTGACCTTAATTATTTAAAGAACACTTAACATGTAAACCTTCATTCCTCTTAAAACTAGACTACATTTTCTTTATTTCATTTAACATTTTACCTATGATGGTTCCATTTTATTTTTCTCATTTCTCTTATCACAATTAATTTATATAGCTTGATTGTTAATAGGAACATTTAGACACACATGAGGCTTCTATTACTTGTCTTAAGGATTCGTTTCTAAGGAACATGTTTACTTGGTTTAACATTATACTTTCATTACGCAATAGGAACTAGTATGAGATCAAGAGGGAAGAGGTCTATAGTTTAAAGGATTAAGGTTCAGATTCCTTTTTTATACTTTAATAATTGGATGGGTTCATATTAACATTTACACGTCATGAGTTTCTTTTTCTCAAATAAAATTCTATGTTTTCTCAAATGCTTGATTTCACATGGAGAAGCTTATATTCTTTTCCCACAACATAAGAAGGCTTAATCAAGTTATAAGAAAGATCTGAATTTCACTTTTCTCCTAGAACAACATCTCATGAATACACTTTCAAGACTAAGCGTTAATTACAATTTTTCTATTATCCACAATTAAATCTTGATATAATTTTATAAAAACAAAATTGGTAATGAAATTTGATGTGGAATTCATTCATAACCTGAATCCTCTAAAATTTCTTCCAAACACAAACTCCTATATTTTTCACCTAAACTCCTTCATTCTATTTAGGCATCGTCTTAAAAATGTTTGCATTAGATTTAAAACTAGATTCTTTTGAGGTACTGACTTAAGAAAACCCATTCAATTTACGGTTTTCCAAAGTTTTCATAATCACCCATCAGTGTTGTAAATTTATATTTCCTATTTTTCCATATGCTACCAAGTATGTTCATTGCTTAGCCTCTCATGCCTAGCCTCAACACAACTAAGTAATTATGTTGCTTAGAATTTACATCCTACATGACCCAAAGTGACTCTATACCTTAAAATAAATCATCCCATAGAACTTCCATGTGGATGGATACAATTCCTAGGAGGAAAACCACATGCTCTAGAAAATATTTATCCATTATTGTTCCTATAGGGTGGTTTTGCGACAATGTCGATAAGCATACATGAAACTCAAGTAAAGTGGTCAATAGAAATCACTAAGATAGTAAAATGAAGAGCGTCACGAAACTCATAGCAAGGTGGTTAATATCCTTAACTCACAAGACCTTCATAAAAGCCCAAGGTATTCCATTACTACTAACTACTAAGGGAACATTTGTTTTAACCTTAAGGCTTAAGAATATTGCAACAAGGAGTTCATTCACAATGTGAGTTTGTATCTATTAATAAGTTTCGAGTTCAATACTTGTGAAGCCGATAATTTGGCCCATGAGGGAATATAAGGATCATTCACATGGACCATGTGCTGAGGATAATGAGGTAAAAAGTTTACCTTCCTCAAGACGATCATGAAGGAACATGTGAGACCCATTTTCTCGGCATACAGTAGAACCTAATATCGATATGGAAATGGAATGAAATAGTTAAAATTTGACCAATTTTGGTTCCACTATGGAAATAAAGCACATGGAATACTCAAGGGAAAACATTCCTTATGATAAGGGTCATTTTTTCATGCTATAATCTTGAATTCTCACCTTCTACCCAAAATAAAACACATAACTAAAAGTTATTATATCTCTTGAATACTGATCATTTTTATAGGTTCAACACATTACTAACAAGTTAACAAGATATGCCATTCTCAAATTATTACTATCCAATTTATTGGTACAATTAACATCAAAAATTACCATAGTATAATTATTTTTAAATAACTCAATTTCAAATTCACCCTCGTATAATGATTCAAATGCTATATATAGGATCCCTGTTTTTACATCAATTACCATAACAAGTCACAATCAACTCATTTTACATAACCGACATATAAAGGTATGACCAATTAGGAAATTATTCAACATGTAAAAGTGAAACTATATACAATGACAACACACTTTTCCAATGGCTAACAATGTCATATCCATCATCGAAAACAAAGAAAGACAATTCTATTCATAGAAATAACGTTGATATAACATATTAAAATACAATGTTATCAAAATCACGTGTTACTTGAGAAAACACCAACAAAACTTAACTTTGTCCTTATCCTAGTACCTGCAACTAACACATGGTCAACACAAACTGATGGCATGACATCTACCAAAATATAACATAATTCATGTTTTCATAGTTTTCCCATTCACATGATTATAATACTTAGCATGCAACAAGAGAGAGTTAGAGATACATTCATTTCATTTCCTAACTAGAGGAGGAGAGATAAATAGAGAGAAAAGAGAGAAGGAAGAGAGAGATGAGAGAGAAACACCATTTTACCGACAATTAAATTCCTCAAAACAAGCAACCAAAGAGAGTTTCATACAATCATATATAATTTCCGACAAGTCTTCTTGTTAGTTATGTGACTTGATAGGGTCCCATTGCTACAAGTTTGTGAAAATATTCAATTTTAACCCAATGACTAAGAAGTTGTGTTCAAAAACTAATTTTTAATGGGAAAACACATTACAAGGTAAATCTTGTACGCTCTCCTATATACAGGGAATTCACAGGAGTTGATGGAACCTATAAATGATGACTACTTTTCTAGATCCACGGTCATAATTGGGATAGTTTGACCTAGTCAACCAAAGGTGATCGAGGCATACAAAACCCCTTGCAAAACTAATTGGTGAGGTTTTTTTCTCATAACTAAGGGTTGCAATAAATTTTCATGGATAAATACTAGAGGTTTAATGAGGGGTGTATAAATACCTTCACTTATGGTCCAAATCGAAAGCCAAAACCAAACCCAACTTTTAAGTTTCAACAGCTTCCCAAAATTGCAAAAAGGGTTAACATGGATCCTAGCAGAGTGACGAAAAGTGCACGAATTGTAATTTTAGGGCATTATAAGGTTTCATGCAACATGCCACATGAGAGGGAACACAAAAATCTCGAATTTCCTATTTTGGGGTTTGGGAGGTATTTTGTGAGTCATATAAAATCACGTTTTATTAACTCTGCAATGTAACTAAAAAGTGTAGTTTAGTTGATGAATAATCTTGTGATGCCCACATTTTACACACATAAATACAATAGTAAAAATATCAAGATAATTTTAGAACTGGTGAATGGTTTATGATTGGTGGCTAGTTTTCTCGAGGCCATTGGTCATAATTGGCCTAGTTGTAAATGATCAAATGTTAGCTCAAGGGCTCAGAAAACCATGTCCAAAATTAACATTCGATGGATGAACACATCACAATAAATTTTCTATGAGTTCCACCATATATGGAGAATTCATCAGAGTTGTCGGAACTAAAACCTAGGACACCGTTTTGAAATGATGACATGATTTCTTGAGCCACCGGTCATAATTGGTCCAGTTTAACATAGTCAAATTGCAAACACGAGGCCTCCAAAATAGATTTTCCAAACATACGAGTTTTAGTGTTTTTCCCTAAAATGAAGGTTCCACTTGATTTTCTCGTAGATACACTAGAGATTAATGAAGACAGATAACAATTTCGCTATCCAGGTTTCAAATGGCGGTTCAAAACGAAATCCAACTTTTTAGATTTAGCAGCTTCCTACCACTGCAAAACAAGTGTAACAAGGATCCTAAAAGGGCGTCAAAAGGATCACAGATGATCAATCGAGGTCGATCCAAGGATAGAAGTGACTCTTCACATAACAAGGAACATGAAAGAAACTTAACATCTCTTTTTAGGATATAAGAAGGTTGTTTTACAAGTCTCCAAAAATCATGATTTATTGGTTTTAACAAGGGAATGGTAAACATATTTATAGGGAGCTCAACCTTAACCTATCAATAAAAGGGTACTCTAGCAATCTAGTTTTGTTGGGATGTTTACTAGATCATCACAAAGTGAGGGTTTAAGTTCATTGTCTACCAAGGAATATTAAATTTTGTAAGTTACGATGTAACATTTTATTTTTTTAAAGAATTTTATTTAATACAATCAAATATACAAAAATCCTATAATTTAAAATTTTTATTTCGTTGCAAAAGAAAAACTAAAGAACATAAATTATGAGAGATGAGGAGAGATGAACCATTCCTGGTATAATCGACGATAGAAGATAAGTGGTTTTGGTGTTCATGAGCAGGTTGTAGATGCTAGAGGGGTTTCAAATCCTTTTTCACCAAGCCCATCTCGTATCTTCTGATGACTGGACCCCCTCTTTCATATACTACCCTATCTTCATTCATTTTTCCTCCATGTACCTTCTGCAATAGTAGAGATTGGTTCTTTTCCGTCATCAAGATACATTTCAGGTGGGCACTGAGTGGCATCAAGTCCATAGTGATTTGTTTGAAAACAAAACCCTCCATAACTGGAGCCCAAAAGCACATATATCTCACCAAGCAATGAAGTGATACAGGTCGGGCCATTAAAGCTATGGATCGAGCTATGATAATATAGTAAAACTGAGCCTTTTGGACACAAGGGCAGAGCTCATCAAGCGGACAAGGAAACAACATGAGTCACACAGAGGGTTGAACCATGATATATTTTTGAAGCAAGTGCAACAATACCGATCCATGGGATACGAATCTAAGTTATGATACACAAACAAACCCAGGAAACACCAGATGTTAACCTTGATGCAATATAGATTTATATCAAAGTGTGAGTTAAGGGTTCCAAGCACTGAGTTTAGGAAAATGGTGAGTAAAATGAGCACAACCCAAACATTTATATCTCATATTAAGCCATGAAATCTCGAGCCCTTCACAACAAGAATGTCAGACATGTAACCCAAGTCGCACAAGAACTAAGTCAAGATCCTGCAAAGCAATAAAATCAATAAATTTTTATAAACTAATTGATCCAAAACATTTTTTTAACGGTGACCCGTCATTGCATTCCATGAGGCCACGCTCTAGGAACTCGGCAGAACTGATTCACATCCAAACACATGCTTCCACATTTTTCATACACATCCACCAAAGCCTTTCCAACTACAAAAAAAATAACAAAATTCCTCTCTTTTATGCTTGATGGATGTCCTACCCATTTCTAAAACTCCCATTTTGGCACAGAATGGGAGTGTGCAGGTAAAAGATCAAGTTGGAGACATGTTTGTTGCATATTGAAACATTGTGAATGTCTTGAGAGGAAACCGTGCTCAAGTTAGTATTATGTCATCACTGAAACCATCCATTTTGTGCTAAATTTTCAATGCTAAATTGGGTTTCTGTGTGGTTGAGGTGCTTGGATAAAAAATAAGGTGCTTTTATCATCATGCAAGGAAAAATGACATGTTTGACTAGCCATTAAGGTTGCTCATGTGCCTTCACATGGGGGTGGCCACCTACTCCATTCACATCCAACTCCACACAACCCACCTTCTCTAACGTTTTCAAATTTATATTTTTAATTATTATTTTCTTTTCTTTTCTACAAGTCATTCACCGTGGACTACACATCTCAATCTTTCCAATTCAAGTAGGCACGAGATATATAGTTTTATACCTTGGTTTTTCAACGCCTTAGGTCTTGGTTTAAGAGTACAATTGATGGTTAAAACACTCAATTAGGTTGCATAGGAAAAAACCCCTTTTTTGTTTCAGACTATGTTTTATTTAATTTAACCGTAAGCTTGTTCTTAATTTCATTATAAAAAGCATGAATCAAAGCAAACTGGTAAAACCATCAATACAAAAATTATGCAAATTAAGGTGAAAATTGAAGTGGGTACATAGGACACCAAGCTAGTTAAACACACAAGCCACAAGTCCACCATAAATACATTCAATTAAATTACTCACGTATAAGCACTTGTTTCCTCATTAGAATACACATCCATTCCAACCAAATCCACTCTTTCCAAGTGCATATTTTAATGACATCTATTATTTCTAAGTGTGAAAACAATAACTAATTTTCTCCACCTTTTAAAGCCCTTGTATTACTCTTTGTATGGCTAAGTCAAGCTAATTGTAGTGCCCACTTCCCTTCAACACCTTTTGTTATTGATTATGATATTTTCGACTATACTTATGGACATTATTGTATCTTTTGATTTGGCATGATGTTAGATGTTAGAGATCATGGACTGTTGTTGATTTTGATTCATATATGATGCATTTGGATTATTAAAACATTTTATATTGATGTTAATATGTTTTTTTAATATTGGTAAATAGTTTTTTGAAAGGGACTATACCCTTGTGTACAAAAGAAGGCCTAAAAGCCGGAATAAGAGAGAGGAGCAGAGAAGTCAGAAAGAAAGCACAAAAGCTACAAAAAAGAACAACGAAGCCCAGAACAGCTACACAAACGAGACTTAACAGCAAAACAACGGCAAAAAAACAGCAAGCCTACAGCCAAGAAGCAGTAAAAAACAATAAGGACCAGCAAAAGTAGTCGGGACTACTTCTTGGCCGCTTGATCAATACTCATCTTTACTCTTTTCCAAGCATGATACATGCCCAGCGTGGTCATATGAGCAGCATCCGTCTTATCGAGCTCCTCTCTGGTTCTTTTGCTCTCTTTCTCATTGCCCCAAAGTGTAGCCGGGACACCGCTAAGCTGTGAAACACTTCTTGCATGACCTTCGATGAACTCCTCGATGGCCCCAAGGCTGCAATATTATACTCATGCCTAGTCTTCATCTTCCCTAGGCGGGAGTCTAAGGAGGTCAGTTTTTTATATATGTCATCAATCTGGCTATTGCCAATGCTCCCTTCCCCCTCAATGCTTTGTTTGCCTTTTTGCTTAGCAAGGTTTTTAACCTCATCCTTCAGCAAATTGAGCTCAGCCTCTAAGGCCTCCAATCTCCTAGAAGGGTTGTCCGTTGGTGCCGCCTGGGGACTGGCACTACTAATGTTCAGCAGATCACGAGCAACGTCCTCCAAAGGTTCAACCCCCTCAGCAATAGACTCAAGGTTGAGTCTCCTAGAAGCCCTGGTGACACGTTTAGAGGTAGAGACAGGGTGGGTGGCAGGGGCAGCAACAGGAGGAGAAGAAGGAGAAGCATGAGCAGCCGGCATGGGTGTAGCAAAAGACCGGGGCGGCGGCGAGGGGCAGCGGGGAGACAGATCGACAGCGAGCGGAACCCAACAAAGCCGGGCCGGGAGAGGAAGGGAGACCGGGGAATTTAATAAGGCAGTGCTTGTGAATAAGCAAAATAAGCCCTTGGTGTAAGGGAACCGCCCGGGTATGCTTCTGGAACTCCATAATGGAGCGTTCAAGAGAATTTAACAGATAGTGAGGGAAGCAAACCAACCTACTCCTACGAAAGTGATTCAAAAAGACAAGGTGCTTGGCAGGGACAGTAACAAACCTGCCTTCTAAGGATATGAAGCGAATCATCATGCGGGTGACTTCGTCATACGGGGGTGGAATTGAGTTAACAAGCAGACCCGCGGTGTTGAATATGAGCTTCTCCTCCTCCTCCACAAATCTTCTCTCTTCAACCTCTTTGATAACCCTCTTGTTGAAGAAGCGGTATCCTTCCAAGCTGAGGCCAGTCGCTTCGGCTATGAGTTCCTCATTAATAAGAATTTTCTGCCCTCCATAGTCGACCGTCCTCTCATTCCACTCCTTGGCAAAGCGAACAGAGATGCTTTGATCATGTCCTTGCACTCTTTCCACAAAGTTGGTGAATCCGCCGATGCTAAGAATGTTCCAGAGCTCAGTGTTTGATGTTAATATGTTGTATGATATATATATATATATATTAGACATGCAATATTTCGTCACATTGAGTAGGCTTTGATAATTCAACTAATGTTGTGATAATTTTGACATAGATAAAATGTAGAATAGAAATGTTGTTAGAAATTGTAAATGATATCATATATGCGGAGATGATATTTGATTGGTATATAGATGATTGTGAATTTATATTGTATATTTTATCCTAAATGTTTTTGATGTGGCCATGAATACGAAGGAGGTGTTAGGTGTTTTACACGTAAAACATGTCACAACAAACATCGGGGGATTGGAGAGCAACCATATTGGAATACTAGGTGAATTCAACAAGGGTTGCTATGGCAACATGTGTGTGTGTGTGTGTGTGTGTTGAATTATTGTTAGGGGAAATTGTGACCAAGGCATTATATGTTGTATTTTGTTTAGTTTCCTTTACTTAACGTAGTATGTGATTTGTAGTGATGTAATTTCCTTTTTTAATTATTTAGAAAATGATGTATTCTTCCCCTTTATATTAGGGTTTTAGTGTCCTATTTAAGTTAATAACTAATTGTGGATGTGACCAAAAAAGTTCATTTGTTAAACTAGATGGCTCTTGGGCTTTGTGTTGTAAAATTGAGTGCTTGTGACCTTGAGTGTTATACACTCAACCCCCTCATGGAAATTTGAATTTGACCTTAAGAGATAATTTTCAAGGCTTGTGGGACAAGTTAAACTTGTCCCACACCTCTTGAATTTATATGCCAACCATAACTATGGGTTGGGGTGTCAAAATTAGACCCCATTATGTGTTTTGGGGAGACAAATTGTAATTTTTATTTCACCTTCTTACATGTAATTACTTTTAGTCCTTAAGGGATGTGAGCTTGGATTGTGTGTGTAAGTAAAATGTCATTTCTTCACCCACTTATTAACTATGCTTTGGAGTTTGAAGTTTGACTTGTGAGGTGGAGTTGAGGATGAGTTATGTGGCATCCTACATGGACCCATCTCACCCTCCTCTCTCCCTTTTCTATTTATTCAAGTACTTTTGATTGTTTGGGGATTACTTCATTATTTTTTGCTCTATCATTTCTTGGAGTTAGAAGATTTCGGAGAGCTTGTGATCTTGTGGGAGCTTCTTGGTGATTGCTTGGGTTGGAAGGAGTTTTAGAATTTGAATCTTGGAACAAGCTCTACTATGGAAAGGTATTCCTTTAGTTTGTGCTTGAGTGCTTGTTTTGTTAAGTGTTTGGAATGCTTGTTGGGTGCTTGGGTAGATTACCTAAGTGTGGTGTAGGAGAGGACTATGGGGATAATTCATGTAGGGAGGCATAAGAGTTATTTCATGTTTGGAGGGAGTTTGGGTTGGGTGCCCCACCTTGAACAAAGAATGCTTGCATTTATTACTTGTTCTTGTATGAGGGAGGCATAAGAGTATGTGGAAGGAATAAGAGGTACTTGAGGGATGCATAAGAGTATATAGGGGATTTGAGACATGTATTAGTATTTTTAAGGTGGGCACCCATTTCCCATTGGGAGGCATAAGTGGCCTCCCCATAGGTTCTTGCTCCTTTGGCTCTTCATTTAGAAGCCTTGTATATTTTTTTGTTTCTCCTTCTTGTGTTTGTAGTTTGAGTTGAATGTGAATTTTGAATGGTTATGAAATACTTGGTTTTTGATGTAGAATCTTGTTGTTGTCATGTGTTGGAATCACCTCTCATTGTAATGTGGTTAGGGGCTCAAGGGCCAATGAGGAGGATGGCTTCTCCCCCTCATTGGATATTTTGGTTGGGTGGAGAGTGTTACCTCTCCCCCCTTTTTGTTGTGATCATGAATGATGAAGGATCTCTCTTGTTGGTGTTGTGAAGCTTGGATCTCTTGTCATAATCCTTAAGAAATTCATTCTTGTGAAAATCCTTTTTGTTATTCCCACTTAGAGTGGAGAAACTTGTAATATTGTATTTTATTTTAGCTACATTCTTGTAAAATTTTCCCACTTTAAGTGGAAGACATTGTATTAGTAGTTGTGAGGGAAAAGTTGTTTGATTTTGGATATGTAAGTTATATTGAATGTTAAGAAAAAAAAAAAGAAAGATCTATTTTGCAAGATGCTTTGAGGTGAACTTAAAAGGAGTTATAAAAAAAATATTTTATTCCATTGTAGTTGATTTATTCCCCAAAAAGGGTGTTACTCTTGTTGTAAAATATATTATTGGAAATAGTGTTGTAAACTCCTTTTTGGAAGGTTGGAAAAATTTGTATTAAGTAATGTTACATTTCATTGTGTTATTTGAAAAGCATGTATTATAAAAGTTAGTCTATTTATACTTGTTCTTGTATTGTTGATGGAAAAGAGCTCCTATGAAAATTGGTTTCCGTTGGATTAATGAAGTAGTCTTATTGCAAATTTTAGTAAGTAATTTTCAGCTAAAAATTATTGCAAATCTATCACAAATTAGCTAAAGAAGAGGAAACATGTATCTTCTTTTACCTTTTTACACTACATTTATTACATTGTTGGAAAACAAAGTATTAGTGTTAGTATTAAACTCACCAATACTAACCTCTATTGTTTTATCCTACTACCTTTAAATATATATATATATATATATATATATATATATATATATATATATATATATATATATATATATATACGCATTTTCTCATACTTAAATGAAAACATGAATCCAAATCTTAACCTTGATTAAAATGGGACAAAAACCCATTTTGCCCATTTGGGCATATACAAGAAAATGAACTAAATAAAAAGAATAAATACATTTTGAATCCCCAATGAGGGTATAAACCAAATAAGAAGAGAAAAGAAGAATTTTCATTCCTTCAAGAGCTTGCAATGGCCTCCAATGGCCTCCCTTCCACCTCCAACAACCTGCAAAACCAAAGAAAGAAAATGAATCAAATGAAATGAGAAAGAAGACTTCATAAGCATGCTTTAGGGTTAGATTGCCTATTTCCTAATCAAGGGTCCAAATTTAATCCATCCAAGGGATGAGATTCATCCCTACAAAAGTAGGTGGAGAGTGGGTGAGTGGAAATTACCCTTTTAATTTAAATGTTTTATTTCAAAATATGGGTTGACTTTTTAAGGGGGTTATAATATAGGGTAGGGAAGTATTCATTATCTTAACCCAATATTTTAATATGGGACCTTGCTAGTTGTTTCAACATTGTAGAGATTAAATAACCTTGGTATTTAATTTCACTAGCCACTTTTACCCTTGACACCCCATCGGGGAATATTCAACTTTAGTAGGAATTAATTTATTATTTAAACAATCCTCAAGAAAATTAAACTTGCTTAGTCAAATCAATGTATTAAAGCATAATGTAGATTTTAAATATTGTGTTATCATGGAAAATTATTTATTAAAGTATTTGCCTTAGAGACATTAATGTGGCAACTGTCGTTTTTGAAAACTTTTGTGGGCACGTTTTAAAAAAATCATAATTTTTCTAACTAAACCTAGGTTGTTCTTGGGTCTCGTGTAGACAATTTTTATGGGCATTACACTTGGTATCAGAGCTGTGCGTTCAAATCTTGGACCCTTGGGAACACAGGGAAATATGAGACATTAACATTTAACCTAGTGCAATATTAAACCTAGCACAATCCTAAACCTAGAAAATAACTTGTCTGAAACATTGTATATTTTAGTAAACTTAGAAAAATGGAAGAAAACCTAGATTGATTAACTAACTCTCGTCCTGGTCTATGTAGGAGGCACGGATCAGATGAGGGGTCCTCTCACATAGACCTAGATATACCACCTCCAGAGTAGGTTGTAGTGGCCATTCTACCCTAGAGTTTATAGATGCTTCAAGACGTCAATGTCGTTATACACGGGGGGTCCTTAGGAGGACAATCATCCAGACATGCTAGGGAGCCATACATTGAGGCTCATACATCTCCTTGACACACCGAGGAGCACAACGTAGAGAACTCCCGCGTGGAGTCGGACAAAGCGAGTCACCACGGAGGGGACACAAGGATAGGTTTCAGAGCCCTAGACCTAGAGATGAGTATGCAAAGAGGCCTAGGGGTCGCCAATCGGCAGCTCCCATACCATATCGGGAGATATTGAAGCTACAACAATCTCACTATTATAGAGATATAGGTGGATTTCAAGCGAGGGCTTGATTGGTGAGCTTGAGCGGGTGCTTCAAGATCTGCCCTTATACTAGCAACACAAAAGCTCGTGTTGCGATCCATCTTCTGAGGGATGGAGAAGGTGTCTGCTGGAGGAACGAGGATCACAAGCTCCATATTGATTTAAAGACAGCTTACCTTGGAGCTCTATGAGGAGTGGTTTAGTTGCAGGTACTTCTCCGAAGGTTTATTCAACATTAGTTATACGAGTTCCACAACCTCTCGTCAGGCATCTATGAATGTAGCTAAGTATGAGAGTCAATTTCTGGACCTACTTCAGTATGTCGAATATATGCAGGATGAGCAGGTATGGATTCACAGTTCATCGGGGCCCGAATTTGGATTTGGTTGGTGCAATGCACATTCACTTTGTCCACAGAACTTAGTAGAGGCCGTCAAGAAGGCCTATATTATAGAGGAGACATAAGGAAAGACATAGCAGGCTAGGGACAGAGTTCAGAAATGCATCCAATAGATGTAGGATAGCAAATAGAGGGGATAAATTCCTCCTCCTCATGGTGGAAAGGGTTTAGTATAGTCCTCATTCAGACCACCATAGTAAGCACCTTAGTAGTAGCAATAGTAGCAGACCCACCCACCTTACAGACCTCCGCATAGATTCGATGCACAGAGGGGGCACAGTATGGAACCTCCTCCTATGGGTCCCATCAGGACACAGGGTGCACCGAGAGATCAGTTAGCAGGAGCTCACCAACAAAGACCTCAACATTCGATAGCCAGATCATTAGGATCCATAACACAGACCTCTAGAGTATCTTGGCTAGAGATGCATCTCATTAGAGAGGAATGAGTAGTTGTTATGGTTGTGGTGTTGACAGACATTATTAGAGGGAGTGCCCACAGAACCCTAATAACAAGGGTAAGATGTAGATTTCTAAGCCTACTGTTGGTGACATGGGGCATAGCCATTAGATCTATGCAGTAGTCAAGAACCACTAGGCTAAGCACCAGAGTACCATCATAGAGACGAAAGGTAGCATTAGTGGTATTCCTACCTCCATTTTGTTTGATTCTCGGTTCATCAATTTTTTTTTGCACCATTCTTAGTAGAGCATTGTAGGCTCATGGTAGTTAGGCGGGGTCTTAGTTAGGACGTTGAAATGGCATCTAGAGCCAAAATTTCTATAGACTCCTTAGTAAAGGAGTTTGTAGTGGATTTGGGACCCTTCACCACTACCTTGGATATTTACATCCTTCCTCTCGGTTCTTATGGAGTCATCTTGGGAATGGACTAGTTGTCTACACACAGAGCTAGAGTGGACTATTACCATAGGTCTATATCATGTATAGATGATCTAAGAGTTTAGTCAGTGATATCAGGGGTTAGGAGGCCCATTTCTATTCGCACCATCTCCCCTATGTAGACTAAGCGGTGTGTGCGACAAGGTTTTCAGATGTCTGTTGTTATGGTTAGTGACAGATCAGAGGATGAGTCTAGTGCACCCTCCCTTGATGATCATCCCATCTTGAGAGAGTTTTTAGATGTATTTCTAGGGGAGCTACCGGGTTTACCACCCCCACGTGAGATAGATTTTCACATAGAGTTGGTTTCGGGAATGCAGAGACTATCTCACAAGCACTTTGTATCAAATGACTACCCCCGAGCTCTACGAGCTCAAGTTACAAGTTGAGGGACTTCGGAGAAATTTCCAATCCATCTTAGTGTATCCCCTTGGGGTGGAATGGTGATTTTTGTAAAGAATAAGGACAGATCTCTATAATTGTCTATTGATTACCGTCAACTGAACAAAGTAACGATCAAGAATCGTTACCCCATTCCGCGCATTGATGAATTATTTGATTAGATGATGGGGGCCATAGTTTTCTCCAAGATAGATCTTAAGTCAGTTTATCATCAACTGAGGATCACAGAGGCAGATATTAAAAAGACCGCCTTCCGTAGGAGATATGACCACTACGAGTTCACAGTAGCGCCTTTTGGTATGATGAATGGGTATTCAAAAATTATTGGATCATTTCATGCTCATCTTCCTTGATGACATTCTGATTTACTCATGTACGCATGAGGAGCACCTTCGCTAGGTTCTTCAGTGTCTTTGTGAGCAACATCTTTATGGGAACCTAGAGAAGTGTGTGTTCTTTCAGACAGAGGTGTAGTATCTAGGCCACATCATTTCGAGGAAGGTATCGCAATCGATCCTTCCAATATTTGAGTTATTATGGATTGGACAGCACCCACTAGTGTGAAAAAGGTACATAACTTCATGGTTTTAGTGGGATACTACATGATATTTGTTTAGGAATTCTCTCGAGTTGCTCACCCCATCACTTCCTTCAACGGAAATGGAATAAGTTTGTTTGATTAGATATATTTGAGTAGGCCTTCAGGACACTAAAGGAATGCCTCACGACAACACCTATTCTTGTAGTGCTAGATCCTCGGGTGAGTTCTTCGTATGCATAGATGCTTCTTTGGTAGGACTTGGAGGTGTGTTGATGCAAGAGGGAAGAGTAGTTACTTTTGAGTCTCGCAAACTCAAATATTATGAGCTCAATTATCCAACTCATGATCTTGAGCTTGTAGCAGTTGTGCATGCCTTAATTCGATGGAGAAACTTCCTCCTTGGCCGGATTTACACTCAGGATTGATCACTTGAGTCTTTGCCACCTCTTCATGCAGCCAAATCTCAACGCTCATCAATAGCGTTGGATGGAGTTACTTTTTGAATATGACGTGGAGATAGAGCATGTGAAGGGGAAGGAGAACATGGTTATAGATGCTCTTAGTATACATAGGCATGTGGTTATGACCACTTTAGTGGGCACAGATTTACGGAACCAGATTTTACAGCAGCTTCCTCATGATAGCTTCTACCTTATACCCAAGTCAGAGATTGAGTCTTAGAGACCCCTTGAGGGGAAGTTTGATGGATTCTTCCTCGAGATAGATGGCCTTCTCAGGTGCAGAGGTTGGATTTTATGTTCCTAGAGATGGAGGCTTGAGATAAGACATTTTGACAGATGCTCATCGTGCACCCTATTCAACCCATCCCAAGGTGAAGAAGATGCATGCCATTTTGAGATAATTGTACTATTGGAGGGGACTTCAGAGAGACGTGGTTCAGTTTGTGTCACACTACTTATAGTGTCAGAAGGTGAAGGCCAAGCATCAGCATCCAGCTGGCCTTCTCTTTCCTCATGCTATATCAGAGTGGAAGTGGAACACCATTTCCATGGACTTCAATGTTGGGATACGATGTCAAGATACCACCACAATGCCATTATGGTCACAGTGGATAAATTGACGAAAGTGGCTCATTTTTCTCCAGTGAAGACCACCTACACAGCTCATGCAAAGTGGCAAAGGCATATCTCAATGAGATCATCAAAGTTGCATGGGATTCCATGAAAGATCATTTGTGACCACGATCCTCTATATACTTCCCACTTCTATAATATGATGCAAAGCATGCCCTTAGGATGAAGATCAATTTCAGCATAGCGTATCACCCTAAGATAGATGGATAGACTGAGCGGGTGAATCAAATTTTGGAGGACATGCTTAGGATGTACGTCATAGATCACCATTCGAGATGGGAGGAGTATTTTTACTTGGTGGAGTTCGCCTACAATAATAGTTTTCAGAGTTCGATACGCATGGCTCATTTTCAGGCACTATATGGCAAAGAGTGCAGGACACCTCTTAGTTAGGACAGGCTAGAGGATAGGGTTTCCCTTGGGCCATTTTTATTATAGGACACGAAGCAAGCGGAGTTATTATGATCGTGGAAATTGCAGGAGGCGCAGTGCAGACAGAAGAAGTATGTGGATCAACATAGGACATATTGTAGTTATGAGGTGGGCATGAATTTGTTTCTTCATGTCGACCACATAAGAGCCCTATCTATTATGGAAAAGGATCTAAACTAGTTCTTAGATTTGTGGGTCCCTTTGAGATCTTAGAGTGTATCAACCCTTTGGCTTATCGTCTAGCATTTCCACCTAGCTTGTCTCGCATCCGTGATGTGTTTCATATTTCATTACTTAGGAGATATATTACATATCCTTGTCGTGTGCTAGATTGGACCTCCTTGTAGGTGTAGGATCGGGGCGGGTGATGGTGGAGATCATCTACATTTTAGAGCGTAGGACCCTAGGTAGAAAGATTGACAAGGTTTGAGTGCAATGTGACGAGATATGATAAGATTGTGGATACATGGGAGGATGCTACATTCTATGAGTTCAGTTTCCACACTGTTCTAGTGACTTCCGGAGGAAGTCGAGTCTAAGGGAGGGAGATGTAGTGCCCACTTCCGTTCAACACCTTTTTTTTGTTATTGATTATGATACTATCAACTATACTTATGGATATCATTGTAGCTTTTGATTTGGTATGATGCTTTAGATGTTAGAGATCATGGACTATTGTTGATTTCAATTCATATATGATACATGTGGATTATTAAAGACATTTTATATTGATGTTCATATGTTGTTCTCACACACACACACACACACACACACACACACACACACACACACACACACACACACACACACACACACACATATTTGGACATGTGATATTTCATTGCACCGAGTACGCTTTGATAATTGAACTAATGTTGTGATCATTTTGACATGGATGAAATGTAGAATAGAAATGTTGCTAGAAATTGTAAATGATATCATATCTACCTAGATGATATTTGATTCGTATATAGATGATTGTGGATTTATATTCTATATTTTATCCTAGATGTTTTTGATGCGGCCATGAGGCCGAAGGAGGTGTTATTTGTTTTGTAGGTAAACATGTCACAAAAAACATCGCAGGGATTGGAGACCAGCCACATTGGAATTCTAGGTGAATTCAACAAGGGTCACCATGACAACATGTGTTTGTGTATGGGTGTTGAATTATTGTCGGGGGAAATTGTGATGAAGGGGTTGTGCTGTATTTTTTTAGTTTCCTTTACTTAATGTAGTATGTGATTTTTAGTAATGTAATTTCCTTCTTTTAAATATTTAAAAATGATGTATTCTTCCCCTTTATCTTAATGGATTTTAGTGTCTTATTTAGTTAATTAATCTTGTTATTAACTAATTGTGGATGTGAACAAAAGTTTTTCATTTATTAGACTAGATGGCTCTTGGGCTTTGTGTTGTAAGATTGAGTGCTTGTGATCTTGAGTGTTGTACACTCTACCCCCTCATGGAAATTCGAATTTGACCTTAAGGGACAATTTTGAAGGCTTGTGGGACAAGTTAAACTTGTCCCACACCTCTTAAATTGCTATGCCAACCCTACCTATGGGTTGGGGGGTCAAAATTAGACCCCATTATGTGTTTTGGGAAGACAAATTATAAGTTTTTATTGCACCTTCTTACATGTAATTACTTTTAGTCCTTAAGGGGTGTGGGATTGGATTGTGTGTGTAATTAAAATGTCATTTCTTTACCCACTTATTAATTGTGATTTGGAGTTTAAAGTTTGACTTGTGAGGTGGAGTTGAGGATGAGTGATGTGGCATCCTACATAGAGCCACCTCACCCACCTCTCTCCCTTTTCCATTTATTCAAGTTCTTTTGCTTGTTTGGGGGTTACTTCACTCTTTTGTGCTCTTTCATTTCTTTGAGTTAGAGGATTTTGGAGAGCTTGTGGTTTTGTGGGAGATTTTTGGTGATTGTTTGGGTTGGAAGGAGTTTTAGAATTTGAATCTTGGAACAAGCTCTACTATGGAAAGGTAGAAGCTTTACTTTTTCTTATGTTATTACTTTATTTTGTGTTTGTGTGCTTGTTTTGTTGAGTGTTTGGAATGCTTATTGGGTGCTTGGGTAGATTTTATTACTGTGGTGTAGGAGGGGACTATAGGGAGAATTCATGTAGGGAGGCATAAGAGTTATTTCATGTTTGGAGGGAGTTTGGGTTGGGTACCCCACCTTGGACAAAGAATGCTTGCATTTCTTACTTGTTCTTGTATGAGGGAGGCATAAGAGAATGAGGGAGGCATAAGAGTATGTGGGAGGCATAAGAGGTACTTGAGGGAGGCGTAAGAGTATATAGGGATTTGAGACATGTATTGGAGGTTTTTAAGATGGGCACTCATTTCCCATTGGGAGGCATGAGTGGCCTCCCCATAGGTTCTTGCTCCTTTGGATCTTCATTTAGAAGCCTTGTATGTTTTGTTGTTTCTCCTTCTTATGTTTGTAGTTTGAGTTGAATGTGCATTTTGAATGGTTGTGAAATACTTGGTTTGTGATGTGGAAGCTTGTTGTTGCCATGTGTTGGAATCACCTCTCATTGTAATGTGGTTGGGGCTCGGGGGCCAATGAGGAGGATGACTTCTCCCCCTCATTGGATATTTTGGTTGGGTGGAGAGTGTTGCCTCTCCCCCCATTTTTTTTGTTGTGATCATGAATCATGAAGGAGCTCTCTTGTTGGTGTTGTGAAGCTTGGAGCTTTTGTTGGAATCCTTAAGAAATTCATTCTTGTGAAAATCCTTTTGTTATTCCCACTTAGAGTGGAGAAACTTGTAATATTGTATTTCATTTTAGCTACATTCTTGTAAAATTTTCCCACTTTAAGTGGAAGACATTGTATTAGTAGTTGTGAGGGAAAAGTTGTTTGATTTTAAATATGTAAGTTATATTGAATGTTAAGAAAAAAAGAAAGATCTATTTTGCAAGATGCTTTGAGGTGAACTTAAAAGGAGTTATAATATATATATATATATATATATATATATATATATATATATATATATAGTGAAGTTGGTGGACAATTCCGGGGACATAAAAACCTGAAATAAAGGAACTGTGATCGCAGTTCTTGAATTCTAGGTTCGGTAATTAGCGAAACTAAAACCGTGATCACGGTTTCGAACCGCGAGCGTAGTTATAAACCGCAATCGTGGAACTCTAAGACAAAATTTAGCAGTCCCGTGACTCCTTATTTTCCTCATTTTTCATTTCAAACTGCGATTTTTCCTAAATGTTTTTCACTCGCACTTTGAATACCACCTCAAAATTTCTCATCAGACTTCTGGATAGCGATAGATTCAACCATGCTGCCAAGACGAGGAGGTAAGTCCCCGATTGTAATCATTTTTTTGCATTTTAGGTTTTTTTTTACATTTTCATGGGTTTTTTGAAATGTTTGTTTATGTATACAATTTTCTTGTTTTATCAGTTGGTCGACAAGCTCAAAATCGTGTAAACCATCAAAACATTCCTCAAAACCCACCAAACATTCCTCAAAACCCTCCGAACATTCCTCAAAACCCTCCTCCAAACATAGATCCGCCTCCTGTGGCTCCTTCTGTCCCCATTGAGCCAAGAGGAACACAAGATAATATCATTGGAAGAATCTGAGAAAATAAAATTTTCATTGAGAACCTAATTCAAACTATAAGACAAAATCATGCTACAAATCCATCCCACATGACTTTAGCCAATACATTGCAAACATTGATTGGCGAAGTCAAGTCTACAACCAACCAAATACATAGATGGAACACCTTTAGAAGTGACTGTAGGCGGTGGTATGGGGATAAACTATCCCATGCAGCCGTCAAAGACAAAATTTTTGGAAAAGACCTCATTTGTGCATTATTTACCGACCCTAGAATCAATGCCCCCTTATAGTTACTTACAAATGGTTCCCAATCCATTGGTGCCATGATGATAGAATCAAAAACAATTTTTGGGACTAATGGTGGATGGTTTTTGATTATCCACCATGCAAAAAATTGAGGTTCCTCTTTATTTTTTGAAGAAATTATATTGTGAGTTCGTGCTCAATGAGGTCCCGAATTATTTTGACTTTTCTAAATTTTTTGGTCGAGGAGGTGGCTCTGCACAGAGCAAACCTGGTGCACACGTAGGTCAACCTAGGATCCCCATGCCCCAAAACCCCACTTGCCTTCAGTTATCCCTCCTACAGTGAAGGAGGTTGTGGAGATTGATACATTACATGCATTGAGGGAGCTCACTGACACTCTCACCCAACATAGTGACCAGATTGCATCTGGTGATGTTGGTGGAGGTGCCAGTTCTAGTGCACCACACCACTGTGGATCATGTGGTGCCGTATGCACTGTGGGTGAGACATCATTTGCTGGTTCATAGGATTTCTTTTCTATAGATGAGATGCTGGGGAATGTTTTTGGAACTGGTGCCACTGATATTGGTCTTTCACAGGTAAATTTCAAATAAATTTAAATAATATATATATATATATATATATACATAGTTTAATTCACATGTTTGAGATATATATATATATATATATATATATATATATATTTGATTGTACGTCATGTACATACATGTAAAAAACTAATTTTTTATTTTATTTTAAATAGCAAGAGCCGGTGAAGGAAACATCCAGCGTCGACATGCTAGCTACTTGTGGCTGGGCATGTTTCAAACGTAAGTTTCAAGTTGTACAAACTTACATTTTTAATTTCATTTGATTGCACTAGATTATTATTATAATGTTTCACGTGTATGTTGTACATGTATTAATATTTTTCTCTTTTATACACAGGAGCCTAACGGGTCATCATCTAGCTTAGGAATCGAGGCTACTGGCATGCCTCACATGAGTTTTATGCAGGTTAGTAAATCTCTTTACACTTTGTTTCTAATTACTGGAAGTTCACGTGGATTACATGCTTTGGACCTCTGTCATGTAGATTTTAATATTGATTTGTACATGTTTTTTGTATAGCTTATGACTGCTAGAGAGACTCCTCCATATATGTAGACTGTGGAGGTTACTGTAGATACTACCATAGCATCTGCAGATCCACTAACTGAGGTACAATTTTTTAAATTTTTTAAATTTTGGAGATTCATTATTTCTTATTAAACTTAAATCTACAATATCAAATTTTGTAGGTATATGTGAAATATTTAATTTGAAAATTAATTATTTGTATTTAGCTTACCCTCGTGAGTCTATTGTTGTCCCCTGCGATGCGTCAACAACAAATTGATAGGGATCATGACATTGCATGGTAAGATTTCACATGCATTTTAACTAAATTGTACAAGTTTTTAAATTTTGAATATATTTTAAAATTTTGGGTGTTAAAAACTTGTTGTTTATGAATGTGCAAGTTAGGTTGCAGGCATGCTTAGAGACACCTAGGACCACATGGATGAAATCCGTAGTGGCATCTCCCTCCACTACATCCCCAGGTCGTGGACATGCTACTTCTAGTAGGGCGAAGAGAGGGAAGATGTTTCATGAGTAGATTTATAGTCCACCTAGATGTACATATGTGGTCATGAGTAGATTCATAGTCCATTGTATATATATAGCCTTTTGCGACCACATGTGGTCCCATATGTACATTATGACACGTGCTTAGTTCGAGATGTACACATACATTATGAACTTATACATATATATTTTCAGAGACGTGCGTCTGGAGCACACTTTGTTTGATTCTTATATATATATCCATGTGTGTTGGTTTTCATATTTATGACTTTTTCAGTTCTTCTTTAACAAGCAGTGTAACGTTGGGATGCATATTTCTTAACTTCTGCTTTATGGGTTTAGCATCTAAGTGCACAACAAGGTTGTGCATGACCAATTCTGGGTCTAAAAAAGTCATATCTATGTATGACCATGAAAATATATATTCATATTCTCATAATAATGCTATGAAAACATTTTTTTCTTTTGTTGAAAGTGAAGCTCCAAGATTTATCATTTGAGGCTCCTCTTTTGTACAAATATTAACACTAATCATTTCTTTAACAAGCATCTTAGAAACATCTTCCATACATTTAGGATCAAGGGGAAGAGTAAGATCAACCTCCATAGGTGGTTAATCATCATCTTTGAATGGGTATACCAATTTTTCTATATGTTCTTTGTCTTGTTTGTTTACTAATGACTCAAAGAGGATTTCACTATGAGACTTATGTTTGTTTTTCTTGCAAGGATTTTCAGAAGTAGTCTTGATTTTTCTTATACTCTTTTTATTCAAGTGTTCACACATATGTACTTTTTATCCAAAGTATGCACAATCATCTAGGTTGATGGGAAAATATTTCTTATGATCCCCCTTCAAAATAGAATCCCTGATTCCCATGAATTCTTCTAGATATGGTACCATTGTGGTTGGGTATTGCACCATATTACTATGTCTAACTTTTTAAGTATGGTGGATAATGATTCATTTAGAGGTGCAAATGTAAATTTTGTGGGTTCCTTTGGGTGAGGTACTTGTGAAAGCTTTGATATAATGTACCACTCTATACAACCTAGACTCTCTTAGAGTATGTGATTCCATCGCCAATGACATGTTTGTTCTTATTAAATAAATTTTGTTTGTCTACGGCTTTTGTCTCATGTTTTTCTTTCAAAATGGGTTTAAGTGTCCCCTTTGCAATTAGATCCTTTTTATCGATCCTTTAGGTATACTGAAGAACCATTCTAGCGCTTGTTCTCGTAGGCTAGGAAATATATGTATCAAATAGTTATCACTGTAAGTGACTTCTTGGAGACCCATGTAAAATTATTTGATGTAATCATGAGGATTACCTTTGATTTTATAATTTTTGAATTTAGGGATGTCTAAATTCTTTGCAAATTGTTGTAGCAACATATCTTTATCAAATGGGTAAGGAAATAGCTTTTTGTATAGATATTTTCTATTGTGTCCTACATTTCTTTCTTGTAAAGTGGTTAGTGTATTCTTCATTGAATGCAACTCTTGTTGAATCATTTTTTCCTTTGTGGGTGATATATTGGTCTATTCACTTTAGCAACTTTGAAATTTTCTTCATTAGATGGATAAATGTGAAATTCACCTAACTTTATCTTGAGTCTATCCTTGCATGTATTCCTATTCAAGTAACCTAAGGTCACTAAATTTTGACTGAGTTTTAGTATTTGTCTTTGAATGATATCCTCTTCGAATAAGGGATCATCTTCATCATAAAATCTAGGAGGAGGTGAGTCTTTGTGACTATGTTCAATCTTGAATCTACGTGAAGCCTTAAAGTAAGGTTTTCATGAATCACTTGTTGGTTTTGGTGGGTGATCCTCAACATTTTTTTTACGTTTTATTGAAGTGGAAGAATAACCTGTATTAAAATGGATGTCCATTTCTATGAGGGATGGTCATTTTGGATCTTCTACTTTTTGATTCATGGTCTTAATTGCCACTTCATACTCTTGTAATAGTCTACCTCCTAACTCAAGGACTCTTGCAAGTACTTTGTCTCTATTGTAGTAAAGGAGCTCATGAAAGAAAGATAGATCTAATTTGTTTTGGTCTTCGTATGAATTAGATTCTTCTCCACTATGACCAACCAAAGGTTTCATGTCTTTGACTTGTGAGAAGAGGGTTTCTAAATATTTTTGACTGAATGGGTATGTTGAATTAAAAGGATTTACCTTTAAGTTGGGTTCATCTCGTTTAGACATCATTTTTGTGATTTTTGGCATCACTCGGACTCCATGGCACCTAGAGAGGCCTCGTCTGATCCAAAACCTCGGCGTAGGGACCCTCTAAAATAGTCTCTATCAGTTTTTTCCTTCTCATTTCGGTGCTCTCGTTGTCCTACTATTTGCAAACGTGTAAAATAGTGCAGTTGGAGCTAGTGTAAGGTTGTCAAATGCTATATTTTGCAAATGGTGAGTCATGGCACCGAACCAACTATGTTAAAACATCTGGGTGGAAAAGTGAATGCTAGAGGAGGAGGTTTTTGGTGCACGAAAGGGTCGTTGCTTCCAGGCTACTTCGTTCGGGCGTAGTCCCTTAAGAGCCCTCAGACCAAAATATTGTTCAACTTCGACGGGTGACTACTCAGACTCCGTGGCACCTAGAGAGGCCTCGTCTGATCTGAATCCTTGGAATAGAGACCCTCTATAATAGCCTCTCACAGTTTTTTAATTCTCATTTCGATGCTCTTGCTGTCCTACTGTTTGTGAACGCGTAAAATAGTGCAGTTGGAGCTAGTGTAAGGTTATCAAACGCTATATTTTGCAAACGGTGGGTCGTGGCACCAAACCAACTATGCCAGAACATCTGGGTGGCTAGGTGAACGCTATAGGAGGTGGTGTTTCAGTGCGCAAAAGGGTCGTTGCTTCCGGGCTACTTCGTTCGGGCGTAGTCCCTTAAGAGCCCTGAGACCAAAATATCGTTCAACTTCGATGGGTGACTACTTGGACTCTGTAGCACCTAGAGAGGCCTCGTCTGATCTGAAACCTCAGGCGTAGAGACCCTATACAATAGCCTCTCTTAATTTTTTCCTTCTCATTTTGGTGCTCTCGCTGTCCTACTATTTGCAAATGCGTGAAATAGTGCAGTTGGAGCCAGTGTAAGGTTGTCAAACGCTATATTTTACAAACGGTGGGTCGTGACACCAAACCGACTATGTCGGCATGTCTAGGTGCCCAGTGAATGCTAGAGAATGTGGTGTTTTGGTGTGCGAAAGGGTCGTTGCTTCTAGGCTACTTCGTTCGGGTGTAGTCCCTTAAGAGCCCTGAGACCAAAATATCGTTCAACTTCGACGGGTGACTACTCAAACTCCGTGGCACCTAGAGAGGCCTTGTCTGATCCGAAACCTCGGTGTAGAGACCCTCTAGAATATCCTCTCTAAGTTTTTTCCTTCTCATTTCGGTGCTCTCGTTGTCCTCTTTTTGCAAACGCGCTGAAATAGTGCAGGTTGGAACCAGATAAGGTTGTCAAACGCTATATTTTGCAAATGGTGGGTCGTGGCACCAAACCGACAAATGCGTCGGCACATCCGGTGGCTAGGTGAATGCTATAGGAGGTGGTTTTGGTGCGCAAAGGGTCATTGCTTCCGGGCTACTTCGTTCGGGCGTAGTCCCTTAAGAGCCCCGAGACCTAAATATCGTTCAACTTCGACGGGTGAATACTTAGACTCATGGCACCTAGAGAGGCCTTGTCTGATCCAAAACCTCAGTGTAGGGACCCTCTACAATAGCCTCTCTTGGTTTTTTCCTTCTCATTTTGGTGCTCTTACTATCCTATTGTTTGTAAACGCATGAAATAGTGCAGTTGGAGCCAGTGTAAGGTTGTCAAATGCTATATTTTGCAAATGGTGGGTCGTGGCACCAAACCGAGTACACCATCACATTCAGGTGGCTAGGTGAACGCTAGAGGAGCTAGTTTTTGGTGCGTAAAGGGTCATTGCTTCCAGGCTACTTCGTTCGGGCGTAGTTCCTTAAGAGCCCTGAGACCAAAATATCGTTCAACTTCAACGGTGACTACTCAAACTCTGTGGCACCTAGAGAGGCCTTGTCTGATCCGAAACCTCGGTGTAGAGACCCTCTACAATATCCTCTCTCAGTTTTTTCCTTCTCATTTCGGTGCTCTCGTTGTCCTACTATTTACAAACGCGTGAAATAGTGCAGTTGGAGCCGGTATAAGGTTGTCAAATGCTATATTTTACAAATGGTAGGTCATGGCACCAACCGATAAGCGTCGACACGTCCGATGGCCAAGTGAACACTAGAGGAGGTGGTGTTTCGGTGCATGAAAGGGTTGTTGCTTTCGGGATACTTCGTTCGGGCATAGTCCCTTAAGAGCCCTGAGACCAAAATATCATTCAACTTCGACGGGTGACTACTCGGACTCCATGGCACCTAGAGAGGCCTCGTCTGATCCGACACCTCGGCGTAGAGACCCTCTACAATAGCCTCTCTCGGTTTTTTCCTTCTCATTTTGGTGCACACGCGTAGGTATGGTCTTGTAAACACTTGGGGAGGAGTCGTTTTCAAAATTTACAACATTTTCAAAATTTACAACTTTTTCAAAATTTACAACATTTTCAAAATTTACAACATTTTCAAAATTTACAACATTTTCAAAATTTACAACTTTTTCAAACAATGAAAGCTTCTCTTAGCTTTGAGAATTTAAAATTCTCTACTAACAGTGCCAACCACGTGAAGGTGGAAGTTTTTCTGGCACCACTAACCTAAACATAAAAGTGTTAGTCAAAGAAATTTAAGTTTCAAATCAAAACCATATACTATCTATATATGTACAAAATACACAAATTTAAAATAAAATATATTCAAACTTAAATCTAGATCTTTAAACTAAAAAAATTATATATATATTGAAAATAAATTATATATACTAGACATGAGCATTGTAAATTCATTCCAATGAACCATCAGGATCGGATCTACTCTGAATAGCGTACACATTTACAACATTTTCAAAATTTACAACATTTTCAAAATTTACAACTTTTTCAAACAATGAAAGCTTCTCTTAGCTTTGAGAATTTAAAATTCTCTACTAACAATGCCAACCATGTGAAGGTGGAAGTTTTTCTGGCACCACTAACCTAAACATAAAAGTGTTAGTCAAAGAAATTTAAGTTTCAAATCAAAACCATATACTATCTATATATGTACAAAATACACAAATTTAAAATAAAATATATTCAAACTTAAATCTAGATATTTAAACTAAATAAATTATATATATATTGAAAATAAATTATATATACCAGACATGAGCATTGTAAATTCATTCCAATGAACCATCAGGATCGGATCTACTCTAAATAGCAGACAAGATTGCTTCATGATCTGACTCTCGAACCTTCCAAAGAATTTTGTTATTAGGCCTTTCTCGATATCTATACAACTGAATATTTGTCGCTAGAACTAGATGTGAATATAAGATTATTTTCCTATGTGTCTCAGTCTTCAAACACCCAAACAAAGGAGTTTTTAATGGATACCGTCGAAGCCAAGTTCCAGTAACTACCACTAACCCTGTAGGATACTCAATATCTTCGCCATCTATAATAGGAGAAGTCAACTTCTTTCTTTCCTCGATGCAATGACATAAGAAATAGTCTATTCCTTCTTCATTGTATTCATGCAATTACTGCAAACACATGTCCTACAAAAAAACCAAGGTTGAACAACTCAAATTTAAATTACATATTAAAATTTCAATGGACATAACTCAATACAAAAATTAAATAAATAACCATAAATACCTTGTCACACCAAAATCAAAATTTTATCAAAATCCTTGGATGTTGTATCTTCATGTGCGAAACAAGTCGTAATGCTTGTGGAGGTTGATAGCTAAGAAGTGGAGTTAGAGGCCTACAAATCCATTCTTGTGAATCACACCGAGCAAAGGACAAAATTTGATACAAGGTGCACAAAAACATGTCAACTTTCTTGTCCATACGGCCCACGAAGTAGCGTCTGAGCTACAAAATGAGTGCATATCACTAGACCTAGTGAGTGTCATACAATCCTCGTAGTTAGCAATATGTTGTTCCTCTATCAACCAAAAATATCTGCGAACTGTGGAATTTTCTTGAGAACCTCGGGCCATGTTGTCAGTACACCATTCCACTATGCTCTTTGCATATTTTAATTTAGCACCATCTTTATACTTCAACTCTTCTCTTGTAAAATCTCTTTTCACACATGCCCCTGCACCATCATGCTCTCCTTTTCCATGTCCAACCTCAGTGAAACTCCAAATATGTTGCACACTCATCTTGACGTGTATTCTACTCATCTAATAAAACATTCGTGCATTCTTAAAATGAGACGTGCAATTATCTGACCATATATAATGTTGTTTGAAGTGGATGTCCCTATCAGACAAGTTTCTATAAAATAACTAGAAACACCCTTGCACAAATTCAGTAGAATGAGTACGATCATCACTGATATAAAAGTGGTACTCTCTTTAAAAAAATTGATCATTCTATGTAATGTCAAGAGAATGTAGAAATGCTATATGCACAAAAATGGCAACTTGTACTGAGTTGTAATATTGCGATTGAACCTCCATTTGTGGTTGCAATGTGTAATTCTCTACAAAATCGACCACTAAAACAATAGTACCAATAGGAAATGTGTCTTTGCATAGCTTGAATTATTCATCCAACCATCGAGCTCTATGTGTATGCCTCACATACTCATAAACAATTTCATCCTTAAATTTTCTCATAAATTGAAAAATAGGCATTTGTTCTATAACTAGCTCACACCGTTTAGACTCTTTTCCATCTTTCAACTGGTATGCAACTAATTTATATTTATCAAACTCAACTAAATTATGTCCTATTGTACCTTCAATTTTCTCATGGATGCAACTTTCCAATTTAGGTAATCCGTCGCATGTACTACAACTTCTATCTAAACAATCTTGACTATAAATAAATTTTCCAACTTCTTTTTCACAAAATATAGTAGGAATGAAATACATGGAAGATATTGGTGGAACTTGAACACCACATTCCGATAACATAGTTTCAGAATGAAAATTAGAACGAATACGTAAAAATTTAGCATAATGCATCGCAAATTCAACATGTTGCCTACAACAAGTGGTGCGAGCATGGTTGATTTTCACATAGAATGGTTTCAACATTTCAAAAAAATGTTGACTAATTTTAATTTCTAGATTCTCTTGTTCAAACTTATGAAAAAATTGAGTTTGAGTCATATCTAAGAAATGCTTTGGATGTGGTTCACGATTAGTAGAACCAACTCTTCATTTTATAACATCTCTTGTATTAGGTGAAACTCTAGTGTTATCATGCCAAAATTTAATAACTTCTCTTATAGCATCAGAATTATTTTTGTCCTTACGCAGTGCTCTAGCAGAAAATGCCCAAAAATCGGCATTATTGAGTGATTGAAGGATATTACGTCTTTCAATTGCTTTCATTAGAGTTTTTCGATTAACTTGCAACATTCGACTTGTTTGCATAATCAAACGTTGTTTTTTATTGATTCACTTACAACACTAGTAGCAAGTACACGACACACAATATTACTATCCCTAGTGCGTCTCTTAACACCAAGAGTGTGATATGCGTCATGAAGGTTTTCAACAATTGTAGAGGTTTGACCACGTATATTAGATGTTCTCAATCCTAAGGTGTTTAATGTAGGTCTCATTTTAATCAATTTCATCAAACTAACCAACAACTGACATCTATGGGAATCATTTAAAATTTGAAAATGATTATCCCAAATTTCAAAGGCTTTTCTTCCGATTTGTCGTTTAGAAAGTTTTTCGGACATTGGTTTCAAAATGTTTTCATCAATTTCAATCAAAAATTAGGTTTCTTACGTAAAATCCTAGGAGGTGTTTTTATCAAATTTTACTTGTCTACGCTTTCAACATGAATTTCCTTATTCACATTTTCATTGTCTCCTTCAATTTCAACATCTGCTACATCATGAGTATTTAATTCGTCTTCAATATTGATTGTAAAAACTTCTTCATCACGAGTATTTAATTCAACTTCAACATCGATGTAGAAACATTACCTAGTTCTTTATTGCTTACAATACTTGGGATTGAAGATGAACCTCTTCTAGATTCACGAAGTTTCCGCATTTGCTCAACATTTTGAATTTTGTTGGCCTCTAATTCGCTTTGGTGTTTTTACTTAATGACTTCCTTTTTGACTTCATTTTTGACTTCATTTTTGTCTCCCATGATGTTTTGCTTCCGTGATAAGAAAAACATGCGAAAAAGATAGAATTTCACAAGAATTGCATTTGGGTAAGGTCGAGAGTAAAAATCACATGGTAATTCAAACATTGGTATGTCTCAAATATGATTTATGAACAGCGAGCGTGCTTTATAAACGGGATTATGCGGTTTATAAAGCATGCTCGCATGTTTATGTTAAAAAACCGCGATCGTGCTTTATAAACCGCGATCATGCGGATCTATCTGCCGAACCTAAGCCTTGAAAAATCTTTGTTTTTCCCTAACCAAAGCTATGGAAGGTCATTATGAAGTGTAAAGGTCAAAAAACTTCAAATCTGCTCTTCCAAAGACTTGAACCATGCTAAAAAACTAAAAACATTTCACAAAAATGGTTCCATCACGTAGGGGAGACTCTTAGCTTCATAGAAATATTGTTTTTAAAGTGAATATAATAAGATAAATATCATTTTATAATTTTTTACTAACAATAGGTGTTTAAGACATTTTTTCCCGTGAATGTTCATGTCTACGTTTAAGACTCAGTAACTTTTGTTTTGCTTATCAAAATATTATAAAACTTATACCATCCCAAGCGTGGAAAAATTCTATACATGTTAAAAATATATATATTTGATTCCGATATTTTTGAGATAGTTATTTTGGGCAAACGGAAAGCACTCCATTTTCTAAATATTTTCAGACCAATTTTATGGAAAAAATCATTAAAAAAATTGCTAAAAAAAATACAAAATAAAATCCATCCCAAGATAGACAACTACATCTAACGTTTCACCAAAGGAAAAAAAAATAACAAGATCTGGTCATCCAAAATGCGGGCAAACGGACTACAATCTTATAAGTTTTTTCAAAAAAAAAAAACTAAGTCATATAATTTTAAGTGTTTAATATAACTAAACTTGTCCTTTTTAAAAAAATATTAGTATTTTAGAAACTAGATTTTGAATGCTACGATTCATATTTATATAATTTTTTCTAATTTAGAGTACGTGTATAGTTAATAATCCCTACAAGTTGAGATTTCACTGTTTTTTGCAATATGACATCCACGGATGACCCTATATTTGTCCATCAACTTCCTACACTTACCCTAAAATTTTATTCCAGTGTAGTTGATTTATTCCCCAAAAAGGGTGTTGCTCTTGTTGTAAAATATATTATTGGAAATAGTATTGTAACCTCCATATTGGAAGGTTGAAAAAAATTGTATTAAGTAATGTTACATTTCATTTTGTTATTTGAAAATTATGTATTATAAAAGTTAGTCTATTTATACTTGTTCTTGTATTGTTGATGGAAAAGAGCTCCTATGAAAATTATTTTCCATTGGATTAATGAAGTAGTCTTATTGCAAATTTTAGTAAGTAATTTTCAACTATAAATTATTGCAAATCTATCACAAATTAGCTAATGGAGAGGAAACATATCTTCTTTTACCTTTTTACACTACATTTATTACATTGTTGGAAAACAAAGTATTAGTGTTAGTATTCAACTCACCAATACTAACATCTATTGTTTTATCCTACCTTTGATGAAAAAATTTTATATATATATATAAAGGGGATATTTTAATATTAGAGGGGAAACTAATTCTTCTTTTATGAAATCACTTAGTATTTAACATGTTATTAATGTTCATATATATAGACACACATGGTAGGTTTTGAATGTAATGAAATTTATTAAATTTTAACAACACAAAGGATTGTCTTAGACGCGCAAAGGTTGAGTGAGGCCATGGCCAAGGGGGCCAGTTGTAGTGGTAATGGGGGTATTGGGGCGGGTGGGAAGGGTCATCTACCCCACCCTCACCCCATTATTAAATGGGATGAGGGGTGGGGTGGTGACCTCCCCGCTCCAAATTAACAATAATAAATTCATTATTATTCAAAAAAATAGTGTGCACTTCTTTGTGGTTACGGCTCTGTAAAACATAAGATCTCATGACCGAGGATTTTCTCCATTGAAATTCGTTGTGTGTGTGTGTGTGTGTGTGTGTGTGTGTGTGTGTGTGTGTGTGTGTGTTCTATACACTAACATTTTCTCATACTTAAATGAAAACATGAATCCAAATCTTAACCTTGATTAAAATGGGACAAAAACCCATTTGCCCATTTGGGCATATACAAGAAAATGAGCTAAATAAAAAGAATAAATACATTTTGAATCCCCAATGAAGGTATAAACCAAATAAGAAGAGAAAAGAAGCATGTGCATTCCTTCAAGAGCTTGCAATGGCCTCTCGATGGCCTCCCTTCCACCTCCAACACCCTGCAAAACCAAAGAAAGAAAATGAATCAAATGAAATGAGAAAGAAGACTTCATAAGCATGCTTTACGGTTAGATTGCCTATTTCCGATCAAGGGTCCAAATTTAATGCATCCAAGGGATGAGATTCATCCCTACAAAAAGTAGATGGAGAGTGGGGGAGTGGAAATTACCCTTTTAATTTAAATGTTTTATTTCAAAATATGGGTTGACATTTTAAGGAGGTTACAATATGGGGTAGGGAAGTGTTTATTGTTGTAACACAATATTTTAATAAGGGACCTTGCTAGTTGTTTCAACATTATAGAGATTAAATAACCTTGATATTTAATTTCATTGGCCACTTTTACCCTTGACACCCCATGGGGGAATATTCAACTTTAGTAGGAATTAATTTATTATTTAAATAATTCTTAGGAAGATTAAACTTGCTTAGTCAAATTAATGTATTAAAGCATAATGTAGATTTTAAATAGTGTTATCATGGAAAATTATTTATTAAAGTCATCACCTTAGAGACATTAATGTGGTAGCTATCGTGTTTGAAAATTTTTGTGGGCATGTTTTTCAAAAAAATTATTTCATAATTTTTCTAACTAAACCTAGATTGTTCTTGGGTCTCGTGGACAATTTTTATATGTGTTACACTAATCTCATGCTTTAACCACCAAGCAGTCTCATGAATTACTTCAAAGCTCCCATTTTCGGCTCAATCATGGAGGATGACGTCAGAAGATGTGGAGTATGGATTTAAACCTGTCAATGGCTTTTGCTTGCAATTTTTTTAGAGCCTTTTCAATAAACCCAAATTTTGATTCTCTTCCTGCAACAATCCTACCAAGATCCTCGCTCTTGAGAAGGTCTTGCTTCTTGAGAAAGTCCTGAATCTTCCAAAGCTCTCGACTTTGGTTAAACATTTCAATATAATACATATCATCGCACTTGATCCATTCAATCCCAAAATCTGTAATACGAGCCTTAAAATTTCGATCCAAAACCATATTGATGGGCTCGACGTTGCCATGAAAAATGGGTCGATCAAACTCAAGGTGCATGATTTCCAGGGCCTGTGCAATAACCACTGTAATCTTGAAAATATTATCCCAAACCAGCTTAGAGTCATCATTTTTTTCAAACAAGGCCTCCTACTGGTTGTAAATTGGTGAGCAGAGCCTCACTCTGTCAAACAGATGACGTTCCTTGTCTGTGCATCCACATCTTACAGACATGTCCTGCCAGGGCACTTGCAACTACAGCTTCTATACATCTACTCTCCCCTGTGCCATGATAGATGCCCATATCCTAGTCCAAAACTTCGTAGGATGCTGGTCAAAGGTTGTAGGACCAGGATTTACACCTGTCAATTGTAGTTTGGATTGAAATTTTATAGAACCTTTTCAACAAAACCATTATATGCATATATTCAGCCACCATTTATGTTCATAAGGATGTCGCTCCCTCATGCATTTTGTAAAATAGTCCACGACCTGCTGTATGCACCCACGCCAGGAAAAAACTTCAACCCTCCTCCCAAATCTGCAGGTTGCCAATAATCAAAAATTATAAACAAAGCTTTCATGGACATGGCGAGTTTCATGAGATCTCAGTTTTTCAGGAAGTTTGTCAAACAATTCATGTGCCAAGTGCTTGTTTCCACATTCATTTTAGATATTCATTCACTAGCGCTTTTGTAACTACAACATAAAAAAAAATCCTCTCCATAATGCCTTGGTGGAAGCCCTTACCTTGTTTAAACGATGTTATTTTAATACATGCTGAAAGTATGCAAGCAGATGTGGACTGGTCTATTTGGAGAAATATTATTGTATACAGTGAAATGGTGTTGTTGTTGCGTGAGGTCGCCCATTTACCTTGTCACAAAAGGCCCATGTGAATTTTCTTTAATCCCACACATCTTAGGTATTTAGTATCTACAGGGGTCAAATTTTACCGCCACCTATTCCTGTCAAACAATTATTAGGTGGTGTTCATTTTCAATTATTTTCCTTTAGAAATGTAAAATACTGTTATTTTTACTCTGTTAATAATGAATATATAAAATTATTCTGTATATACTTAATTATTTTTAATATATATTAATCTAGTTTATATATAAATTTATAGAAAAATAATAGTCATACCTAAAATATGCAAGTCGCATGTGACGGTTATTTCAAATATTTGCAAGTATTTTACGATTAAAATTGTAAAACCATCTAAACGGGCATCAAATTTAAACCCTTATTAATAATTACAACTCTTGACAAATTTTTAACCTTCACTAACCCTCCCAACAACAAACTTACCCCTTTATATTTATTTTATTTCCCCCTTTTTATATAATATATCAACAACTAAAATTTCTATTCTATTATAGTTATTTGAAAATCTCAATTTTCAATTATTTTAATTGTTCAAAGTTATTGTTATTATGACAACATTGAGTCAATTTTTTGGTATGTGAAAACTCACACCATCTCCAACAAGGTAGAATGGGCATGACACTCATTTTTTTTTTTTTGTTTTACAATTTTCGGATCATTAATTTTAACTATATAAAATTGTCATTTTGACGATTACGTCATAGATTTATTAATAAAGAAAAAATGATAATGATGTTTTCAAATTGATTACTAGTACAATTACGTAATTGCATGAGTCAAATGTGAGCAAGGTTCTATTCACTCGTACACCCATAATGAAACCCTTCTCTCAACCTAATGTAGTGAGGTGATTACACATCATTCACAACTCGATGAACACAAAGAAGGTACCAACCCAAGCTTAAGCAAGCAAGTTTGGCGACACGTTAACGAGAGGGGAGTTACATTTTCACTTTTATATTTACATTTTTTGAAAAAATAGGTTTTAATTGTTTTTTTGGGTGGGTTGTATGTATTTTTGTATTTTAGTGAGTAATATGTATCGCTTAAGACAGAAGGGATATTAGGGATGAATACTTTAGGTATTCCTCAATCCATTTCATTGGTTTCTTCAATTTTAATATTTATAATGAATATGGAAATAACAATGGTGTATGCTCTATAGGGCCATATTGTGGCATGTTTTATTATAATATCTTTCAATGTATGGTTTTAGATTATTTAATTACTTATATTTTTACATGGTTACAATTGATATGAGAGTATAAATGATGGACCATAACATTTTTAAGATTAGGGTTTGAGTTCGTATTTTTATGTCGCTTTTTTATTTACCATAATTTATAGTTTTTCTCATAATCGACTCTTTTTTTTGTATTTTTAATTACATAATTTAGAATTTAAAAAAAAAAACTCTTCATAAATAAAGTATAATAATGGTGGATGCAAAGCAAACTAACTTGGCTTAGTGTTTATCTCTATGTGAATCATTTGGTCTTGTCTCATGGGTTGCATCTCCAAAGTATTTAATTAAATATACAAAAATAGAGTCAGTTATGAGAAAAACCTATAAAATATGGTAAATAACAAACCCACATAAAAATACTCGAACTCAGACCCTAACCTCAGAAATGTTATGGTCCATCATTTATGTTATCATATTTTTACCTACCATGCCCTTACCTAGGATCATATCAATGATAACCATGTAAAAATAATTAAATAATCTGAAACCATACATTGACAAATCTCATAATATAACATGACACAATATGTCCCTATAGAGAATACGCCCATGTTGTTTCCATATTCATTATAAATCATAAAACATAAAACTGAGGAAACCTAATGTCTTTATCCCTAAAGTCTTTATCCCCGATTTCCCTTCTGTCTTAACTGATATATATTACTCACTAAAATAAAAATAACATACAACCCACTCAAAAACAAATAATTCAAACCTTCTTTTTCCACCAAAAATATAAATATAAAAGTCAAAACACTTCAAAATCCTTCAAATTGGGGTCAGTAAAAGCTGCTACACGCTGGATGTCCCCACATTCTCAGAAGTATTCCATTTTGATTCCAAATTGGGTTGAATTTGATTGACATCAGTAAAATATAAAACTACTTTCACAAAACTGATTTTGTGCAGCAGATACACCTATTGTTTAATGCTTGTGTAATCCATAGATGTGTGCATTTTATAAATTCTTTAAACATAATCTAACCGTGTAACTATTTTTTATCTCATAATTTAGGGATTTTGATTAGTGTTTAATGTAAGAAATCAAACTTAATTAAATACCTTACATTAAATTGATGTACAAGGAATTATATATTTATACTTAAATTAAAACTAATTCACTCATATGTATTTTATTGGATAACTTAAAATAATTTATCTATATTTATTTTATTGGAAAACTTAAATTAATAAATTTTAAATATTTGGAATTATTTATTTACACTTAAATGAAAACTAATTCATCTATATGTATTTTTTTGGAAAACCTAAAATAATTCCCCATATGTATTTTATTAGAAAACTCAAATTAATAAATTTAATATATTAATTAAAAAGGGCCCTTATTTAAATTTCATGATTAAATTAAATTTACTATTTACACAAACCCTAAAATAAAAAATATTATCTAATTATTTAAAATTACATCAAGGAAAAATACATCTTTATTTATTTTGATTTTCAAAAGTTGGTTGGGATATTACAAAATTATTACTTTTACAAATTAAAGTGTATATATAAAATAATGTTTGCCCTATTTTTCTTTCACGGGCATGACATGAAACCCCACTTCGTGATCCAATTCTAAAATCTCTCTCGGCGGTTGATATTGATCTCCTGTTTTTTCATTTATTTTTAACTATCTTGGATAAATCAATGCAATGATAAATCTATGTAAATTCATATAAGTGGAAGGAATTTGTCTTTAATCGAGGTCATATAAAAGTTACATAAGTTTCCCATACCACCTTTAATATGACTTGAATTTTTAATATGATTATAAGAATGATACGAACTTGAACAATTTATATAATTCCACCCAATGACTTATCTACTTGTTATTTAATTTAATTTTACATAAGTTATCATACATACTTATCTTAAATTAATTAATGTAAATGATATATCTAGGTAAATTCATTTAAGTGGAAAAATTTATCTTTCGCAGAGTTTATACGTAAACCACATAAGATTTCCATAACACCATTAAACATATTAGTTTTTTTCATTAATTTAAATTTTTAATATGATCGTGAGAATGATATGAACTTTTTTTTCCATATAAGATAATTTTTTAAAACATATTTCAAGATTATATAAATTTTAGTTTATATTACATTGAAAATTATAATGTTATATTTTGATTTTTTTATATTTTAATTTAATATTCCACTTACTCCATTCATTTATTTTTACTAATTTAGATGGAGTTGTTGTGCCCACCATTTTTCTCCCTCTCTAATATTTTTCTACTCATTTTGATTAATTTATTATTTCACATGGAGCCATTGGACACTTGATCATGCTAGATATTGCTTAGATATTTATATGTTTTATCATCATGATACTCTGACACCCGACATGACACTATTTGTGACACCTTGTTTATCCATGTTATAGGCATTTTATGTGGTTTAGAAATGATGATATTGATGATTATGTGATGAGATGGATATGATTCTTATATTAGATATATCATTGATTTTTTATCATAATTTCTATATTTACGAGATAGTTAGGTACATGCAAAGATAATTGTATTCAAGTGACACATAGATTTTTACTATCATGATTATTCATATTTTAATTCCATTTGATTTTAGATCAAACAGGTATGAGGTTTTTTCTTGAGTGTGAAGGACTACAGGTTGTGCCACAAGGAGAACATGAGACTCAGTGGTAGCACTATCCAGATGCACAAGTCCGTCTAGACAAACCCATCATCTCCTTGTTGCTTTACCTTGTTATTATTCATGTAATTTGATTTTTGTATGATCATCTTAGTCTTATGTGTTTGTCCCATTTATTTCTTTTTCACCTTCTCTTACCTTGTTAAATTAATCTTGGTGTTATCCCTCTTGTTTAGAGTTGTTTATTTCTTAATTTTCATTTGATATCATGAGTGGGTTATTAGTGTTAAGTATGTTTATTGGTGTCTTGGGACCACCTAATCTTAATTTTTGGGGAACCACCAAGAATTTTGTGTACTCCACTTTCTCTCTAATCTCGGATTCGAGTAAAAGTGGAATTTTAGAGGCTTGTTTGGAAAGTATATGATAGAGGGAAATTTTTGTGAACCACAAAAGTGTTTTCCCTCTCATAATACTCTCTCAAGTCACCATCCTTTTTCTCTTTTGGGCGACATTGGGATTTAGTAGCATGCTTTTGCGGGATTGTATATTTGGATTTTGCCTCTTTACATTATTTTTGTGTGGGTACTTGGATGGGGACCTTGATGAGTAGGATGTGCCTAGTTGGAGGGGTGACACATGTCACCCTCCCATTAGCTTAGATATTAGGAGAACTTTCTCTATTTCTATCACATTTTTAATTTTCGGAGGCTTTTGGAGGAGTTTTTGGGGGTGATTCTTTGAGTCAGAGTTGGGATCTTGATGTTGATTCCATTACAACATTGGGAGCTTTTGGATTTTTTCTTGATTATGAGGTAGGCTTCACTCATATTTCTTTGTTCTTCTTGTTAATCTAATGCATATAAACCTTATGGAATTTTATGTTGTTTGGAATGCTTGTTTTGGGTATGAGAGTTGGATTCTAGTTGTTTTCTCCTTTATCTTGTTTGTGTTTTGGTTTTTTCCATCAACTCAAAATGAAGAGTGGATTTGGGGATGGTTTTGGTAAGGGGAAAAGGATCATTTCTTCATCCTCGCGGCATATTGTGGAATTCATGAGGATCTTTCTATTCTACTCCCTTCCTTGGGGGAAGTAGGAGGCATTTCCATTTAGATTGGAAATCCCCTCTTATCCTTTCCAAGGAAGCATGCAAGGCTTGAAAATCCTTGACAAGGAGGATAATGTAGAGTTATAAGGATTTGGTGGGTATTTTTGAGTTGTGGAGCTATTAGATTTGGAGGATGAATTTGAAATACATTTTAAACCTTTGGTTTTGGGATCCATTCTTCCCCTCTTCCCATTTCCTTTGGTTTTGATTCTTTTGGTGTTTGAGTCATCTTGTGTTTTGGTGGAGATTGGCTTCTTCCTTCTTTTTTTTTCTTGTTTGGTTAAGTTGGAGAATTTTTGTTTTGCTTGGGCATATTGGTGGCATGTTATCCCTCTTTCCCATGGGCTTGGGGAGGATACCATGCCTTCTCTTGGGAGGTTTTCAAGCCTTCTTATTTGTGGTGTTTGGAGAAATTTCCAAATTTGGAGCTTGGAGTTATTATTTGGAGACATTATTTGAGTTCTTGTTTGGAGGAGCTATTTAAAAATTCAGTTTTAGGGAATGTTGTTCCCACATAGTGAGAGGCTTTTAATATTACATTTGTAAGTATTTTTTATCGTACTTGTTTAGAAGAAAATATGCATTCTATTTCTCTCTTGGATACTTGTTGAAAGGGTTGGAAAATCTACTTTTGGGAAGTAATTTAAAGAGAAATTTGAGTGCTTTTGTTTAAGCAACTTTCGTTGTATTATCCTCATTTCATTTTTTCCTTTAAAATGAAATTAAATGTGGGATTTGGAATGGTTGTTTCATTGTTTTTAACTTAATGATATCTATTACCATTCTGAATTTTTAATTTTCCCTTTGTGATTATATGGAGATATTTTTTTGTGTGGTATTATCACTTGCATGAGTAAATAAAAAATCTTAAGTGATTTATAGGCTTGTGAGTTAGTTTAAACATGTGAAAATCATATTTTGGGTGATTTAAAATATTATTGATCTTGCTGAAATTAAATGTGTATAAAGGAAATTCCATTATTCTTGAGTTATGAGTGATTCAATTGTTGGTTAAAACATATTATATTTTTCTTACTTGTGTTTTTAACCTTTTGAAAAATTCTACTTTAATTGAGAGTAAAATTTCCCTCCCAACTTGTATTCTAAATGCCTTTGAAATATAATGTTAAATTTGAAGTATGATAGTATTAAAAACATTGATCTTGGAAATACTTTCATTCTTGCATATGGTGTGGTAAGATGCTCTCGGGTTTGACTATGTGATCTAGGAAGTGTGCATCATTCAAGAAAGTGAAAATAGTGTGACTATTTTTATATGCCATGACCAAATTTGGTCATATTCTAAAATTTTCCTCCTACGAATTGTAGGTGATGATAAGTTTTGTGTCATGACAAGTCTAGTGCTCATGTACATAATTTGCGATTATGATAGGGGAGCTTGTATATTTACTTCTGAAGGTTCTCTAGAGATCCTTAAGCTTTGAAAGGTATGTTTTGATTATTTTAATGAAATATAAATCTTAAATTTCAATATTACATCTAAATTTGGCTACAAGGACTGAGAATGTGCTTTAAGGTAGTGCCTAAGTGTTTTTCTTTCTCTCAAGGCATGAAAGCAAGGTGTATAGGAAATTTTTTGTGTTATCCTAGAGATATGGAAGACATGAGTCTAGGGGGAGTAGTGTGAGATTTCTTCATGAGGTATGAATTCTTCTTATGCCTGCCAAAGATTGACTAATTAGCACTGAAAATTCTGTTCATGGATCTTTGTTCTCAAGGTGAGATGTTGACAAGAAGTATGTGACTAGGTAAATTTGTGTCTTCTCATGTTAATTTTTCTCAAGGATGATGGTAAATATAGTATTATTGGTCCTCATTCATCATTATTAGAATTTTCATGAAGTGTATGCTTTAGCCTTGTCTGTTGTAGTGATTTTTGATGAAATATGAAGGTAAAATCATAGTTTTTATGAGAAATGACAACTTTTACATATCTAGAAGGTGGATGTTGGTCATATAGCCCAAACTAGAGGTATGATGATTTTTATTTATAATTATTCATATTATTAAGAGGTTTATATTCTTTTCTCCGAGGGAGCATGGTGTTTTTATGCTTGAAAATGGCTAAAATTTAGTTTTGAGTGAAATTTCAAGTTTTGAGCTAGAATGAGACCTTTGGTTGATGTTTCCAACCAAAACATGATCCTATGATGCTGAGGAAGGTGAAGAACATGTTGGTATAGGTAAGCCATTGTCATTAATGTAAAAAGGGGGAGAAGTTTAGTTGGTTTTCCATCAATGACAAAGGGGGAGAATGTTGGCATGTTGTGGTTCAGGTGTTATCATTAATGAAAAATCCAATTAATGAAAAAGTGGATGGAATATGGTTAGAGAATGTTGAGGATGATGATTACATGAAATTTAAGAGGTTTTTATGGTGATATCAGGTGTCTCGATAAGAATGGATTGTTCTTGTGCATTTATCAATTAAGTGACCTAGCTAGTCTAGGTGATGGTGCATGGGGGTTGGAGCTTCTTGGTGGATTTTGAATCTTGCTGGAATCATGGAGAGATTTTTTTAGGAGTTCTTGGGAACTCTCATGAGTTTCAAGGTGCAGATACGGGTTTGTGACCAAGATCTAGGTGCTCATTTAGATCGGTGTATGGTTCTATGAGGTATGAGATTGAGTTGTGGAGACATATGGGCTCATGGATACATGTAGATAGTTGAATCATGATATAACATGTATGTTGGGTCCTTTTGGAGAGTTTTCTATGAATATTTATAGTGTTATTTTAGTTGATCGTATCCTTTAAAGTGTAAATCCCTAAAGGCTAGCCATGCAAGTCTCAATGGTTGGAAAGATTGACAGTTATTTCTGACATGTTGCTGAATTAATATGTTAGTAGGATGTGTCATGGTGTTTTGGGAAAATTTTCATGTTTCCATGATGTGTATTTTGCAAGTTATGTCATTTTTGGTGACACATGGTCATGAAGAAGGCAATTTCCATCTCGAATCGGGTCTTCTCGATGCTCACCTAAATTGTGTGCTTTGCATGGGACCTTTCAGATTTTAGTGACATTTATAAATTTATTATATAAGGTTTCAAAAAATAATGAGGCCATTTCATATTCACATTTTTATGAACAGATGTTAAGAATGTAAACAACTTTTTTATTAGTTTCAAACCCTATCTCAAAAGAGGTAAGGAGAAAATTCTCCTAATTGTCCAATATTTCTTTCTAGTGAATGTATGATGGTTGGATCATGTTGACGACTCCTCCATGTTTCATAAAGGTATGGTAGAGCTTATGGGTATCAAGTGGACCCCACTCAAATAAGATAATTTCTTAAGAGTTTCAGTTTGTGGAAAATCTCTCCAAAGAAGGTATTTTCTAACTTAACATTTATGATATCTCAAGATTTGTTATTGATTTTTATGAAGGTTTAAGGTCATGGTTGTGGTGAAAAAGTGCAAAGTGTTCCCTATTTATGAATACTATTTTTTAGAGTTGTTTGGAGTAATTTGTAGTAAAATTGAGATTGCATGAGTTACATGGGGAGTTAAGAATCCATTAAAGTTATGTTGTGAAGATGGTTCATAGTTATTTCCTTTGGTATACCAAAATTTATTATTTTAAAATATGTGCAAAACTTGTGAGGTTTTCTTTGAGGGTCAAGTTTATAGGATGTTTGTTCTAGCATGGTACCAAGTGGTTACATGAGGTAAAGTGATGATTTTGAGTTTTTCATGATTGTTGAAGGTTATTGAGTTGTTAGAAATAATTTATAAGTGTGCTACATGATTTGGTTGAGTGTGTAAGTGGTTTTTTTGTATGATGGAGCATGCTGGAAAATTACAAGTTCTTGAGTTCAAGTAGGCATAAAAAGTAGTTTGTTGAGATTGGCTTGTTAAAGGTCTTCCACTTAGAGTTGGAAGGAGTTACAATACTTTCTAGAATTTTTTTCATATATATTTCTATTTATGTATTCGTTTAGTCTTGGTTAGGTTATTTTATGTGTCTTTTAGGTCGTTGTGTGAAGAAATTTGTATGTCGAATTCAAGACAACCTTTTTCCCGCTGAAAGATTAAGTTGTTTGAGTAAAAATGAATGAGTTGATGATTTCCACCACCTGTAAATGGAATGGGGATTAATTTTTCATATATTAAAGCAATTTAGAGATATTTTAAGTATCAAAAATTTTTAACCTAGTTGATTTTCAATATTTAGTTTTTGGGAAGCGTGTTTTGGTGAAGGAAAAAGTAGTTGTGGTTTGAACATATGACTGCTTTCAAGTTATCTAAAATTATTAGGAGTGTTTTACATGTTATGGTAATTAAATTGAGTGGTTAGATTCCATATTTGAGATGTTCTTGTGTGTTTTTATGGCCCAAAGATGAAATTAGGTTGTTGATAGCAGTTATTCGATTAAGGAAATGAGTCAAGGGGACCCATTTAATCAAATAATATGATTATTTAAAGTAAATTACAACCATGGATGATGTTAAAATGTCATATTACTCATGTTTGATTTTTTTAGAGCTTTACTAAAAATATTTTTTGTATGAGGGCATTTTTCTCATCCTAGTGATCAAATTTTGATGCTTTTGGTGTAAGAATGAAGGTTATTGGCAAGGCCAACCTATATGGGTAAATTTTGAATGTTTTGATGATTATTATGGTATTTTGTTAAGTTATAATGGTCTAGATAAAGGAGGGAAACTATCCTCTTTTTTAATTTGAATCAAGAAGAGGTTATAAAAGTGGTGCTTGGGTGCAAAGTTGATAATGTTTTTGAAATCCTTTTATCTTCTTTGAAGAAATGTTATTGCAAAGAAAACCCCTTTGGCCTAGCCAAAAAAAACGTATAATTATATTCTAGGTCAGTAAATGGTGGTATTTTTATGGGGTGGATTTGAGAGAAGCAAAGGATGGTGACCTTTCCTTAATGGTGAGTTGATGAAAGAGGGTAGAGTTGGTGTTATATGTTTGAGTGTTAATTTAAGATCTTTTTGATGTCACTACAAGGTATATGAAGTATTTTTAGGTATTATAACAAGTTGAAGCCATTTTCAAAGAGGAATATATTCTTGTGTATTCATGAGAAAAAGTTAATTGTATTGATATCTCTTGATCTTATCTTATTGATATATTGCTGAAGGGATCAATTGTTGTGATATTATTTTAGCATCAATGAAGAAAGGTTTTGTATATATCTTGTAATACTTTATTTGAGTATGTTTTATGGTGAATTATATTTTATTGTGATCAAGCATTGATATATGTGTTTTATGAGGATGTGTGTTTTATGTTTGAAATATAAAAAGTAAAAGTTTTACTAGGGACTGATTCACACCCCCTCTCAGTCCATTGTCAATTCCAATAAGAAACTCTAGTAAAATCATGATTAGACATAAGATTAGAGAATATTTTTAGTTTTTCACTATCCTAGTTAATGGCTTCATGACATATTTCTTTTGAGTTGCGTCATGTGTCTTGACTGCTTGGTCCAAATGCTCACAAGTGATAGTGTCATAGTTAAAGTTGGATCCTAAGAATAAGTTGATGGAAACCATTTAGAGTTCATGACAATTCTCATGTGAGTGACCCCAATTATTTTGCTACCCAAAACTTACTCTCATCATGCCAATGAGAAATGGGTAAAGAAGGACCTAGGATTACGGTAAACCACTTAGGAAACTGACGATTCAACTCTTCCTTACTCATTGGTTAATTATAGTCAGGTTGGAATTCATTTTAATTAGGTTATTGGTGAATATTTAAAATCGTCCTATTTTAAGCAAAGAATGAGAGGAAGAGTATATGAGACTAAATCATCTATCATATTCTTGTTTTTAGAGTGTTGATGGATTTGGTCTTGTTTATAATCTTGTTTCTTGAAAGGGGCCTTCTCAAATTCCCTCATGAGATAGTCTTTCATTTTTCTTGTTCAAAGAACTCTTCCAGGAAGTAGAGGACAAACACCTCACCTTGTATTGAAGGAGAGTATCAAGGGCTTGTAAGAAAAGTTGAAAGAGTTTATCATTGGGCATGTTAAGCTCTTCCCATGTAGATAGAGTCTTCCAATGCTTGATAAATTTTTGTGTTAATTTGTTCTTACATTGTCGACAATTGATGGAATTAACTTATGTTTTTTAAGGAAAATATTGACATTGGAATTCATTTACTAAGGATTTTACTAGGGAATCTAACTCAACTATAGAATTAAGAGGAAAATTATGGTACCAATCTAAAGTGTCTCTTGTAAGTGTATTTTCTAGGAGTTGTGTAATAGTGTATAAGTTGGTCCCGATCGATTATTTGTAAATATTTCTAAAGGATTTAATGTGAAGGGTGGGATTAGTAGATCCGTCATAAGAGATAGATGGAGTAACACCATCAATATCCAAGCTAGCAATATAGGGTGATAAAGGTTCTTGTTGGACTACTTGTAAGACTTTTTTTTTTTAATGGGGGTTGGTGATGGGCACTATATTTGACCCATTTGAAAAAGGAAGGAGCATGGTGTCCCAAGATCCTATTGTAGGGTGGTTAACTAATCGAGCCATGTTGGCTTGAATTTGGAGAAATTAAGCCATCGTAGTGGATTAATATTGGCTCATTTTTCCAATGAGTTAGAGAATGAGGTTAGTAGATTCAAAATTATAGGTGTTTTTAGATGAGCCTATTTAAGTGGATTTCATTTTCTTCCCTATCGTAAAGTTTTTAGAGAAAATTCGAGAATATTTTTGCCAAGTGTTTCTTTTGATTCTCTACGATCTTAAGGAAATGGAGATAGAAATTTCTGAATCTAAGGAGGATGATAAAAAGTATCATCATTCAGATTTCTTCTTCCTCATCCTCATGTGGACCATCATGCGGTAGGTAAAATTCTTCTTTTTAGTTTCTCCTATGATGCAAGAGCCCATAAAAAAATGGGAACTCAGCTTCAAGATAGAATGTCTCGGAAAAGTCTCAGTATAATAGAGTTAGAGGACCCCGGGCTAGATACTCGACAATGGAGTGATAATATGACTGAAAAGGGTTTAAATATTAAGGCTATAGAAACAATTGGACATACAAGGAAACATACATAAGACCCAAAGGCATATGCGAGTAGATCTTCTAAGATAGACAATATTGGCCATTGAGACATGATTGTACAGGGGCCAAAGGCATTCAAATATTAGAAAACAAAAATAGACAATATCGCTTAGGGGTGATGGTGTATGTTGATACGGGTTCTTTAGGATTTTTTGAGTTTTAGGATGTATATATGGGGTCAAATTTGAATATGGATGATTTTAATGAGTTGTTCTTTATCGAAGGCTTGTATGATTCATTTCGGGTTCACTAATGAATGTATTGTTATCAACAAATCACAACACCCCTATATTCATACAAGTGCGTATACTTGAAGTCACGTTGTGATTGGATAACATGGGTACTATCTCCAAGTTGTGGGACTTGCTACTTGAGATAGACCTCTAGAGAAAGCTGGTTCTTGCTCCTAAACTACCTGCCACAATCTACTCTAATGCAGGGTAAACTAACTATTCTAATCTAACTTTCCAAGGGACCAGGGAGAGAGAATGCATAAAAATAAAGCCTACACTAGAGCGGTGATACACCAGAAAAGGAGGGTGTGAGAGTAGTCTTCCAATGCGTGAGATACAGAAGTAAAGTGCACACTAGAAGGGGTGATGACAGTTCTCCATAATCTAGCAAAATGCATTCACAACAACATTTCAAACATACACAATGATAATGGATCCCTGCAAGAACATAAAAATAGACACAATATTCTTGTAATCAAGGTTGAAGGGGCAAGAAGAATGCAAGAAAATACAGCAGGGGAAGATGCATCCACAAACTTATATTTTATTACTTCCTGATATGCACAGTTCAATCGGTTACAAGATAAGGGCCTGGATCACCATGCAAGGAGTCCACAACAAGGGCCTGCAACACATTGGCTTCACAAAGCGTTTTGGCAGAGCTTTGCTACAAAAACTACTCCTCCTTTACAATGAGCCCAATACTCCAATTTATAAGAAAATGAGAAGAGAGAGAGAAGGGGAAAATGGAAATCCCGAAATCTATCCTTCAACCACTTGCAAGAGGCATTAAATGAAGTAAAATGATTATATATTACTGGCAAAAGGCTCCCATACTGTCCCAGTCTGTCTTGTAGCAGAGAAAGAATGATGACCATGCCTCTTAATTGCACTCCCAACCGTGAAATAAAACACTGTTATGAACCCGGCCACATTTTATAAAAAATACCCACCGATATCTCATCAAATCCTAAATTTCTTGATTTTTTTGTGTTGGGATTAGAGCCATGATTCTGATGGTACCAATTTTGTGTGATTTCATTTAGAAATGCAAAATTTATGGCCTTCTGAGTGCGGGCAGCTATTTTGGGTCAGCAGGCATTTTCTGTCATTTGATGGGAATGAGCATTAACTGACTGGAGCTGAATATGTTTATTTTATTTAAATATATCTACCCTCATTAAAAATAATAAATCCATTTTTTTGGCGTAGAGGATGTCGTGCTCGTTCCAGAAAGTCCAATTTTGTGAAAATCGAGCTCGAGTCAAAAGTTATGGCCGTTTGAAGTTCACGGGTCAAACGTTGACTTTTCTTCTTTGCTGTAGCTATTTCACCAAAATCAGGTCTGCATGTCCTAGCTATCCTAGAAAAATTCTCTCGCATCGGCTGATTCGGGCTTCCTTGTCCCGTTTTGCGGCTTTTTTTCCTTTGCGCGTCCCACGCGTACTTTTGTCCTGGCTGTCCCGGACAAAAATCTCCGCACTGCTCACAATAGACCTTCTTGTGGAAAATCAGCCGATTCGTGCCCCGCGTGTACTTTTGTCCCGGCTGTCCCAAACCACGCGAAACAAAAAAAAAAACTTGACAATTTTTATTACCTGCGGCTATTTCACCTTTTCGCGTCCTGCGGACCGCCTGGGACAAAAATGTCCAACTTAGCCAATTTTCTTCCTTTTTTGGTCCCAAACTTGGTACAAAGAACCTCAGTACAACCCACACTGGTATGATCCACACCCTTCAGACCCAAAATGCTTTAAAATAGTCCTGCAACCTTATCTTTTGCATTTTTTCCATTTTTCTAACTCGTTGGGATTTTTTCTTGGATGGGAGAGTTAGAGAGAAGCCGATGGGGCCCCAAAAACATGATTTCGGGCCTTGAATCAATCTACTTGCTCGGGACTGAAGAATTTGATGCATGTTATCAAAATTACCTTGAGGGGTGAATTTTGGATAACATGTATGTGGGCCATCGATGTGTCTCAATATCTTTTACTCCTAAATCATCTATTCAACAAGGGTATAAAGGCAATGAGTAAGAAACACACATGTACCGATATATAAGGGATAGATTTAAAGGTACTGCAGCATGGACACTACAGTCACATATCTCTAGGGTAGTAGTTCAACCTATTGTTTCCAAGGCCCATGGTGAAGATAGAATAAGTAACTCTACTGAGATATCGATGGTTAGGTGTGGAGAGGTATAGATAAACAATAAGCATGTATAGTATGAATAATGAAATAGCAAAGTGATATAGCTAAGGAGCTAATATGGGTAAGAGTACTATGCTAATTCACATCCATATATGTATAATTTTAAGCTAACATAACACAATGAAGATGGAAATGAAATTACCTATAAAAATGACAAGGAACGGTTAGAGAACTCACCTTGTACCTATAGGGTGTTTACTGATGAATTTATCTCTCCGAGAAGAAACACGGTGAGAGAGAGTCACTATTAGGTGGAGAAGGGGAACATTGTTTCTGTCCTAGAATCACTATAGGTGACCTAATAGTGCAAGCAAGAAAGAATAAGAGTATCCAAAACAATCCAAACATTATATAAGATGAACCAAGAGACAAGTGAGAAGATGCGAAGATGGTGTAAAAGTGAAAATATAATGGCAATTCAAATGATCTGGCTTCATTTTCTTTTGAGTGTCAAATGAGGTGAGGGTATATATTTGATGTCATCCCTCATGGGTAATGGTGTTATACATGAGGAAATAATACACAAAAACCATAACCCACAGTGATGACATCGGACAAAGGTGGTAAAAAGGTAAGGTGTCATGAAAAGTGAAATTTTTGTGTTGTAGATTATGGATATAGATAAAAAAGATGCCAAGTGAGGAGATGAAAGTAATAAATTGTGAATGTGATGTACATGAGACCTAGGAAGACAAGGATACCTAGTGCAAGGAAAACTAAGGCCAAGACCAAATAGTGAAACTCTCTCTGTGTACTATCTCTAAGCCATAATGGTTACATGAATAACCATTCCTCATTCCTAGGAGGCCCCTTAAGGAACCCACACTTTAAATAGATGCATTGATGACCCTTATCTACACAAAGGAAATTGTTAGTAATGGGTAGGAAAGATGAAAAAGTGAAAAATTAGGTGTATACATATGCACCATCCATGTTGCAATATCAAAATGTGGGGTGTTTAATGGAAATAAATAGTATATAACACTGATACTGAAAGATAGTAGTGATAGAAATATTGAAAGGACTAGATAAAATGAAATATATAGCCCAATGCATACTTGATAGTTTTGGTTGTCTGCCACATGTGGGCACAATGCTACAAGAACCATGGAGAAGAAAAACTAAAAGGAAACACTAGAGGATTGTTAGTCAAATAAATAATATATCACCTACCTAGGGGTCGTGGGATGGATGTCATGATATTGTGATGTTAAGATGTCATCATGATATGGTGTCAAAAATAGGTCAAAATTTAAGATCATTGAAAGTTGTTGTGTAATAGGTCAAAACAAATGGCATGTGATTATGGTCATAACACAATGAACGATGCATGTTGCAAAATTAGGAAGTAAAAATGATGTAATGAATGTTCTGTGAGAATAAATTCTATAACCTCATGCACATCAAAGATGGGTTACACTTCCAATGGATATGAGAACACTTCGTAATTAGCAATATCATGAACACAAGGAAAATTAATTATATAAGAAACAACATAGTTTTTGACATGCTCATAAATCGGAATGAAAGGATACATATAGTTATGTTGTGTAACTTCTATGCATGACATGTGTTCACAACCTTATGACCTATTCAACTATGACCAAATAAACTATGAACTATTCTCACAAAGTGAGATGACCAACCAACTAGGTGGATAAGACGTCAAATGACAAAAATTCTAGTCATATACACCAACACCCACACTTCATCGAAGCCGAGGTAGGGGTAATTGAAATTCAAAATAGAAAAATAACTCTCCTAGACATGTAAGAAAGATGAGTTAATGGAACTCATCTACCAATCTGATAAGGTAACCATGTACAAAAAAACTCTTCCCTAAGAAGAAAAAGAGAAGAATGGGTCCGTAAACTAGGCTTGATGAGGTACCCATCCACAATGGATCTCAAGTAATGGAGGAAAAACCCTAAGGAAAAAAATCCAATTATAAGAGATAAAATGATCCCTATACAACCTAAGAAAGATGTGTCAAATGAGTCCTGGTAACTAAAGGCCTAATAAGGTACTAATTTAAAAACACAATCTTTTAAGAAGAAGACTATAGAACTAGAAATCTCAAAGAAGATGGGATACTATAGAAGACCTCGCCCTAAGAAGAGACCCCAAATGAACATACTTTTCCTTAGTTAAGGGTTTGGTAATAATGTCTGCAATAATATTAGATGTCTAATAGTACGTAAATTGATGATGTCATATGTATCAACTCCCGAGTGAAATTCATATGTATCTCGATGTACTATTTAATCTAATGTTGAACCGGGTTTCGAAAAATTGAGATGGTGCTCATGTTGTCACAAAGAGATGATAGTAGGCCATTAATAGTGAATATTAAACTCTGTCAAGATACCTCATAACCAAAAAACTTCTATGGCACCATTAACTAATCCTTTGTACTCTTCCACTATAGAATACATCGCAATTACATTTTTCTTCTTTCTAGACCAACTAATAGGACCCAAACCAAGAGAAAAATTGTATCGTGAAGTAGATTTCTTATGATCCAAATCATCAGACACATTAGAATCAAGTAAATCCAACCAATTCAATATCCACTCCTCCAAGATAATGAATTCCATCAATGTAAGTTCCATGAACGTAATGAAGTATCTTCTTAGCTACTTTCCAATACAACTCATGTGGCTCTTGCATGAATCTGAACACAATCCCAATGACATATGATAGATCCAGATGCATGTGAGTAAGGTAAATCAAGCTACCCACAAACTGTCGATAGAATCGAAACCAACTTAACCCCACAAAGGAAAGGAGTATGAGAAGGCTTGCAATACAACATATTAAACTGAGAAATAAAATCAAGAGAATACTTAGGCTACGAAATAATAATACCTAAGTCATATTGTGAAATATGAATCCCAAGAAAGTAACGAAGAAATCCTAAGTCACTCATGTAAAACTTTTGTGATAAGGCAATCTTCACAGAATCGATGATAGAGTAAGAACTACTCGTGATCAACAATTCATCGACATACGTAAACAAGAATGAGGATGGAGTCGTCTTTCCACATAATGTAAACATTTGGGTAAGAGTGACATCGAGTAAACCTTGATGTAAGTAAAAGGAGTATATCTTGGCATACCAAGCCCAAGGGGCTTATTTAAGGCTATAAAGAGAATTCTATAACTTATAAATGAGGGAGGGATCATGGACATAACATGGAGGTTGGAGGTTGTTCCATATAGATATATTCCTCTAGGTCCCCATGAAGGAAGGCACTCTTGATGTCCATTTTAAATACTTATCATATGTCACCCACAAAGATGGAAAGGGTCATTCGAATAGAATCCATATTTATAACCAAAGAAAAGGTTTCGTGTAATCAACCCCACTACCTAGGAGAAAACCTTAGTAACTAGGCACAATTTAAACTTTTTGACATATGTATATGCTCGATACTTTGTTTGGAACACCCACTTATACGGAACGATTTTTCTTCCTTTCGAAAGAGGGGTGAGATCCTAGGTATTATTCTATTATTCTTCATGAGTGAGGAATACTCCTCATCCATGGTAGAATACTACTCATGAATACAAGAAGCATCCCAAAATGGAGGTGAAGAAGGAATTAGGACCGATGAACTCTTAGCGAGTTAGCCTCATGTATGAAGGATCTCCCATCCACTCTCCAACAATTTGTAAAGTTTTCCTAGCCCAACGAGGACAAGGAGGATCATGCTCAAAGTCATAAGATGATTCACACAAGTGAGAAGGAACAAGGTTCCATTCAAAACTATTGTCAACATTAGAAGACTCTAAAGCATGAGGGTCGGGAGGTGAAGTAGGATCAAGAGGAGGAGGGGCATGCTCAACAAAATCATCATTTGAAGATTTAGATTCGAATAAGAAATCACAAGAAGAACCTCTCGAAGGTAGATAAGTAGAAGTTAAAGAAGACTAACCAAATTTCACAATTCTCTCAATTAAAATCTCATGAGTAGTAGGGTTCAACAATCGATATACCTTCATGCCATTAGGATACCTGAAAAGATATAGGGTCTTGATTGTGGTTCCAAAGCCTTATGTTTCTTATTGGGAATCCAAGATATAGCCTTGGATCTGAAGACTCAAAATTTCTCAACATCAAGCTTACGTCAAAACCAGCATTCAATGGGTGTCATCCCTCTTACTTCTTTTTGTGGAAACCGGTTCCGAATGTAACAAGAAAAATTCACTACTTCGGCCCAATATTGTGGAGGAAGGGACTTCAAGTGAACCATACAAGTTGTCATCTCCTTAAGAATTCAGTTCTTTCTTTCTTAACTCCATTCTATGAAGGGATATAAATAATTGTATAATTCAAAGTAATCCCTTCAGAATTATAGAAGTCCTCGAACCTATTTCACATAAACTCACTTCCATTGTTGTAAAGCCCAAAAAAATGACAAACAAAAACAACAGTAAAAATACTAGAAATATTTTTTTTACTTCCCACAACATAACACACATGTCAAACATGGGGTCACTAAAGACAACAACACATAACACAAGAGATGCTTACATGACATCATCAAATGACCATAATATGGAAAGCACACGATGCACATCAAGACAACATTCCCCAATGATCGACTCAACCAAAAGGCTTGACTACAGAGTAAACATATGTATGGGCCCATTCGGAAGACATCAATTTTTTTTTTGAGGGTATTGAAATTATTTATGTTATAATTCAATCTTGGCCATTAACAAGCTACAAAACCCTTACCATTGTGGTTCATCGTTCTATTATAAACTAGGTTACAAAACTTTAAATATGAGTACCACTTAACTTGTAGAGATTTCTTCTAATTTGCTTGTTTCTCTTTTTTTTTTTGCATATTAAACAATGTAGTTAGGTTGCAGGTAAGATTATAATGACTCGGCCTCTCCAAGTTCAAGGGTAACTAAGTTACTCAACCTCCCATGTTTGCATTCATTTACTAAGGATGCCAATCAATGTTTTTAGTTATAACAACTTAATGAGTTTCTTTCTACTTTACTTAGGGTTTAAAACAACATGGCCCTAAGGAGAATATTTCCACACTCCACTAAGAATTTGGGTTTAAGGGAAAATTACAAAATGACGCTGAAAATGAGAAGAAATTGGATTAGATAACCTCACACCTTGTTGAGGACTCAACGAAGTTATTAGACACCCCTACAACAAACTTTACAAATTTAATGATGCATTTAAACTCTCTTAACAAGCTACAACCATGATTAAAGGGGTTAAAGAGAGTTTACGCCCAAAACCTCAAGCACATGATTCCCTATTTTCACCACGTATACCCACTACCCCATAACATGATGTTTGGTAAAAAGGGGTTTAATTCATCATTTAGGGAACTTAGGATCACATTGAAATTCCACCTCCATGTTTAACTCCACACCACAAAATGACTTAAACACATTAATTGGATTATATTACATTTCTACTTTTCTCATTTGTGTACTAGTGATTACTTGTTTTCAATTTGAGCCCTCATTAGAATTATATGATTGAATTACAACCCTCTCTTTAAGGATGTGACATTATGTATGTGTATTAAACTATTTATCTTTTTATTTTGTAAAGACCCAAAGATATAAAAGTACAAAACCCCAAATGGTGAACCTCATATACACGTTCAAATTTTTTTAAGGAATTACATAGGGAATCATCCCTAGAAATTTTCAAGTGTCTCAAATCTCCTAACAAAGATACAAGATCTATGTACTTTTTTGGGACCTAGTGGTGAAAAGCTAAGGTTAGATTTCGTTCCTTTACCATATGTTGAAGAGAAGGTAATAGCTAATATTTTCCGTTAAGCCTTGAATAGTTAGGGTGCTCTAACATGATGAAATGTAAACTAACAATCTCACGTTCATGAGATTTGATCAGATTTCCATTAGGAAGATATTTATGACATTGGATTTTGTGCCAAGTAAGACAAGCTTAGAATAAAGAGACTATAGTTTGATGCGACAGAAAAAAACTCCAATTGATTACTGATTTCTTTCTAAAAAGTATGTTATAAGTAAGGACTGGCTAAAACATAGTACATCCTTTTATAATCTTCCAGCTATGCAAAATTAATGAGGTGTTAAGCCCTTTTCACAAGTTCTTACAGTATTGAAATAATAACATTTCTACATTTTTTTTGTTTTTCTTTGCCTTCAATTTCCAAGCCCCTAAAACAACATAGGAAAATTCCATGGTCGATCCTAAAAACACAATTATATATATATTTATTGTGAACCATAAAAAAGCCAGTGTACAAACACCTTAATGATTATCATCTATGCAAATTACAACAACCACTTCTTTCATGTTTGAGCTCAAATAATCAACCTACAAAACACGTTAGATTTTGTCAGTTCAGTGAACTAGCATGAGTATGCATTCCCTTTCCTAGATATCTCATCAGAAATAATTGAACGACTAGTGCATGATTTCCATTCCATGACATAAGCAAGATGCAATTAATATATATGGATGCATAATAGAGACATAGTTAACAAAAGGCACAACTGCATGATGTATGAAGGCTAAAATGTGTATTTTCTATCCAAAGTTACTCTTACACCATACATTCCAATTATCACATATTTCCCACATAATACACCTTTTACTTTATTTTATAAGTAATGATAACAATAACAACTTCACAATCACAAAACTGAATAAGGGAATCATACGGCAACCACCCAATATGGAATAGTAAATTCTCCTGATAATGCAGAAGGAAGATAACTAATTAAATTATTCCGAACATCCCTACTCGAATCCAAGAGTGCCACACAAGCCCACAAAAAAAATATGGAGCCTAGGGGGGTATTATAACCACTCAAAGACCTATCCAAAGATCCTATAATAGGGAATACATTGCACATGCATACACCTTAAAGAATGCAGGTGTTGTTCCAAGTAATATACCCAATATATATATATATATATATATATATATAGACACACACACACACACAAGGTTAAACAACATCTGCATAAGATAAGTTAAACTCTGAATGCATACTATAAAACCGAAAATACAAAACTCAACACATCCCTCAACGAAAACCCTTCATTCCCAACATAGTAACTATTTCAATGCTATACAATTTTAACTGACTTATTAAATTAATGAAGAAAAGTCTCATAACAAAATTATTGCTTTGGGGTAAATGTAGTTTACCTTTCAGAGATCCCAATGCATCTCAAATGTCGATCTTAGTTCTATGTACACAACATCTCCAACATATACATCATTGTTCATTACTCGGAAGGGTAAAACAACATTCATGCACCCACTACCGTGGGTGCTTCCAACAAGAAAAAGGTTTCTTATTAATATAAAATTTAGGCAAACTTATACAGTTGTGTCAGGTGCATAGGATATCCCAGTATAAATCATGAGTTCCTCAAATACCTTAAGTATTTTCCTCAATGGTTTGAGTAAGGATTTCCTTAGAATAATCCCTCAAATTTTCTATCACAAAGAAGTCGGTGGGCCTTTCATAAAATAAGCTAGGGGGATCAGTCAAATGTAGGATTGATAATGATATCCCTTGGCCAGGATACTAAAATTTTAATGTCATCCTAAGCCGTATGCAACCTATATTTTGAAAAATGAAATTAGCGATATGATGATGTTGTAAACCCAACTATCTAGTCGTAGTTGGTCAAATCAGGTGAGCATATTACACAGACTATTATGGGTTCTTAATAAATTAGAAATTTATTATGTCACAGCCTTCCAACTCGACCTCCTAGGTCTAAAATTGGAATGATTCTATACCAATTTTGGCTATTTGAGGGAACTAGAAGATTACTTAAATCTATTTTCAACCAAGAGTCGACTCTAATCCAACTGAACCACTAAATACCAAAAACTATATTGCTAAAACGATGAGCAAGGATTTTCCAATATCATTTCTAGACCGAACTTATACCATCTGTGATATCATTAATATGTCAAGAAATATACGAGCCTCTCTGAGACACTAACTTTTATTACCTACCCCTTCTATAACAAGACCGTTACATAAAATATTGTTCATCATAGTTTTAAAAAATAGACAAAACTCAAACAATCAACAAGTCATTGCTAGGTCAGGGTCCATACTAAGTTGCAGGGACAATAATACTCCCACAAGCATAATACAAACATATCAAGAAAATCCCCACACTGATCTTAGCAAAATAAGACTGAAATTTGTACAGGAAATCAAACAACCACACAACATTTCAAATGAAAATTTTCCCACATAGAGCTACCAAAAACTAACACAAAGAACCATTTACATGGAGAAAAACCACTAATCATGCAATTAATGCAAATGAAAAAGTTGGGGAAGGGAAAATGGATCATGCATGTGCGCCTTTTATTCAACACTGCCCCTTCCCTTTTCCAATTCTCTTGACGGTCTCCAAAATCCCACACCCATCCAATGCATGCCAGACTATGGAGAAATCTAGTGGAAGTAGAAAATGTAGGAGAACAAGAGGCATCCATCGCATATGCCACAGAGGAGGAGAAAATGAAAGGAGAAGAGGTTGTTTTGAAGGAAAAATCAAAGTAGAACACCTTGGATGAGGCACAGGGTTACAGTTGGGTGGCTTCTATAACAATCTTCACATCTTGCAAGGGCATGAATGCACATTAGTTAGAACAATAGGAGATCCTCCACCCACTCTCGGACAGATAGGTTGGCACCCACTCCACATTAAAAAAATTCTCTTGGTTGGAGTTAATAAAAATGACCCAAGGTTGACCAAACAACAATTTGTGGTGAGGATGAGGTGTACCCACCCATAACAATTTCACCTCCCCTTTTAATTTTTTAAAACAACATTATCATCACTATTTTACAACTAGTTATATAATTATATCTATACATACATTTTAATTGTTATTATCTTCCTTAATGATGTTATAACCTTAGCATTACAATCTCACTAGACCGGAACCTTATCAAAATCATCTCTCCTCACCGAACTTAGTCAAATTCCCCCATACAATCTCCCATCAAACTTTGTGTAATACTGAAGCATTACGACATCGTCAATGAATCATACACCGCCACGGGGTAATGGTCCATCCAAGCATAACCATAACACATAATTTGAGGTTATTTAAATGGCACAAAGTTCATCTGGTGGTGATTGACAAGGTAGCTAGACCAGGGTTTATCCACGAGTTGTTAATTCCTGATGACACACCAAGGCCAAAGTTGTGCATACGTCATGGTGATCATGTACTTGAGCTCAATAGAAGCTATTGTGCATACGTCGTGGTGATCATATACTTGAGATAAATAGAAGCTATTATGCATATGTCATGGTGATCACATACCTCTCCTGAAGAAAAGATCTCCCATCTTCATCCATAGGGTGAAACAATCGGGCGTTACATTCCCTTCTCTTATAAAAGCATTATCCTCGATGCGCAACCAAGAAAGTCTATAATTGGGTTTGCAACAAAAGCCAAAACTACAAGTTTTCTGCGTAAGAAAACGAACTACACTTAATAAAACATGACCTTATTACAGAAGGTAATTATTGACAATTTATTTATATTCTATGAAGGTTGGCAGTTCTCTTATACATTATTACTTAGTCCTCTCTTGACTTTTTTTTTGTATATCTTAAATTTAAGCTCTTAATATCTCAATCCTTAGGTTTTCAATTGTTTATTTTCGTTGGTGCCCATAAAAAATGACATCACAAGGCCACTCAAAGGTCAAACATAATGCAAAATTCCACATGACATACAACTACATACTTACGGAAAAGTATCACAACCAACCAAAATCACAACACTCAACACCACCAAAAGGCCATATAACTCAAGTTACACTTCACATCAACATGAAGGTTTGATAGCCAAACCAATGGGGCAAGGGCTAAGGATACAACTCAAGGCAACAAGCACAATGCTTCCCTATCACAATACAAAATTTCACACCCATTTAACACACATTTAAATAAAAGAGAAAACAATCACAAGAATGCAACTTTCAAAATACACAAGGCTTGAAAGAAAAATCCAATGGAGAAGGATCTATGGGGAGATCACTTATGTCTCCCAATGGGATTAGGTGCCCACCTTAAGCCCTCCAAAAAAACAACTCAAAACCCCTACAACTCTTATGCCTCCCTCAATCTCTTATGTCTCCCTCATTCTCTTATGCCTCCCTAGAATCTCTTATGTCTCCCTCAAATGAACCAAGTACGAAAAGAAATCATTTTCTTATACAAGGTGGGGCACCCAACCCAACTCCCTCCAAAACATGAGATAAAATCTTATGCCTCCCTACATATAAAATCCCCATAGTCTTCTCCCACACCCAAAAAAATAAGGCCAACTACCCAACCACACACATGCCCATGACAAAAAGTACTAATAACATAAAAGGATTATGACAACATGGGATTTCCAAACAATTCTCATACAAAAGTTCACATAACTTGAACCATAACTGCAGCTAAATAGGGTCAAACAAAGTCAACATCATACCATAACATCACAAATCACTCCATATACCTCCTGAAGAATCATAGAACCACATCCATATACCTCCAAAGTAATAATGTAATGAGAAATTTTTCCTTTTCACTCCCAAAAAGAGGTTGGTCACCTTATGGCCCTGGGCACATAAGGTCCAAACACCGCTAACCCAAGTGACATAATAACTCATGGTTTGACAACTCATTAGTTATCTATAACTCCTTGGGACACCCCCCATACAATGAAGTGGATCCATAGGAACAACCATCCACATGGTGAATCCCATGACCCTATTCCAACACATTACGACATTAGAACTAGCATCAAAATCTAACTCAAATGCCAAGTGGAAACAATCCAAAGCCTTGGGATAGGCTATCAAACTTATAAGTTTGAAAAGTGAATTCAAAATTAAGCCAAAACAAATGGCTAAATAGCCATAGTTAGTATAAAATCCACAAGTTAGTGCAACAACAATTAAGATGCCCAAAACATAAGAGCACATCAATCAAGAAAATTGTTGGTTCTCACAAGGAAAGGAAAATGTTTAATTATGAATAAAATATGTATAGATAAATAGCACATCACACTTGACTATGTGGCCGTACACGACCACCCAAGGGGTACTCAACACGTTTTGGCACTCAGACATCGAGCCTCAGCTCGTAAAATAATATAACACATAATACAACTGTCATAATCATTTGTCTGAATCATACTTCCACCACTTCCACAAGGCTCAACATAGTCGTAACTAAACTTAGGTTAAATCCATAAGACAACCATATAGGGAGAGAGAAAAGAGTACAAGCCGCCATCTACTGAGCCTAAGGTGTCCGCGAAACACAATATACATGACACCCATTGAGCAAGCGTCATACATACCAAACGAACAAAAGTGGGTTTTTAGTCTATTTAAGACTCCACTTCCTATCTCATACTCGACTCAATGGTACACGTTTCCTCCCTCCAACATGCACTTTTTCCGATTCCATTAGGACCGGTTAGTGTAAGGTTTACAACATAATACATAACTATATCACAAACACAATGGAGATTCACAAACATTAACCATAGCATCATATGCATGGTATATATAAGGTATAATCCCAATCATCACTTTCACGGGTTACGACACATCACATTTCCACTTAGTGTACCCAAGGTACAAGTACTATATGATAGGGGGTCATACGATCACCATATGCCCCTTATTCACAACATGAAACATAACACATTACACAAATTATGTGAAAGGTGAAACACAATGACTAACATTTCGACATATAGCTCATTGCAATACAACATGGTCACACCTAAGATTCATCACAACACGGTGGTGACATCACAATACATTCTGAGTCACTATATGAAAACTCACACGCACAATTACATCTCATAGGATAACAAGACACTCCAACACTCTGTAATCCACAATATCATTCTCTTCATGCACCAAAGGTCGCACATCACACATGAAATCATCATACAATCCATAAAAATAAGGGTGAATAATATCATCACAAGTACATCATCATGATAACAAATGCACATTAAGTGACATGCACAACAAGAGTGTTCCTAATATCACAATTACAACACTTTGGTCACATCACAACATCCATCACATTACTCTTCCAAATCTCCACCACCACCATGCCAAAAGCATCACAACTCCAATCCATCCCAGAGGTTCGAGAGCATGAACCTTTCTCTGATACCAAGTGTAATGCCCAAAAAAATGACACACAAAATCAACAGTGAAAATACTATAAATATTATTTTTTTGACTTCCCACAACATAACACACATGTCAAACATGGGATCGCTAAAGACAGCAACACATAACACAATAGATGCTTACATGACATCATAAAATGACCGTGATATGGAAAGCACATGATGCACATCGATACAACATTCCCTAATGATCAAATCAACCAAAAGGCTTGACTACGGAGTAAACATATGTATGGGCCCATTCGGAAGACATCATTTGTTTTTAAGGTATTGAAATTATTACTATTATAATTCATTCTCGCCCATTAACAAGCTACAAAACCCTTACCACTATGGTTCATCATTCTATTATAAACTAGGTTGCAAAACTTTAATTCTGAGTACCACTTAACTTGTAGAGATTTCTTCTAATTTGCTTGTTTCTCTTTTTTTTTTGCATATTAAACAATGTAGTTAGGTTGCAGGTAAGATTATAATGACTCGGGCTCTCCAAGTTTAGGGGTAACTAAGTTACTCAACCTCCCATGTTTGCATTCATTTACTAAGGATGCCAATCATTGTTTTCAGTTATAACAACTTAATGAGTTTCTTTCTACTTTACTTAGGGTTTAAAACAACATGGCCCTAAGGAGAAGATTTCCACACTCCACTAAGAATTTGGGTTTAAGGGAAAATTAAAAATGACGCTGAAAATGAGAAGACAATGGATTAGATAACCTCACACCTTGTTGAGGAATCAACGAAGTTATTGGACACCCCTACAATAAACTTTACAAATTTAACGATGCATTTGAACTCTCTTAACAAGCTACAACCATGATACAAGGGGTTAAAGAGAGTTTATGCCCAAAACCTCAAGCACGTGATTCCCTATTTTCACCACATATACCCACTACCCCATAACATGATGTTTGGTATAAAGGGGTTTAATTCATCATTTAGGGAACTTAGGATCACATTGAAATTCCACCTCCATGTTTAACTCCACACCACAAAATGTCTTAAACAAATTAATTGGATTATATTGCATTTATACTTTTCTCATTTGTGTACTAGTGATTACTTGTTTTCAATTTGAGCCCTCATTAGAATTATATGATTGAATTACAACCCTCCCTTTAGGGATGTGATATTGATGATGTGTATTAAACAATTTATTTATTTATTTTTCAAAGATCCAGTATCAAAGTACAAAACCCCAAATGGCGAACCTCATACACACGTTCGAATTCATTTTTTAAAGGAATTACATAGGGAATCATCCCTAGAATTTTTCACGTGTCTCAAATCTCCTAATAGTATACAAGATCTATCTACCTATTTGGGACCTGGTGGTGAAAAGCTAAGGTTAGATTTCATTCCTTTACCACAGGTTGAAGAGAAGGTAACAGCTAATATTTTCCATTAAGCCTTGAACAATTAGGGTGCTCTAACATGATGAAATGTAAACTAACAGTCTCACGTTCATGAGATTCGATTAGATTTCCATTAGGAATATATTTATGACATTGGATTTTGTGTCAAGTAAGACAAGCTTAGAAATAAAGAGACTATAGTTTGATGCGACATGATACAAACTCCAATTAATTATTGTTTACTATAAAAAGTATGTTATAAGTAAGGACTGGCTAAAACATAGTACATCCTTTTATAATCTTCTAGCTATGCAAAATTAACGAGGTGTTAAGCCCTTTTCACAAGTTCTTACAATATTGAAACAATAACATTTCTACAAAAAAATTCTTTACCTTCAATTTCTGAGCCCCTAAAACAACATAGGTGAATTCCATGGTTGATCCTAACAACAAAAATATATATATGTTTATTGTGAAGCATAAAAATGGTGTGCAAACAACTTAATGATTATCATCTATGCAAATTACAACAACCACTTCTTTCATGTTCGAGCTCAAATAATCAACCTAGTAAAACACGTTAGCTTTTTTCAGTTCAGGAGAACTGGCATGAGCACGCATTCCCTTTCCTAGATATCTCATCAGAAATAATTGAACGACTAGTGCATGATTTCCATTCCATGACATAAGAAAGATGCAATTAATATGGATGCATATAGAATAGATACCTAGTTAACAAAAGGCACAATTGCATGATGTATGAAGGCTAAAATGTGTATTTTCTATCCAAAGTTACTCTTACACCATACATTCCAATTATCACATATTTACCACATAGTAAACTTTTTAATTTATTTTTTCTACATAATGATAACAATAAGAACTTCACAATCACAAAACTGAATAAGGCAATCGTATGCGCCAACATCCCAATATGGAATAGAAAATTCTCCTGATAATGCAGAAGGAAGATAACTAGTTAAATCATTCTAAACATCCCTACTCGAATCAAAGAGTGCCACACAAGCCCACAAAAAAACATGGAGCCCAGGGGTATTATAACCACTCAAAGATCCTATAATAGGGAATACATTGCACATGCATACACCTTAAAGAATTCAGGTGTTGTTCCGAGTAATATACCCAATATTTATGTGTGTGTGTGTGTGTACCCAATATTGTATGTGTGTGTGTGTGTGTGTGTGTGTGTGTGTGTGTGTGTGTGTGTGTGTGTGTGTGTGTGTGTGTGTGTATAAGGTTAAACAAAATTTACATAAGATAAGTTAAACTTTGAATGCATACTATAAAACTCCAAATACAAAACTTGACACATCCCTCAATGAAAACCATTCATTCCCAACATAGTAACTATTTCAATGCTATACAATTTTTACTGACTTATTAAATTAACAAAGAAAAGTATCATAAAAAAACTATTTCTTTGGGGTAAATGTAGTTTACCTATCACAAATCCCAATGCATCTCAAATGTCGATCTTAGTTCTATGTACACAACATCTCCAACATATACATCATTGTTCATTCCTCAATGGTTTGAGTAAGGATTTCCTTAGAATAATCCCTCAAATTTTCCATCACAAAGAAGTCGGTGGGCCTTTCATAAAACAAGTTAGGGGGATCAGTCAAATGTAGGACTGACAATGATATCCCTTGGCTAGGATACTAAAATTTTAATGTCATCTTAAGCCAGGTATGCAAGCTAGATTCAGAAAAATGAAAGTACTGATATGATGATGTTGTAAACCCAACTATCTAGTCATAGCTAGTCAAATCAGAGCATATTACATAGACCGTTATGGGTTCTTAATAAATTAGAAAGTTATTATGTCACAGCCTTCCATCCAACCTCCTAGGTCTGAATTTGGAATGATTCTATACCAATTTTGGCCATTCGAGGGAACCAGAAGATTACTTAAATCTATTTTCAACCAAGAGTCGACTCTAAGCCAACTGCACCCTAAATACCAAAATTGTATTGCTAAAATGATGAGCCAAGATTTTCTAATATCATTTCTAGACCAAACTTATACCAGCCCGTGATATCATTAATATGTCAAGCAATACATGAGCCTCTGGTGAGACCCTAAATTTTATTACCTACCCCCTTCTATAACAAGACGGTTACACAAAAGAATGTTCATCACAGTTTTCAAAAAGGGACAGAACTCAAACAATCAAGAAGTCATTGCCACGCTGGGGTCCAATACCAGTCATAGGAAAATACTACGACACAAGCATAATAAAAATGTATCAAGCAAATCCCCACACATATTTTAGGAAAATAAGACTACCATATGTACAGGGGAATTTGAACAACAACCACACAACATTTCAAATGAAAATTTTCCCATGCAGAGATACCCAAAATTAACACAACAACCATTTACATGGAGAACAAGTAATAGTCGTGCATTTAATACAAATGAAAAATGGGGAAGGGAAAATGGCTCATGCTTGTGTGCCTTTTATTCAACACTACCCCCTGCCTTTTCCAATGCTCTGGATGCTCTCCCAAAATCCCACACCCATCCAATGCATGCCAGACTATGGAGAAATCCAATGGAAGCTGAAAACATAGGAGAAGAAGAGGAAGTCATCACCTAACCCATAGAGGAGGAGAAAATAAAAGGAGAAGAGGTTGTTTTATAGGAAAAATCAGATCAGAACACCTTGGATGAGTTACATAGTTACGGGCTGGGTGTATTCTACAAGAAACTTCATAACTTCCAAGGGCATGAATGTGCATCAGTTGGAAAAATTAGAGCTCCTCCACCCACTCTCCGACAGGATAGGCTGATGCCCACTCCACATTAAAAATTTCTCTTGGCTGGAGTTAATAAAAATGACCCAAGGTTGACCAAACAACAATTTTTGGTGAGGATGAGGGTGTACCCACCCATAACAATTTCACCTCCCCTTTTAATTTTGTAAAACAACATTATCATCACTATTTTACAACCAGTTGTATAATTATATCTATAAATATATTTTAATTTTTATTATCTTCCTTAATGACGTTGTAACCTTAGCATTACAATCTCACTAGACCGGAACCTTATCAAAATCGTCTCTCCTCACCGGACTTGGTTGAAGTCCCCAATACCGACCTCCCATCAAACTTTGTGTAATACCAAAGTGTTACGACATCGTCAATGAATCATACACTGCCATGAGGTAATAGTCCATCCAAGCATAACCATAACTCAGAATTTGATGTTATTTAAATGACCCAAAGTTCATTCTCGTGATGATTGACAAGGTAGTCGACTGTGGTTTATCTGTGAGTTGTTAATTCCTAATGATGCACCAAAGCTAAAGTTGTGCATATTTCGTGGTTATCATGTACTAAGCTAAATAAAAATTATTCACACGAAAAAGAATATTTGGTACCTATCTTGAAGAAACGATCTCCCATCTTCGTCCATAGGGTAAAATGATTAGGCATTGCAATTTTCATTTCAAAGAAACTTGGTAGACCGTTCCTCCTATTTCTCGAAGTAGCCTTAAAGTTCTGAAAAGTTCGTAGAATTCAAATTTAAGCTTAAGAAAATATACCCAATTATATCATGAATAGTCATCAATGATGGAAAGTATATTAATTTCACTAGTAAATGAAGGAGACAGAAATGGGCCACAAATTTCATTATGAACAAGATCCAAAAGATGAATAGCTCTCCAATCTTTTCCTTTGCAAAATTATTTTCGGGGTGCTTCCCAAGGGCACAACCCTCACAAATACCCTTAGAAAATCTAACACAGGATAACCCATTGACCATTTTGTTTTGGCTCAATTGTTCAAGGTAAAAAAATTATATTCCCAAAACACTCATGTCATAGCTTACTAACCTCATCTACATGAGTGAGCAAGATAAGAGGTGTCAAATCAAAGTACAGTGGGAAAAGGTATACAACTGTGAATCGTGATCCACCTTTCCCTCAGCCATTGTAGTGTCATTGTGAAGCTCATGAATAATCACCAAGTTAGGACCAAATTCCACTCACATTCCTTCACCAAGGTGATTGATTTGGTAAATCGATAGGATATTGGTAGAGAGATCGGGAACACTCAAGACTTAGTTAAATGTTCCCCATCCATCTATACCGATCCACTATCGAAACCTATACTTTCATGTCATCACCCAACGTGATTCTCGACATACCAAAAGGTTTGATGTTAGAGAACTCAAAATACAAAGAAGGCATGTGGTGTGAGGTACTAGAATATATAATCAACATCAATAAAGGAGAAACTCCTCTAAACGTCCATTCACCAGGGCTTCTAGGAGACTCAACCTTGAGACTCTTGCAGGCGAGGGAAAGAGCCTCTTGATCTTGACATTGCATGTGACCTGCTGAACATAAGTAGTGCCAGTCCCCGGAAGCACAGATGGATAACCCTTCTAAGAGACTGGAGGCCTTAGAGGCTGAGATAAAAATGCTAAAGGATGAGGTCAAAAACCTAGCTAAGAAAAAAGGTAAGAAAATCATGGAGGGGGAAGGGAGCATTGACAATAGTCAGATTGAAGCCATATACAAAAAGCTGACCTCCTTGGACTCCCGCCTTGGGAAGGCTAAGACTAGGCATGATTACAACATTGCTGCCTTTAGGGCCATTGAGGAGTTCATCGTGGGACATGCCAAAAGTGTTTCCAACCTCAGCGGTGTCCCGGCTGCACTTTGGGGCAATGAAAAAGAGAGCAAAAGGACCATCGAGGAGCTCGATAAGACGGATGCTGCCCACATGACCGCTTTGGGTATGTTTCATGCTTGGAAAAAAGTCAAGATCAGTGTTGATCAAGCAGCCAAGAAGTAGTCCTGCATGCTTCTACTGCTCTCTTTTGTTATTCTTACTGTTTCTTGGCTGTCGGGTTACTGTTTTTTTGCTGTTGTTTTGCTGTTAAGTCTCGCTTGTGTAGTTGTTTCTGGGCTACGTTGAATTTCATTGTACTACTTGGACTTGGTTAGTCTGCTTTATGCTTCTCACTCTTATTCCGGCTTAAAGGCCTTATTTTGTATTCAAGGGTATAGTCCCTTTCAAAAAACTATTTGCCAATATTAAAAAAATAAAGGAGCAACTCGAGTGACAAGGGCCTTTCCTTTATTTTTATCAAATTTAGAATGACTTGTAAAGGAAGACTCAACTTTCGAGAGAACTTTTTTTGATAGACATGAACACCTATATGATTTTTATTAAGTAAATGAGTAAGGTGATCAATTTGTTTTCTCATACATTGATACTCTTCATGACCAGGTCTTCTTACAATAGCAACACTTACACTTTACTTTCTTCACTTTTTTCTCAAAAGTCGAAGCATTTGTGTTAGATTTGGGTTTGGCTTGGTTTTTCTTGGTTTCCTTCTTAGGTTGAACCTTTTTCTATTTCTTCTTTTTTAGTCTTCTTTCCATTACCAGAACTTGCTACAAGGGCATTTGACTTGGACATGAGAGACCCCATTTGAATGAGTTTCTCCTGTTCTCGAATGAGTTGGTATGAAAAAATGTCAAACGAGGAAATTTTCCAAGAAGCGCTTAGAGTGAATTGACAAGATCAACTGCAATATTTATTCTCCATTTTACATTCCTTTAACAAAAATCTACTGTGGATGAACTTTGAGAATAATTCATATAGGTTTTGAAATTCACTAGGATTTAGTCCTAGTGGTTCATTTTCTAGCTCATGTGCTCTCATGTCATCTTGTTGTCCAAACATACCATCTAATGTTTTCCATGTAGATTTAGGTGTTTTAGACGACTCAATGTGGAAGAGCAAGTTAGGAGAAACAAACATACAAAGAAGACCTAAGGCTTCATCACTTTGGTTCAACCACTTATATTTTTCGGGCTCATTGTTAAGTTCAGTCTCATCTCCCATGGTGATGCGAAATAACTCTTTACCCCTTAGTATTATTACCATTTTTTGTCTACATTCGAAGAAGTTGAATGGCATAAGAAAATAAATTGAAAGTGCACATGTAGTGTAGAGAGAGAAAGAAGGAATGTAGAAAAAGAAAAACAAGCAACACAACCACCCAAGAAAATATTATAATCCCCTTCTTTCAGCACTTTAGTTTAGTGCATTGGATACAATCTAGTGTGAGTGTGTGTTGTGAAAATTTATTCACTCACCTTGCAATCAGCGTAATAATGGACAAGAGAGGATACCATAATTAAGTTTTGTGGAATGTAGTGAATCAACATCGTAAACAAGCATGACAAGATAAAAACAATGAAAGGTGTGAAATCAAGTCATAGTGTGAAAAGAATGTCTCACGTCATAATAGAAGTCGAGTTCAGTAAGATTGTGGTGGACACACTCACTAGTCTCCGACCAATAACAATTTTTATTTCAATGGTCAAGACAACTCAAAATGATTCTAGATGACCTCCACGACATAGTGAAGGCTCATGGGAGGCAAACAATTGCTAGAAATGATACAAAACACTCCAACACATGATTAGAGAAAAAATAGCTAATAATGCTAGAAAATTTAACTTTTCGAATGCCCAATTTGACTATTTTAGAGCAAAATGGAAAAAAAATAATAGCGTTAAATTATGCAATTAATTGATACACCCAATAAGCTTAATTTTAAAAGCAAAAGGACTTTGAAGATGAAAATTAACATAAAATTATGTGAAAATTTGATTTCTCTAATATAAAAAAAGAACTTAATTAAAAAGCTAATTAAAGATTAATTAAAATCTTAATAGAATTAGACCCTAATTAAATTAATTAAAAAACTCCAAAAAAAAATTAAACTTTGAATAGAAAGCCTACTAAATTAGATCTTCAAAAAATCTAACTTAATTTTAAAAAAACTACCACCTTATTAAATGTAATCCCTTTGTGTAAAAAGCCATGAAGGTTTGAGAAAAACTTACTTTTATATATTAGGTATTACTTTTAAAAAGACTAACGTGGAAAATAATTATTAATCTCCACTTTTAAAGAAATACCTCACCACATATAAATCCCCCTTATAAGTATTAATAGAAAAGAACCCACCTATTTAAACACCACTATGTTTTAAAAAACTTGGTGAATGGGCTTTCCATTAATTACCATAGCATCTGGTGGTCTCCGCTCATCAATTTTCATGATGTGCCACTTTCCCAAGTGCCCTGGGTTCATGCCCTTAAGTTATATTGTCAAGGCTTACACACTCTTAATGACATATTTTGCAGGCAGTCCAGAATGCTTCTCACTTGGCCTCAAGCTAAAGCCAAATTTCAGCTTGTTTCAGCTGACAAAGAGTCTTATCAGGAAATTCTTGATTCCATTCCTGCTGAGATGCTTCACAAAGTGGGTATTGTCTCTCTCAGGCCTTGGTGGAAGGATTGGAAATGGTTTCCAGATACCCCATTCTTAAATTACTCCCCAAGCAAAGGGTATGCTCTTCTCACCCCCAGGCTGCCAATGGTGGCTTTCTTTAGATTTCACACAGTTTGGAAGGCCATCCTTCAGCCCAAGCTAGCTTGTTTTTCTTGGTGCTTGCTCTTTCAAGGCCTCCCTATTGGGCACAGATTAGCTCATTACGAGATTGCTCCTTGAATTTTCCCTTTTTGTGGGCATATTGAGATGCTTACGCATCTATTCTGGTATTGCCCAAAAGCTCAGGCTATTTGGGTCTAGATCCATGATTTTTTTCAGCCGTTTCACCTAGCTCCTTTTCTTTGGAAACATGTTTTGCTTGGGGATTCTATTTCCATTCCCCATACTTTTGCACAAGTGTGGCATACTTTCATAGTGGAGCTCCTTTTTTATATGGAAAGAACACAATTATGTTATTTTTGCTAATTCCGTAGTTTCTTGCTTTCTTTCACATTATGATAAGGCCATGCTTATCTCGAATGTGTTCTTACAGATCTAGGATCAGGCCCGCAAGGTTGAGCTAGAAGTGTGGCACCTTCGACCCTCCTGATCACTGGGCCAACGCTCCTTGCATTGTGGCATGGGAGCCCCCCACCTCCCCTTCTAGGAGTGTTCATTCGAGAGGTCGCATGGACATGGCCAGTCGAATGAACGTACCCACCGTCATCGCTCTCCCGTGCAAAAGAACCGGATCATTGATGGAGCCTTGTTAATCATGGTGGTTGGGGGTCCCCGCATGATGGCCCACACATCACAATGGCTAGGGCTCCCGCACCACTCCCCGCTCCTACGCAATGGGATGGATGGGATTCTGGCAAAGTCCCCTGGTTGGCTCTTGCCATATCGCCTAATCTACAGGACGACAAAGAAGAAGAAGAAGAAGTTGGCACCGACTGGCCACCCCTTCTAGATGGAAATGATCTTCCAGGTGGTAACCTGGAGGATAAAGGGCCTCCACCACTGCCCCTTGTTGCTATGTTTGTTGCGGTAGCTTAGTTTATTTTCCTTTTGTTTTGTGGCATTGTTGCCTTTTGATACTTTGGCCTCCTAGCCTCGGCTAGTTTGAACGTGGGGTGTGCCCTTTACCACCCATATTTTTTGTGGATAGCTGTAATATTTTTATTAAGTAATATAGTCTATTTCATCAAAAAGAACTTAGTGCATGCAATATTAATGAAATACGTATTTTAGGTTTTTAAAAGCAAGACACTAAAAGGAAGAAAAGGATTTGAAAAAGTTGACACAAAAATGAGAATGAAGAAAGGGCACACGGTGAGCGAGTCAAGGATGGAGACTAGGTAAAATGTAGATCCATTCAATGGAAAAAAAGATGAGGCATGCAAATGCAGAGGTGGATGAGGGGTGCCGAATGCAGAAAGCAATCCAAACGTAGGTCACTACAGAGCCAAAAAAGAAGTGACCAAGCTATTGAAGTGGCCACTAGTTTGTTGCATGCTCACAAAAACTATGTGAACTCTAGCAAAGGGAATAAAGTAAAATCCCAATCAATGCACAGTCACAAGTCAAGCCACCATGATTCAAAAAAACTAGCTCGGACCCAAAACATGCCATAAAAGAGCTAAAACTCGACCTAAGAAAAAAAGGCTAAAAACACCACGGAAGGGCAAGGACCAAAAGGGGAGGCACGCTAGAGATAGACAAAAAAATTTGTTGAGAAACTCGGGGAAGGGCTGAGATGGGTCATGCAGGGGACAAACACAAACAAGATTTCGAAAATTAATGAAAAATGCACTAAACCCAAAGTAGGGGAGAACACAACCCAAAACAAACGACCCCGTAGTAGGGAAAACCCAAAAGCATGAGATGAATGTAGCTAAGCAAGGCAAAAACTATCCCATATGCAAGTAGGGAAATGCAATAAACCAAGGGTTAACAAATAATGCAAATAAGGAGAGCTCGATTTAAAGCAAACTTGAGAAAGGAGATGAACTAGAAAGGTTAAAAAGGGAAGAAATTTAAAAAATCACTTTTATTTTGAAAAAAACTAGAATTTAAAAAAAAATCACTTGCTTTTCAATAAACTAATTAAAAACCAGAAGACCCTACCTCCAAGTTTAGTGGTACCTTCAAATTTGGCTATAAATAGCTAGATCTAGCTACAAAACTCAAGCCTACACATGTAACACGAAGAAAACCCACACAAGCTTCCAAAACATAGATTATCGATCTCATTAGCAAGATTCCAAATAGTAATTGAAAAATAACTTGCACAAAAAGTGATAAATCCAAAAACAAAGTAATCAACAACCAGTTCAAGAGAGTGCACATATACCGAACATCCACTCGATACCATAACGTAATGTTCGATGAGGATCAATAATGGAACCTCATGCACATCGAAGATGGGTTGCACTTCTAATGGAGATGAGAACGCTTCGTAATTAGCAAGAGAACGAATCACAAGGAAAATCAAGTACAGAAAAGACATCGAGTGTCTGACATGCTCATAAATTAGAACAAAAGGGTACATATAGAAGTGTTATGTAACTCTTGTGCATAACATTTGTACACAACCCTATAACCTATTCAACTATGACAAAATCAACTATGACCTATTCTCACTAAGTGAGATGACTAACCAACTAGGTGGATAAGACATCAAATGATGAAAAGTCTAGTCATATGCACCAACATAATGATCATTTGAATATTTACGTTGATCATGACTGAATTTGGGTAGAAAGTGGAGTTTTATATAGTGATTTTGGTTTTTATTTACTTATTACAATTTTTGGAATTTATAGAACTGAGCTTTGGAATTCCAAATTTGAGGTATATTTTGAAATCATGGTATGAGTACTATGTGTTTATGGAGGATGATGAATTGGAGCACACATCAAGGTACAACCATGAGTAAGTCATTGCATTTGATTTCATTCAATAGATTAGGTGGTATTCAATTTTATTTTTTCATAGTCATTATAGTGTCGTTCTAGAGAAAAATTACGTCTTGGGGTATTATATCATGAAACAAAAGTGGATTTGGAAGGGATTTAATTTAATTTTGTTATTTTTATATTTTTAGATTCAAAACTTTTAAAGTTATGGGCACAATTTAACCATATGCCATTGGAAAACATGAGAGCCGATGGCGTCAGGATGGGGGAAATGGAGCCAAGGGCCAATCGTGTCTTCCAAAGGATGAATGACGTACTGTAAGATTTTCCATGGGTCGATAGTGCCTGCTGCTAGGTAGTGATGGCATAGCAAATATGATAGTATAGGTTGTATGTTTTGTTTTTTTCACTCAAAAATTGATTTTTCATAGGATTGATGTTTACCTATCATCATTTTGTGTATGGAAGTAGAACGTGGAATCCTTATATGGTGGAGCATAGATGTGATACAACCTAGTGTTATGATCTCTAGATTATCATAGGAAGAAGTTACCTAGTTCTAGGGTTAGGGATTTAGGGGCATCATACATATGTCTAGGATACCATTGGACATGGATTTATTACGCTTTTTTTTCACCAAATGGGAGACTCAGTCCAACAACTTTTAGTTGTTGATAAGGAAAGAGATGATGGAGATGACATTGACTTTAGAGGATGTACATGGGATTGTGTAGTTACTAATCGTGGAACTTGCATGTATTATGACATGAAACCTTATGTTGCGAAAGCGAGAGAGAATTTGCCATATGGGCCATGGGTAGCATTACATATGAAGTGTGCATGTTATGTGTTTGACTCAACACAATGCATGAAGTAGGAATTATAGATATCTAGAAGTTGGTTACGGGGATCGGTGTGGTACGTATAGTATGCCACAATGTAGATTGAGCCATATAATTATTTTTGGTTGCATTATTTAGAGATGTATTGGATCATGAGTTCATGATTAGTTGAGGAATCACCATATGGGTTTAGTTAGCGTTTGATTTATATAGAGTGTGTTGAAGAGGAAAGAGGGTCATGAGATCTGTGATCTTATTAGAAGCCTATATTTATGAGAGGTTCCTAATGTATAGGCCAAGAAGGACACCACAGAAGTAGTGGTAGATGCTCCGAGAGTGCTTCATCAGCGTAGGGATGACAGTGAGAGCACTTCTAATATACCAACCACTAACATATGTGGGTCCATGTGATTTGGTATGGTAACCATAGATAGGTAATGTATATCATTGGCCTAGGGCACATTTCTTGGAAACTATCATAGAGGTGATAGTACACTATGTTTATTGGGTGGAGACACATGTAATGAGTAGGGTCTCGAGCCAATTTGGTTGACCATATCCAATGGTGATATCACCATTACCACCCTATAAACATTGAAATGCTAGAGAGGATACAATATTAGATCAAGATACTAGCACTTCAACCTCATAAGGTAGTTGCAATAGGCACACCTAGTCGAGGCACAATGGGGATGCTTAAGGTATACCACATATTATAGAAGTTAGTGGTTTTAAAGAGGGATCCTATATGGGATCTATTGACGATAATCTTTGTAGATGAACTAACAAAGTCAAGGGAAATCTTAGATATGTGGGAATTGGCCCTAATATAACCTCAAGATTTTAGAGAATTTTTCTATTCTCCGATTCGTGTTGAGATAAGGGTTATAAAATAATGCAATGCATAAATTTAATCTTATGTGGTGCGCCGAGGTTTGCTAGAAAGAACAAAGATGGATATCGGAATAAATACTAGATTAATTGAAGAACATTCAACATAATCAACTATTCTAGAGATATCTCAAACTATGAAAGGCCAAATAAAACTAAAATATGACCATGTAAATGAATACAGATTTATGTAAATATCTAAGGGTATGTAGCACAATAGATATTTAAAAATTCATCTAGAACTAAATAAAATTAATAATAAGAAACAATACATAAGGCCAAAATGACACAGACATACGGTGTTTCTTTACAACAGAGTCTTGCTAATGCCAATGAACACAATAAATTGAACCTAAATATTCCTCCTTGGCCTTCTCAGAAATTTGTTTTCTATCCTCCCTTTTTTACTCCCTATGTCTAGCATAAGAACATTCTTTTATAAACCCCGTGAATCTTGCTTCAATGTTCCTTCATTGAGGTTTCCACAATCTCCATTTAGTTTTTACCTAAAAAATCTTCAACATTTAGAGACAAATCTCAACTACATGCTTTGGGGACTGAGATCACATTCAAATCATTGAAACTTGAGCCTTTTGCCTTTTTAATTAGTCTTTTTGACAATGGTGGTTGCATGTGTGAAACGTGGAGACCTTACGCTGCTTTGGGAATTTTCCTTTTTCTCTTTATTTTTACACTTACACTGGGCGACACGTGGAAGCATGTGCACTTATCTGCTTCATATTTTGAATTTCAACCCACTTGGGTCTTCTTAGCCACACCTTGGCAATGTGGAGGATTGTCACCGCTCAAATATTTCCAATGCCTTGTTCCTTTTCCAAAATACACCGAAGGGACACGTGGATTCCTCTGCGTCTAGTTCCATACTAAGGAAAAATTAGTCCCAATAAAATTGAAAAGTGGTCAAGCGATGAAATATGGTAGAATGAAGACCCCAAAAATGTAGAAATCATTCTAAAGTTTCGATAACTCACTAAGGGACTTTGTACTACCATGGAATAATCAGCAATCCTTCCGTAAAATTACAAAATGTGTCTCAAGAAGACCCAACTAAGAGTTGCTTCAAATTATCTTGGTACCCAACTCATTCGTCCTCTGTTGGGTAAGTATTTTTTTGTAGAGCCTGAAAATATCTATCTAGCTTGATGATATCCTTGTGAGAGAATGTTTAGAGATCTTGCACCATTACATGCAAACAAAACTCCAATTTTACAATTGGATTCAAGATGGCCTCTACCTCAGCAACACTAGAATCATCTTTTAAAGACTGAAAGATAATCTTATCCTATTGCTTGGCCATAAGAAGTTACTAGATTTGGTCCTCTGATAGGACAATGGAGTCATCGGGAAGGGAGAGGGGAAGTCTAATTGAACTAATTCTCCAATACGTTGCTTCCGCTATTTGATCCCTAATTGGAGTTGGGTTAGGAGATTCTGGCACTTAGTAGCGGCCTTGTTACAACTCAGAATCTCACTAATTTTTTCCATAACCTACTTCCTATTTGTAGTTCAATCCCCATACAAGGAGAATTCGGAGGAGTCATATAATTTTTGAGCCATTGTCTATGATTCAGGGACCTTGGTGGATACAACATTGTTGATGGTCGAGGCCAAGGAATCCATATTAGTGCACATGATTTGTGCATAAGATATGAATTTGAGTATGGGCACAAGGTCTTTTGTCATTGTGGCAATTATTTTGCAAGGGGAGGTATATAGCCCCTACACCAACGTGACGATTCCTCATTTCTAAGGTTGTTGAGTGATCTTTTGGGTCAAATCCTTGACCACTTCCTCACTTGACTTGCACTTCGTTTCCAAGCTACCCTTCTTAGCTTTTGAGTCTCGTAGCTTCCCTTGAAGCATGGTGACCTCTGCTTTCTTGGACTCAATCTCCTACCGAAGGAGCTTCTTCTCTTGATCAAGTGAGATAGCCATAACCTTGGATGCTGCCAATTTAGACTCTAACCTCTTGGTCTCTTCTTAAGAAGCTGTAAGAGCTTCTTGTGATACCGCCTCTTTAAAATCCTTATAGATTTTATCTATTTCCTTAACCTTTCCTTTAATTTTGGCATTGAGGTGGTATACGGTGCTTTGTGTCTATAAGAGGCTAGCCTCTATTTTCTTTTGCTTATTCTTGATTTTGAGGTATTCGGTGTGACTATAAAAATTGTCTCACTCATTAGTTCGACCTTATCCTAAGGCTAGAACTGTGTAAGGTCCACCATGAAAGCGTTGATGGAATAATCATCAAGTTACATCTTCTCTATGGATTTAGAGACATTAGGGACCATCTCGGGCGATGGTTAAGGAATTATATTGGTGATCATACAATGACCTCATCATCCTCTGAGCTCCCATTTCCATTTCCTTTTTCCTTTTATTCTCCCTTCTATTATCGCATGCTTCCTTAGCTACCTCATCTTGGTTCAAAAACTTTGAGGGAGAAGGGACTATCCCATCTCAGAAATGGGAAACCTAGGGACAAGCCATAGGGGAATGTAACTAGTTGTGGGGGCTGGGAAGTTACAAGAGATGAAGAAGGGCCCGTCATAACTCAAGGAGAGAATTTGGGAAGGTGATGGGAAGTAGAAGAAGAAGAGAGGATCTAGGAAGAGGAAGTGTATGGGTTGGGACGAATGAAATGGGAGTACCCCACTAGAAAAGTAAAAGGCATAGGAGATGGATGAATGGTAGGAGGTGTATGGGTAGAGGAAGAAGAGATAACAATCAATTTTAACTTCTTCCTCGAGAGAACTCGTGGGCTAGTGCCTTCACCGGTGATCACAGAGGGTGAGACCGATGGTTGATTTGGGAAGATACCTTGAACTAGTCCTAGCAACTTGTTTGGTATACGGATTTCAGCTATTTGCACCATGGTCATGTAGCCCAAGGGAACCTTATGAGAGATTGAGTGTGTGGGTCGAGGGCTTGTTTACTATGTAGAAGAGCTGATGGAATCTATTGTATCCCATGTGACCTATTCTTTATTGAGCACAACTTCCTCCTCGCTGTATTAGCTGGAACCGTGCTCAACATCCCAATATTCTTCCCACTACTCATCAGTGGGAATGGCCTCAAAATTAATGGTTATTTTCCCAATTCTTTCCTATATTTCCAATAGAATTAAATTTTATCCACATTCCAGTATTTATTCTTTAGGGCTTCCCTCAAGCCATTAGTCATAGTAGTAGTTGGGTCATATTTTTACGAAAGATGAAAAGACTCCCATAGTGGGATTGGGATGTCTTTCATCTCAACATAATTGTTTGGAGTGTCCTCCCGAGGAGACATCATTTCTTCAAAATAAAATGTGTGTTCATGTTGGCAGAGTCCAAGACTCTGTTTCGGGATGGGGTATCGTCCATCCACCCATCTAGGTCATATCTCCATGTGTCTTAGATGAATTCAAAGCCATAGGAAGCTAACTTCTATGTGAGTAGATTCTTCACCTTGTGTTTTATGATGGTAATCCCTCCCCTGCTCAAAAGGAGGTCAAACAATGATTTATTCTTCCCGACTGGAGCCAAAATTTGCATCAATAAGTGTCATCTACCAAGTTATCACCAAGGAAACCACTCACTCCATGAGAATTCTTGGAAGCATGAAGGATTCATCTTGGAATCCATGCAACCGGATCATTGAATATTTTACCCCAAAGAAATATTTATAGGGATGCGGGGATATACCAGGATGGTTTGCACTTTGAATCGTTCATTCTATTATCGACTACCTCTTAGTAAATGCATGCACAAGGAGTGTAAAAAAATAGTTGGAAAATTCATATATGTACAAGGAACGAGACAACACATGATTCCATGTCAATACCAGGATGACATTTTAGGGGTCCACCTCCATGTCCCACAGCTTTAGGTTCATAAATTAGCTAAGAAACTAGGAGTTATAGTATAAAATGAGGTGGAACAAATAGGAAGATTACTTGAAGGTGGCATTAATAGGGAACATGGACAATTTTTCAAAAATAGATTCCGCAATGATGTCGCCAAAGTTAAACTTATATACATGTAATACATGTTCCTTCTACATGGATATCATTCGGAAAAGAGCCATTGCTAGCCACTCATGGATGTTTCTATCTGAGTCTTGGCTAAAAATAAATGCCAACATGGAGTGGGCTTCCGAGAATCGCCAAGAACATCTTTGGGGTGATCGGAATCTTGGTGTCTTGGAACTTCTTGAATCATCTTGTCACAACTCCCTATTGATGAATGTGGTTTTGTTCTGGCATTGAGCCTAGACATTTTGGAGCTTGGGAATATTGTAGAAGTTGGTCATTTGGTCATAGGGTAGGGCCAACATATCCCTGATGGCCTTTGGTGTAATCACCACCTGCATGTTTGTGCCCTTTATGATGTTGGAGTCAGGGTCAAAACAACACGCACACATCTATATGAGCTTAGGATATGGGTGCATGAGAGGCACCATATATTATGTGAAATGGTAGTCCAAATATTGTAGCCAAAAGACTTTAAATACCTAAAATTTAGGAATCGGCATGAGAAACATCTCAAAATACCCCATCTCGCAAACTCGTGACCATAGAAGGGTCACTAAATTGTGTCCCTTTATCAAGAAATATCATCCTCACGTGGAGAGAATGTTGTGGTACAATTTGTCTTGCGTAAGATTTTGGTTGTAGTAGGGAACCAGAGGCTACCATGGCTACTCTAAAACTGCTAAAAATTTTGGTTTTTTGAACTAGGGACTCAAGAATTTGGGAAGAGACTCTTAGCGCTTGGAATGAAACTTTTGAATGCTCGAGCTTGATTTAAATATCCTCCTCAACTCCTACAAAGTAAAGGCTTGCACATACATTAGGTCACATCATATAATGAAACTTTGGGTTACATGACCCTTTGCACCGAATTTTTTGTTTCCCAAGAGATTTTTCATTAACTCCCCGATCCTTTTCATTAAGTATTCCAAAAAACAATTGACTCATTTACTTCAAGGAAACTTAAGAAGCTATACTTCCTTCAAATTTTCAAAAAGGGGCAAAAGGGTCTCCGTAGGAGACACATGTCCAAAAACACTTATTCCAAGGATCAACACTGTGAAAAAGGAAAAAGACCAAAGAAAGAAAGAGACTATACACATGGTACAAAATTTTACAAATATAAAGAGACTCAATGGAAAGTTTTAATGTGGATCCCATTAACCTAAATCACCAAGGACTCACCCTCCATAGTCTCAATCTCAAAAGCATTGTTTTGCATGCATGTAGTGATCCTGAATGGGCCTATCCATAGAGGGTCAAACATTCCATGATTTCTAGCATTGGTGGCTCTCGCATCCCATTTCAAAACTAAAGTGCCTACTCGAAATTATGGCTCTAAAGTATTTTGATCAAACTAGGTCATGACCACATGTTGACAGATGATCATGGATTCATGGGTTTCTTCCCATTTTTCTTAGAGTTATATCAACTCTGTGATTCTTACTTGCATTGCTTCATGTTATTCAATGTCAATTTGTTTTAATAACTGTAATGTTGGGACCTCCATAGTGATGGGCATTACAAAGATTTTTCCATAGACTAATTTATATGGCGAGGCCTTCAAGATCTAATTAGGCATGATTTGATTGGCCCATAAGGTTGTCTTAATGTGCTCGTACCATAATATCTTATGTTCATTCCCCATCCTCTTTATGAGTATGATTAGATTCTTGCTGGTAGACTTTTCCAAACTATTACCCTAAGGGTAATAGTTGGAAGATGTCTTCAGATAGATTCCATGCATAATTGTGAATTCAAACACCTTGGCACCCAGGAAATCCTTGGCATTATCTGATATGATTGTGTGGGGGTCTAAAATTAGTGTTGATATCTCGGAGGAGTTCCAGAACATATTTTCCATGGCTTCCTTCAACGAAACTACTTCCATCCATCGGGTAAAGTAATCAGTGGCAGTGAGAATCCACTTATGAATTGTTCTTGAAATAAGATTAACCATTCCAATGAAATCCATACCCCATTATGTGAATGGTTTCTCTACTAGAATAGATCTAAGAGGTAATGTGGTATTTCTCTTGAAACCTATGTAAAATTGGCAAATTTTACACTTTCTCGCCATTGTATAAAAAGGTTTGGCCTAAAGTATCCTACCTGTAGGACCTTTATGGTGGTGGTTTTGGAAGAAAAGTGTCCTCCAAAACTTCGATTACGTAACTCATGTAAGACCATTTCAGCCTCATTCTTTTTCTAGGCATCTGAGTAGGATCCCATCAAAATTTCTTTTGAAAAGGAAATTATGAATTATGATAAATTTGGATCCCTGTTGTTTGTAATATATTTTATTTTTGAGAGGAAAGTTACTTGATACTCACCTATTTGCATGAAATGCATCCTATATGATATCCATCTTACGAGTCATTTTCCTAGATACGTAGCACCATCTCAAATTCCTCATTCATTGGGTTTGTGCGATCTATTGCGAGATATTGGAAAATACCTCTTCCTTGTACCAACTTCATTGGATTTATTTTAGTGTCATACTTTAGGATCTTAGTGATCCAGTTAGCCCTTTATTAGTTATCTCACCTTCCATGATAATTCTTTAACACCGGAGTGTGCCACCAAGACTGTGACCTTGCTATTTGTAACAAGGCGTCTGAATTTCTTCAGAACTTGACAATGGCATAAGCCTATTTTTCAAAAAAATTATATCTTATATCATAATCATGGAGATTTTTTTGAAAAGAAAGCAATTGGATTCTCCTCTCCTTGTGATTATCCTTTCTATGTCAAAGCATGGATGCTACATTGTACTCGCTCCCATATACATACATGATGAAATATTTGGAAAAGTTTGGGTTGCATATAAAGCACAAAGTACATGTGATTGATATTTTGATTGCCTCTTCAAAGGCTTTCAAACCTTCATTGTCCATGTAAATTTTAGATCATTTTTCATCATCAATGTGATTGGGTGGATCATTCTAGCAAAGTATGAAATGAATCTACTAAAAAGTTGATCTTTCCTAGGAAATATTGCACTACCTTCTTGTTGATAGGTAGAGATAATTCTAGAATGGCCCCAACTCTTTCTAGATCAATTGAGATCCCATATTTTGATATAATGTGTCCCAAGAATTTTCCTTGTAGTACTTTAAAGACAAACTTCTTTAGGTTTAGAGAGGTTCTAAATTCTTGGCATTTCTTAAACATGGCCTCCACAAAGTGTTGAAACAGTCTTGCATTGTTTTGGTGAACACTGTGAGATCATCCAAGTATATCAAGATTATCTTATTAATCAGTTCTCCAAATGCAACATCCATGGCTCTTTGAAAATTTGACCCAACATTGGTGAGTCCAAATGACATTTTTGCATATGCAAAGGTTCCCCACTTTGTTGTAAAAGTGGTCTTATGTTGGTCTTCCTCCACGAGCCATATCTGGTTGTAGCTAAAAAACCATCTAGCAAAGAGAATCTTTTTGAACCTGCTACTATTTGTAGTATCTTCTCCATGGAAGGTAAGGGTAGTGATCCTTAAGGGACACTTTATTCAGATCCCTGAAATCCACATAGAGTCTAATTTCACCATTTTTCTTCCTTACCAGTACCAAATTGGAAACCCATGTGGAGTGCTTGATCGGGAAGATTATTTTGGCCTCTAGGAGCTTCCTGAGTTCTTCAGCCATGAGAGATTCTATCTTTGGATTCACAAGTCTCTGCTTCTGATGCACATGCTTAGTCCCCTTTTCTAGGTCAATAGTATGTTGGATGATGTCCTTATTATAACCATGTAGGTCATCATAAGTCCAGGACTATCACCTTATCATATTTATGGCATAGAGCCACAAGTCTTTCTCTTTCTTTCTGAGTGACTAACTTCTTGAATTTTAGCTTCCTTCCATTTTCCACTTCCACTTGACATAATCTTCCTTGACCACCGTAAAATTCCTCCTTGTGTTAGCATCATCGGAGTAAAAAGACTCTCTAAAATTATTATTGCTTTCAGAATATTGTTCATTTTAAGTCAGGTGATTTGATCTCTCGTACGCTTCTTCAATTTGGGGTTGGAGTTAGTCCAAAATCTTCGAGACTTTTACAAGAAGAGAAATATATGCTAGTTACTTTAAAAAACCTACCACCGATCTACATTATCGAGTATAGATGAGTGGATGATCATTTCAATGCATTCTTGTTTGTCATTAGATATTGGGCCAGGTCAAATTGTGATCCAATCTAGGCCATTCTTATTAGCTGCCATGTTTTGGTTCGAGGATATCCTTGATGTTAAGGCCTCAAAATATTCAATAATATGATAGGATCTCATTCTTGGATTTTTGTTACGGAAGTGCCACTAACTTGTGTTATAACTAGTTCGATTCCCCAAAGAATATGAGTTATTATATGCCCTCCTTGCATGCCAATGTCAAACCATGAACTAAAGCCTCATATTCTGCTTCATTTCTGGTGTAAGTGAAGTAGAAGTGAAACACCTAGAGTATATTTCTTCCACTTGGTGAGGATAGGAATATTTCATCTCCTGGGCCGTTTCTTCTTCTGGTTCTATCAAAATGTAGAGTCCACATTTGGGAATCCTTCATGAGATTATTTTCATTTTTACTATCTTCCCTCATGATCTTTGGGATTCTAGGATTATCATCAAAGATCACATAAGTACCTAACCCAATGGAGTCAAAATTTCTAAAGGGGTCTCCAAGTGATAGGTCAACCAAATAGTTTCCACTTTTGTGGTCACCTTCATCTATATATGACTCTTCTTCTCGGGTGATCATAGCATGTGAGGCTTCAAAACCTAAGGCCACTTGATCTGTTATATGTTCCTCCATGAGGGGATCTGATAGTACCTTCATTTTGGATCCATACTTAGTCTGTAGAATTAGATGAGACCAATCCAAGGACATGTAGCCTCTAATTTTAGTTGTGAAGTCACAGGATAGACACATTCCAAAGACCAATAGAACATCAATCACCACTATATCCTGTAGAACAATTATGTTTGGGTAGGAATAGAGCTGCAATGGGAGACCTTTGATAACACCAATGGTTTGAACTAATTTCCCATCCAGTTGCATGAATCTTCTCCTTAGGGGATCATATTTAATTTTGAAGGCATCAACAATTGCTTTGGGTATTACCATAGTACTTGTGCCAGAGTCTATCATGGATTTGTGTAATAATTTTTTACCAATTATAAGAGTCATGAAGAAGGGTTGAGGTCTTGGTTTACTTATCCCTTCTTTCTCGGTTCATTAATACTCGACTCTTTTTGAGCTAGAGTTGTCCCGAGCTACTTTGTCCCCTTTTTAGTTTCAACTCGACGCCACTAGATTTTAACTCTTCTTTAAGTAGTTCCTTTTTCTCTAGAATTACCAAGATATCACATAAGGATACATTAGTTGGCACTCTTTTAAGTTTCTCGACTAAGTTCATCACCCGAGTGGTTGTCCTTTGGACACTAGCTGGTATTTCATCCTTTCAATCACTAGATGAAATGTACCTTGATTCGAGCGGCCGCCGAGTCTCTTATCTTGCTGCGGGAAAAGGATCGGTGGATATCAAAGATTATTTCCTTGTTTCATTCATTTACGTAGGGATAGGTATCACAACTTCCATCATCCATCTCTTGGAGAAGGTATTGTAATTTGAATGTACTGGATTAGAAGTAGATACTTCGCTTGTGAAAATGAATTATTCCCTTCGATCCAAGAGAAAAGTTCAAGCTTGAGGATAATATTTTCCTCTTTTTACAGGGACATGGCTTGTATTTTTGCAACTAAGGCCACGTTTTGACCTCTAAGGGACCGGTAAGGTCCGGATGCATTAATGTCATAGCCTTCTCTCTCTCTTTCTCTACCGCCTTGTACTATAGATTTCCTTAGGGAAAATATCTTGGTATATAAGGGGTATTGTAAGGAAACAAAAATAATTGGGATCTTTCACCAAATTATTCTATCTTGGAATCATTTCTCTCCCTCTACTCGGTGGGAGGGTTTGAAGTGGTGTCGATCTTCGGAATAATCTAGTTAGATGGTTGTACCAAGAGAGGTCTCTGGGAATTTTGATATTGTGGAGGACAAGCGTGCCTAGCCCTTGGGTAGCCTTGATAATGTATCCTTGGGTACGTGCTTTGTCTCCTCTTCATTCTAACTATTTCTTTTTTTTATTAAGGGCAAATAGTTTTGAAGGATTCATTCTAACTATCTCATTAGAGAAACTCTTAAGGATATTTTTACTTCCTCCATCTCTAAAGAATAATATGATGATGCAACAATCGGGGTGATAGTTCTTTGAGAGGATGGGTAGCTATATAGGGACACAAGATTTTGGCGAGCTTGAGGTATTTTCTTGAGGAAGGAGCTACCTTGGGATATACTAGTAAAGGGATCTTTGGGGAAGTTTCCCAACATCTATCAAATTATTCTCATCCTGGACCACAATATCATATGTTTGGGTCAAAGAATCTCCTCCTCTTGACCGAACGATCATGCAAATATATAATTTTATAGACTTTAGATAAAATAAAATAACCATACCTGCAAGCATTATGGATAGAGCTAGAATCCTTTTCCATGTCTTATGGAATCTAGTATTAAAATCAGTCATGGGCTCTTGCGGAGCTTTCTTAATATTGATAAGTTGTTGTAGCGAAGATTTGTCTCCCTTTTCATTGAATCTTGAGAAAATACATTTCCCAATTGATCCTAGGTACCAATAGAGTTAGGAGTTAGAGATTGATACCAATCAAGAGCCTTTCCTTAAAATTATTTGGCTAGTAATCTTAAGGTAATATCTTTCTCTCGTGATGTAATGTACCATATATATCTCTCCAACATCTTGAAGATGTTCCTATGGGGTTTTGAAGTCTTCACCACTTAATTTAGGTAGTTATTTTAGCACATTTTCTGAGATGGGATTCCATGTTGTTGAGCCACTTTGGTAAGATGAGCGAGACTCCCTTTATTTCATGAGATGAACTATCTCGGAGGAGGAAGCAATTCATGAGCCATTATGATAGGTTTGAGAACTCTAGTGGATTGTAAGAAGGGCATACCAGGTGGAGGCATTGAAAGAGTTTGGTTTGGAGGAGATGGGGATCTTTGAATTTTTCTACCTCTCCTACTTCTGCCTAGGGATAATTGTAGATATTCAAATGCACCTCCTTCTCTTTCTCTCAAACTTGTTTGAATCCTTCTCATGAACTAGAGAGGATTAAACCACCAAGATTACTAAAACTAATAGATATGTTCAATAGAGTAACCAGATATGTTACGACAGAGCATCAAAAGGCTATAAATCGCTATGTCACACAACAAACCTATAAATATTTTAAGTTTAAAATTTCACTACTTATCCCACTAGGCATGCCACAAAAATTGTTGACGATTATCTTTGCAGATGAACCACCAAAGTCATGGGAAATATTAGAGATGTGGGACTTGGCCCCTAAGATAACCTCCAGATTTTATAGAAGTGGCTCTTCTCTGATTTGTGTTGAGATAAGGGTTAGAGAGAAAATAAATCAATGCGTAAATTTAATCTAAGGCGATGCACCGAGACTTACTAAAAAGCACAGAGATAGATATCAAAATAACTACTAGATTAATTGAAGAGCATTCAACATGATCAACTATTCTAGAGATATCTCGAACTATCAAAGGTCAAATGAAACTAAAATATGACCATGTAAATGAATAGATTTATGTAAAGATCTAAGGGTGTGTAGCATGATAGATATTTAAACATTCATCTAGAACTAAATAAAAGTAATAGGAAGAAACAAAGGACACAAAATATTGTGAACTTATAGGTGCACAAAACAAGAACTCTTATATATATAGAAAAATAGTACATAAGGCCAAAATGGCACAGATTACAACGTTTCTTTACAATAGAGCCTTGCTAAGGCCAATGAACACAATAAACTGAACCTAAATCTTCCTCCTGGCCTTCTGAAAATTCTTTTATATCCTCCCCTTTTTTCTCCCTATGTCCAACATAAGAACATTATTTTATAAATCCCATGGCTCTTGCTTCAATGTGACTCCATTAAGGTTTCCATCGTCTGTATTTATTTTTACCTATGAAATATTTGACCTTTGGAGATGTTGGACCCCTAAATTAACTAAGTACCTAAGGTGCAAATATTGGTGGCACATGGAAGTAGGCCGTGAAGGCACGTGTGGAAGTAGTTCATAACTTCTTAGAGATGTGTGAAGGCTCACACCCAGGCATGATGGATTTGGGACTTAGTGATTTTCAAATAGCAAGAAAGGACGTGTTTAAGGAATAAATGAAAAAGTAACCAGATACAGATATGGATAAGCTATGGAGACATACAACTCAAGCAAAGGATATTCCATGGAATCAATACAGTTATCATGAAAGGATAAGGAGCCAAGTTTTTTATGGATTACCCGACACTTTCATGCTAAGGTATAATCAATTGAGGAATCACATGATGACATTTGGCATGTTCTTGGGTAGTGTTAGGGAAATCATGACAGATTACTTCAGGATTTCTCATGTAATGATGAGTAGTTAAGAGGATATTCCTTGAGAGTTCCTCTTATGTATGGTTTTATGAGATAGATTTAGAGAGGATGTGTGTGTGCGAGTATGAGAGAAAGAGAGGGAGATAGTAAAAATGTGTAATGTGTGATGGTGAGCTTTGTAATGTGTTGAAGCTCTTCTACTATAAATATATCCATACATGGAACTCTTTTGATGTAATATTGGCTACTTTACTTTGACTAATGAATATAATGAAGTGATTCTGAAGCACTTATGTGATGGATCTTGATCTGTACATTTCCTTTTATGTTCATGGGTGTATTACTAGTTTTCTTGATGATAATCATGATTTAGTTCTACTTCCATTGTAGTATGATCATGTTATCCTATGTTCTAGTGCATTAGATTAGGAGTTAGTGCTTAAATATGGTTTTCAAGAATGGGTGCATTCATTCTCTATTTTTTATAACACCCCCTTATTAAGGAAGAACATTCTCATGAAGCTCAGATAAAGGATGGGCTCAGCTCTTGTGCGTGCCTCGGGTGAGATTCCAAACCAGTCTGGATGATGTGCCGTGGTGCTTGGGATTGATTAACGATGAAAGAGGTAAATAAAGACTACATTTTGGTTCTGTTTTTAGAACCTATTTTTGAATTTTTTTCACAGAGCATCCGACCTTGGACAACATTGATACCTGGCTTAAAATCATAGAGGATGAGTTTTCTTAGAGGTTAAATACTAGATCTGAGTTTGATGCACAAAAATGGGTGTAGGAGAACCTGTATCATGAACTCTATAGACATTCTTCTATTTTTTCTAAGTAGAGTTGTATGAATTTCTCTCAAGCATCTACATCAAGGAAAATTTTGTACTACAGACCTTGTGTTTGGACCCAGGAGGAATATTAGTGGTTTCATGATGCCGATCTAACCTAGACCTATGCTTTTGATCACTAGTTGAATAGAGTGTTGACTAGTTATACCCTACAATAAACTATTTATACTTATTCTTTCCTGAAGATTTTTGAGTTTGAATTCTTGAGGGAGCCTATAGGATCATTCTTGCATGCTATTCCACTAGCTATTAAGATCCCGGTCATTACGCTAAGTTTAGAAAACTTTCCTATGGCTAGTTAAACTCTTGTTAGGTGTGAGGCACATAAGTTGGCATGGTAGAGGATGAAAGAACTTGTGGTAGAAATGGAGAGAGAGGAGAGATGGCTCATGTATAATGAAGCTCAGGAGAGTGATGCATCCTAGAATTTACCAAGAATAACCCAAGTGCACCGACACATTACTCACCCTAAATTGAGCACTCACCCAAAGTGTGCAAAGGTATAAGGCCCCTCCTTAGAGTTACTTGTGCAAGATGTGAACATGATGAAGGGTTAATGAATTTAGATCCATAACAAATATAAAATTTCCACACAACATATTCTAGATCTAGATATTTAAAGAATCAAGAACTAAACATTAAACATAATGAAATCATCCATGCAATAATTAGTTACAATTACGTAGACACCATTATCCATCTAATATGCTACATTATACTAAACATAATAAATTCACGTGAAGCTTCTTATAGTAATTGATATCATAATCTTATGCGCACATTATATCCGATAACATAACTACATATTATCTCTCTTTCCTCTCTCCAAACACACCTCGACTACAAAGCTCACCACATATTTATAAGGGTGGGGACTTTCCCTTCATCACTTACATAATTCCCAAAATAGGTTGAATTCTAAAAATAGCCATGTGCCTTTACAATAATAGGCACACATGCAAGTGTGCTAATAATAGATCTCTTCTAATTAATTGGCAGTGGTAATTCTATTATTAACTTGAACCCATGCAAAATGCTTACTAGACGCTCTTCCAAAATAGCATGTTGCGTATGTCGTGTAAGTCTCCATCTAGTTGTGTATGCCATACACTATCTCCAAAAATATCTCGTAACCATGAAAATGGCTAAGTACTTAATTAGTCCTTGTCTTTCATGCACGTTTCCTCCCTTATCCTTCTACACCTTCAAATATGCCTTGCTCCCGCATGCAAATATTTTGGTTGTTCCTTCCTTAGTAGCATACTCTTTCTAATCAACATTACCCCACACTAAACTGCATTGTCACCCCGGAAATGGTTGCCTTTTGATATGGAAAGAATAAAGAATGGGAATGGAAATAATTTAAAGAATTATTGTACAAAGAATAATTTTTACTCTACAACATCCTTTGTCTCAATTGGAAGAATTAATTCTAGATATTCTTCTTTGATTTCTACCTCTAAGGTTTGCCAATCATTCAGCATGGCTTCTATCTTCTCTGGGATATCCACTACAATAGAATCTAACTCATCTTGTGTGATCTCTTCCTTCTTGTTTTGTAATACTAGGAAAATGTTAGACATTGCATACATTCTTCCTTCCAGAAGATTCATATTTTGCACTATAAGTTTTCCAAGTTCCTCCAACTTGTCCTTATGGAGTTCTTGGGCCACTGCAAGGGGCCTCGTGATTTTTCTTTACCAGTGCCAATATCTCCGTGTACCATAAAGTCTCATACTTCATCACTTTTAGGACTTCATTGTCTTCTACCATGGTCCTGATTCTTATTACTTCCTCTGGGACTGCACAAATATTCAATGTCTGGTCTACTTTCTTCATCTCTTCCTACAATGTTTAGAGAAAGGCCTCTAAGATGAAATATTTCTAACCACCGAAGACCTTACTCTCTCTTCTTCTTGCATAGGGTCTTTTGGCACTTTGGTATGTGAATGGGTCCATCCTCAAGCATGAAATCAACCAAGGTACGTGCATAATGCATAACACCTTTCGGTACCTTAGACTCCAAGTGTGGTCTTGCTTTCGAACATGGTCACTGATCTCCTCTACCATGCTGATGAAGGCCTCATTCTTCTTCTACTTTAGGTCCTTCTAGCCTTTTTGACATGCTATTTCAGCATCTTTTCCTTGTTTTCTTCTCTTAGCAATCTTATAGTGGAAAAAATATCTATGTTCCTCTACGCCACTTTTGTAGATACTTTCACTAAGGCATTACTCACCTATTTATCATACATAACCATGGTTTGATAGTTATGTGCCTATTCTGTGGTGCCTTTTTCATTCTTTTGGACACACAAGACTCCTCACATATATATAAATTGAGATCTTCCATGTGTGTTTGCATAGACCATGAAAAATGTTTCCTTGTGCACACGGTTGTCATGTCTGGGTCTATCAACTCCCATCCATAAAAATCCTTGAGGCCCACTATATTATGGAATTGAGCGTGGAAAATTTTACCTATGTCCTCATCATAGTCAATGTGTAGAACATTATATTCTCCACTTGTGTTCTTTGTCCTTGACCCCTTAGGTATCTAAGCGCCAAGGTTTGGTGTTGGATCTTCAATGTGTTGGGTGGTATCATGTTTCGGCTCTTCTGCCTCTTTTCCTCCTTCCTCTTTATCCTTTATATCTTCATCCCCGGGTTCTTCCACTTCTTCTCGGTCAGGTTGTCAAGGGATCTAGGTGCGCTCTCTACAAATTCCTATGCCTCCTCATTCAACTTCAGCTTCCTCCTTTTCCTCTCAATTGTCTCTTTTTGAGGAGATAGTCGTGGTGACCTCCTAACAAATTGAGGAGTTCTCATGCCTTGTTTCCTTGTTCATTTGAACACCCTCTTAAAATGGCACTCTCCTTGGAATGATTCTAAGTCCTATTCTTCATCTTATACCACGTGGTAGGGTACCCACGTGCCCATTCTCCATTATGTCTATAGGTTGCCTCCGCCTCTATGTTCTAAGCCACCACTATCTTCCCGTTCCTCTTCCTCCTCATCCACCACTATGGTTTCTACAGGATGTGGGGCTGACACGTTCTCTACCATATGCTTCCTTTTGGAAGCCCCGGGAGTGTGAACTCATTTTCCACGTACTTGTTATTCTCTAACTTAAGCTTAAGATGAAGGTATACAAGCACTACTCCACTATCCCCAACAATGAACCTTACAAGATTCATGTTTATAACATCTGATATGAGCCTCTCAATATATGTTGTCTGCCTTGATGCACATATATTTTTCTCAAAGTGTGGTAGTCACAATCTACCTTATCCGATTAAAATTCAAGAGACACGCATCAATGAACCGGTGGACTAATGCCTAGAAGTAGTGCATTATGAAGCCATATAGTAGTTTTCACCATAGGATCCAAGTCCCATCCTCATAATAAATCACATGATGTAGAAATGTTGGTACCCCACGAACCGGACTACCTCACCCACCACTATGGTAACTCCTTAGCAATGCACCACTCCTCTTCAAAAGTCACATAGAGCCGGTCATACCACATATCCACCCTCTATTTAAATTGTCAACCCATTAACCCTTTACATAAATACTTCTCGAACCTCTCCATGAGGGACTTATTCTCCAAGGGGTACTCCTAAATCTTGTTCTTCGACCCGTTGGGCAATCGGTTTCCAAAATATTAGTGACAACATGATAGCGCCAAAACTAATTCTTTCACAAAGCGCACTTCTTTGATGATTGCTTCTAAGGTAGCTGCTATGTTATAGACCACCCCCTAGGACATCTTCCTTGCGAAATGGAACCACATTGTATACACTGCGACCATATCTCCTGATCATTCAACTTGGTCACTAGATGCACAACTGCTTGTACCACTGGGCAATTTTTCAATTTATCAATGTCCATTACACACAGACCCTTTATATACCCCAATTCCTTTTGTGTTTCCACCATTTCTTCTTTATCCATCAATTTTCTCGTTGAGATCCACCCCTATCCCCTTTAACCTTGTTATCATTGAGATATGTGTTGTTGTAATCCTTACCCATCTTACGTAAAAATAGAATAATTCTTCATGTACTCTACTCATTAGCCACTTCTATAGAGGATCATATTTACCAAAGTATAGGAGCTGGTACAACCGGTATAGTCCTACTTATTTTAAAATTTTCTCCCCAGTGTCATCATATACTGGTATATCCTCTGTTGTGTGCTTATTGGTCTTTTTACTCAACAATGCGTCCAATTCTCTCTTGTTATCAGAAGTTTGGTGGTTGTAATCACTCAAATTGCAGCTACGTATGTGGAAATCCCATTATTGTCCAATTATCACACTTTTTGGGTACTGCATATCCGAGAAATTACTCTCGGGAGCAATTTCAACTACTACTTCCACTTTCTTCTTTCCTTTGGCTCCTCGTGGCGTGCTTTCTTTGGTGCGATCGTCAAATATCGATTCTTTTCCTCTATAGTGAGCAAGTCAAAACCCTAGCTTGAATCTGCATGCCCTAGTTTGAAACCACGTTCCCTACCTCTTTCTTAACATGTATGCTTCACTCAAACCCTTCACCAATGGGGACACAAGCTTCTTATGTGCACAAATCCACTCTTCGTGTTTGGTTTCACACTCTTCACACCTTAATACTCTTTGCTTATCTCAACCGCATCGCACTTAGCTCATTCAAATTCTTGCAATTACAATGGTAAAAATGAACTTACATCCCATCGTTATATATATTTTCAAAACGTTAGTACATTTATTACTCCTTTACCTACCAATAATCCTCTCATTAATTGACTATTTTCACACTTTCCATGCGGTACATCTTCACACCCAAGCTATAACCTTCTAGCCTGCCTTCCTACCTTTTGGTTGTGGACTTCTCTTTAGAAAATTTTTATGCACTCGAGTACCTCGCCATTACACCTTCTCGGTGGTAGTCTCTGCCTCGGCCTCTTACTTACATTGTGTTATACTTGTTCCTTCATTTATTTACTCTACGGTCCTTGTTTTAGAAACAATATCCTTTCTAACAACTCTTCAAGCTTGAATAGACGTGTAGCAGTTTGTTCCTTTATGTGTACCCATTTTTAATAGCCATCCCATACAAATAGTATGTGCAAATCCTCTGCACAATTTTTTTTTAAATGGTAATTATCTTTCAACATGAAAATGTGTTTATTACACAAAACCCAACTAAATTGACCAAGCATACCGGTGAAGAAGGAAATACATTAAGGGAATACATAATTTAAAACCTAACCTAAATGGAATACCTACCTTATTATGAACACCAAGAAGAATTATTTATAGTAGGGCTTCATCCTACTCCCGTTTAAGTAACTGTAACCGTATTCCATCAAGCGCCTCTAACCGGTAAAGCGTCTATTTAAATTATGTGAGTGATAACATATGGTCTCAAACCAATGCACTTTAATTTTTCATGGATGGCACAAAAACATAGAATCATAAAGAAGTACCATCTATCCAATCTCAAACTTTGTCCCCTGATGTGCTGTCATGACATGCTTGATGCCCGGTGTTTTCTTTCTTCGACTCCAACATGCTATTTCTCATCACTCATCCATCTTGACAAAATTTTCAATTCATTTTTCTAATTATTTCTCATCATTTAGACCTCTAGCGTGTGCAATACACAAATAAGATAACATAAATTTCATAGGAAGAACTACTTCCACACCAAACACTAACCCGAAATGGTGTGTCCTTGTTCAACCTTTTATATGTTGTTCTATACGCCCAAAGCGTGATAGAAACTTTTTCATCCCAATATTTTCTTCCAACATCACATTTTTTTGTCAATATCTAGATCAAAATTTTGTTGAAGGCCTCGAAGTGCCATTTTCTTGAGGATGATAGGGTGTATTCTTATGGTACACAATCATAAATTCATTTAAAAATATCTTGATTATCTCATTCAAAAAGTGTGTGCCCCTATCACTTGTCAAACTTAGCGGGAATCCATACCTTGTAAGAATATTTTCCCATAAAAACCTAGTTGTTGTAGAAATCTTGTACAATCTGGTTAGGTGTTGCTTCTATCCACCTTGTGAGATAATATGTGTAAGTGATGATGTAGTGTGATCCAGTCCTATGCACAACTTGTGAAATAGGACCCATAAAGTGTATAGCCCATTTTTAAAATGCTTCTACATTAGGAATAGCTCGTAAATGCATTTCATGTCGTTGCCCTAGTTTTTCAAGGCACCGACAAAGTGATCACACACCTTGCAATCTTTATACGAGTCTCCCACCACAATCCAGTGAATAGAATTTTCCATGCAGTGACGTCACATGTATAGTTTCCACCTGCAATACCATCATGAGCCTCTTCCATAATATATGTGAGCTCATACTACAATACACATCGATGTAATACTTCATCTTGTCCTACCTTATATAGGCCACCACCGATCAACATAAAAGGTGTTGCGTGAATTGTAAGTTATTTCTTCTCTAAATATTTTAGTCCCTCCGGGACTACACCTATGCGTAGAAAGACAACAATATGCTCCAATTCCAAAGGCATGCGATGTAACCTGTATCTCTGTGCATCTGGCATTGTATCTTCAATTGTTTGCATGTTTTCCCCTAACTGTATCCTTGATAGATGGTCTAGGCCAAAATTACTCTTCCCGGTTTTACCACAAATGTAAAATCAAATTCATGGAATAAGATAACCCATCAACATATGCTTCATGTAATACAAGCTTATTTACCAAATATTTCAATGTCGTGTGACCAAGATAAAATACAAATGGTGTTGCTTTAGCAAGTATTGTCTAAATTTTTGTAGTGCATAGATCATTAAGAAGGCTTTGCGCTTAGTAGTTTTATAATTCTTCTCTATAGGGTCAACTTCCTACTAGAAAAATAGATAGGATGATCTATAAAACCTTCACCATATTAAGCTAACATTGTGGCAATGGTTGTGCTGGAAGCATCCACATGTACATGAAATGGTTGGTCTCACGAGGGAAAATGAAGAATAGGCATTGTAGTAAGTTTCTCCTTCAATATATTGAATGCATGTTACTGCGTTTCCCCCAATAAAATGTCCCTTTTCCTTTTAGTAACTCTTCCAAGGGTGAAGTAACCTTAGCATACCATTAGATAAATTTTCTCTAATACCTAGTGTGACCTAATAATTCGTGCACCTCACTTTGACTGGTAGGATCTTCCAAGCCTAGAATAACTACAACCTTAGTTGGATAAACCAAAAATCCTTCCTTGTAGATGATGTGCCCTAACAAAGTGCCAAATTGTGTAGAAAATATGTAGTTATTGATATTCAAAGAGATGCTTAATTGTTTACATCTTTAAAACATTAAGCGAAAATTATCACAATGATCCTTAACAAGTCCATACACCGTCTAATCATCCAAGTAAACTTACAAAAAGTTGTGGATGAAATCCTAGAATGCTTGAACAACTATGCATGAAAATACGGCAGAAGCATTTTTCAAACCGAACGACATCACAATATATGCAAAACTTCCCCACTTAATAGTGAAGGTTTTTTTCTCTTGATCCTCCTACAAAATTTTGACTTGATGATACCTAGAGAATCCATCCGTGAAAGAATAGATTTCATGCCCTAAAAATCCTTCTAATATCTCTTCTATGAAAGGTGTAGGAAAAGGATCAATTACACATGTAGCATTCAGTTCTCTATAATCCACACAAATCTGAATCCGACCATCCTTCTTTATATTGATAACCATGGGGCTAACCCACTCAAACTCTTCTAGGGGCTTGATGATGCCATATTTCAACATCTTGTCAATTTCTTCCTTAACTTTGACTCACAAGTTAGGGTTCATCATGTATGGTCTCTTCCTTACCAGGCACACACCTTCTTTAAGCCATGTCTTCATCTCTCTTAATGATTCATGCACACCTTTTAATTCATGATATCCCCTAGGAAATAAGTCTTGAAATTCTCGTAGTAACTCTATGATTTTTGCCACTTCAGAGTCAGACCAATAATCCCTAATTATGGCCTCCTTAGGTTCAGTATTTGTGCTAATATTCACTTTCTTTATCTTCATAGGTTCATGATATGTGTGTGTGTTCTTATCTCGCACCGTCCAAGACTTTTTGTCCCTGTTGACTGATCGACATCTATATTTTCTACTTCTTCATCATCCATTATATAGACCATCTTTCCTTTTTCTTTCTCAACAAAAATGCATAGAAGTAACATGGATTCTGTTTCTTACTCTTCATCAAAATGCTCTCCTGATTCTGTCTCACAAAATAAATCTTGAATGAGTTCTTCCTCCTTTACACTATCTCCCATAGTTAATTGTTTTATAACCTTTAAATCCTATTCTATTGAGGGTTTAGTAGATAAGCAATCAAAAGTATGGATCATTTAGAAAATCAAATCCTATTAATTTCTAGTCTCTCTATGTAGCTTTGCATAGACATACTAAGTGCGTGCACAACCTTTTAAAGTGGAATAAAATTTGTGCACCTAGAGTAAAGGTGGTAAAGCTTCCCCCTCTATCCAAAGTCTCTCACACTACTTCGAACGTGGTGCTAAACAAATTGAATACTATGATAAGGAAAATTTTGAGTAGGTGCATTACTTCAAAAACTAGGTAGAAAGAGCAATAATGATGTCATTCCATTCTATAAGATTATCTTTATGAACCACCCACCGCACGCTTCCATCTCATGTAGGTTATATGCTAACATATTCCTTCTCTCAACTTGGTCTACCCACTACTCCTCCATGGAACACAAGAATACCAGGGATCTTCTTCTTTCTTGTACCGAGATACTGGGTTGTTACCTATTCTTCTAACAGAGCGAGGTCCACTTTTCCATGAAAATTCACTTCTTACTTTGCGTGCTACCAACTCATAAGTACCATGAGCCCAATCATCACAAGCTATACTCATAGTATCACTAATATATTGTGCATCTTCCAACTAAAATATTCCTTCCTTAAATGGCTCAAGGACCTTTGGGTCTCGAATGGCTTGCACATGGATCCTGTTTAACTTTTCCTCACTCAAAGGATCAACACACGATGTAAATTTCCCATCGCTTAAAGGGATTATAACTCTTTCTTCCTTATTCTCAAAACTGATATATCCTTTGTTGAATAATAAATCAACATTATTTATGTAATACAAAGGGTGCTCAAGGATAGCTAGAAACTGTCTTCTTTTGCAAGTGATAAACCTAAAAATCCCTCAAAGAATTTGGCCCTTGATAGTAATGTATGCATCATTTAAAACTCCTATGGGATTTTCCTTAGTCTAATTAGCCATAAATAGCACATTAGAAGATGGTTGTAATTGAGGTCTCCCCATCTCGTACCCATACATATAAAGTAAGGACATTGACTTCCGCACCTATGTCACCAATATATTACTCAAAATCCATCCATCCACAACATCATTCGAGTGATCACCTTATCGTAGTCTATGTTATCGGGGTAAGATTTACATGCAAGATCTGTCGTCCATTCTCAATACTGTGCGCGAGTGTTTCCCTTCATCCAATTCCATAAGAACAGAATGATATTCTTGTGGCGGATCATTTTTTACACCTCCTTTAAGTCATTGATATCATATGAACCTTCTCTGCTTCCTTCTTCTATTCCATCTTCCATGATTTCTCTTTTAAACATTGTATTTCACCCTGAAGATTTCTAAGGACCTCCATAGTTTCTTGATAAACCTCCTTCTGATGGGCAGGATCTGGGTACCTCACATGTAGGACCTCCTCCTTAGTGATGGTGGGCTTCATTTGTATCGCTTCTTTGGTGTGTGCCACTTCATCATGTGTAGTAATATTTATGGTTAATGCCTCGTGTTTCGGTGTCAACTTGGGCATCCCCGATTTTCAACAAAGTGTGATGTGTCCTAACCATTCCTACTCCTTTGTTTTCTTATTTATGTTGATATCTAAGATTCTTATATAATTTTGGGCATTCCTCATAGCTATGATTATTTCCATAGAAAAAACATGTAATATTTTGGGGACATTCGCACTGTAGTGATCGGGATATACGCATATAAAGCAAGTGACGTGAGGAAATTCACCTCATCCACCACCACGATATCCACACCCTTTGTCACGACCTCCTTCAAAATGCCCCTCATTCCAATCATAGCACACTTGATTGTGATCCCGATCCTGGTGCTCATTCTTGCCCTTAGAGTTATCTAATACACTTTCATGTCGTACACCAATATCTATAACATCATGGATCTGAATAATCAATCTACAATCCTTTGTATCATGAGTTATGGACTAGAAAATACTACAATAGCAGGATACGTTATTTCTTATCATGTGTTGTAGTAATGGGTAGTGGCTAACATCATGGTTTAAATGACATATCTCATAGTCTAGTAGTAAAGAACACACTTTGATTTGTGAGGAAAACGTATGTACACTAAATACCCGTACGCATCTCATGTGCTGAATTTGTTGATAGTTTCTCCAACTACTTTGCCATAGCTATAATTTTTGCTTCTAAGAATGGGCTAACTCTAGTATCTATACTCCACTGCTACCTTAGTGTAAAAATATGCTTCAAGTGCCTCACACGGATCGAGTGTATGTCTTATGTGATAGTGCCCTTCTAAAAGGTGTGATTATACCTCCAACGAACCATTGTGCATGTTGGCTTACATTAATATCGTAGGAAAGCTTAGATAAAATAGTTTTGAAGTGAACATTATACTCCTAGACACTCTCGGTAGTTCCTTATTTACTATCCTTGAGCACGATTATACTCTTACGCTTTCGAACTCGGGATATAGAACTCTTTTAAGAAAGCATATTTTAATGTTACATAATATACGTAAGTTTGATCAGGGTCAAACTTCTTGTACTAAATGTGTGCATGTCCCCGAAATGTAGTCACAAAGTAGCTTGCCTTGCGTTCGAAATCCATGATTCCATTTGTGCGCCACAAGATTCCACACATGTGCATGTTTTCAACAACATCTTCTATGCCCCTATACTATGGAATACAAAGAGACATCCACATGTAAATATTCGAGGCTGGCATGCAGACCTTTCCCACATGATCCAAAACCTCCTATGTTTCCTCTACCTCCCGAACCACTAGATCCATCGGAACTAGAACCTCATATACCTCCCGATCCTCCACCTATAGGCTGGAAGTGAACAAGAAGATGTACTTCCCATGTGCCCCAATAGTAGTATTGAACTGAACCCCTATGGTTTGTGAGGTGGTACCACTCCCAAGTGAGTCCAAATTCTACGCACTCACATTATATGTAGATGATCTACTTGCAATCCGACTTACTCCTGCACTCCCGCTACCTAAATTAGCTTGCTGACTACTTGTCGTACTAGATAGTGGAAAACCAAGCACATGGGCTAGGTTTTCAAGTAGATTTATATGTGTATCCATGGCCCATTTCGTTTCTACTAGAATTCTTCCATATGAAGCCGAGGAGGTTTCCTGTCATGTTTTCCTAGATGGGGGAGTTCCTTATGTTATGGCTCCATGTCTCCTATGTGACCTCCAAATCCTTCACGATTCATCTCTCTCCTCAATTCCATCCACTCTTCAATGTCATGCTACTTATCTATATCCCTCTCACATGCCTCATTGTACTTAAGCCACATTTCTTCCCTCTCTTGCCTTATTGCCACTAAGTCCTCCATCTTTCATCAATCTCGTTTCTAACCCCATATGTGGTGAGGTTTAGTTAGCCATCGAATTTTCTTCCAATTTTAGGGTTACCATCAAAAAATTTATTGCCATTGGAATTCCTTGTAAATAAGTTCCCCTAGGATACCATAGAAACTAAAACTCAGCTACCTCTGGACAAGAATAAGTAGAAATTGAGTACTCCAGAATATATCTATTCAAGAATCCATGAAACAAATTATCCACAACACCCGTCTAAATTAAATCAACATCATAGAGGTCTTGAAATTATTCATGCATCCAAATAAGTGTGTGATACCTCTAGTTCCATTTTGATACATAAGCATCTAGCCACTCGTACTGCTTCTATCGAAAAAATAACAAATAAAATCTCATATAGATAGTTATACAGATTCTAATCCACTCACATGCGTGTGTCAAAATCAAATCCAATGTTGAATCTCTGTGCTTACTCTTCTTCAAGATATTTTATCCACTCCTCAACACTTGTTAGGGTCAATCAATACGTACTCATCGTGAACCATCCTAAAAACAACTACAAAAGAGGTCTTTGCAATGGAACCAATGATGTAGCCTAGAATTTACCAAGAATAACCTAGGCGCATTGGCACATCACTCAACCTAGACTGAGCACTCACAAAAAGTGCACAAAGGTACCAGACCCCTCCTTAGAGATTTTTGTTTAGGATGTGAACATGATGAAGGTTTAATGCATTCAGATCCATAAATAGTATAACATTTCCACACAACATATTGTAGATCTAGATCTTTAAAGAATCAAGAACCAAAAATAAACATAATGAAATCATCCATGCAATAACTAGTTACAGTCACGTAGACACCACTTTCCATCCAATATGCTCCATTATATTAAACATAGTAAATTCACAGAAGCTTCTTACAATAATTGATATCATAAGCTTATGCGCGCATCAAATCTGACTGCATAACTCCATAATATCTCTCTTTCCTCTCTCCACACACACACACACTAGACTAAAAATATCACCACATATTTATAAGGGTGGGGAATTTCCCTACACCGCTTACATAATTCCCAAAATAGGTTGCATGCTGAAAATAGCCATGCACCTTTACAATAATAGGCACATATGTAAGTGTGTTAATAATAGATCTCTTCTAGTTTACTGGAAGTGGTAATTCTATTATTAACTTAAAACCATGTAAAGCTCTTAGTAGACACTCTTCCAAAAATAGCATGTTGCATTCCGGGAAAGTCTCCAACTGGTTGTGTGCCCCACATGCTATCTCCAAAAATAGCCCATAACCATGAAAATGGCTAAGTCCTGGATCAATCCTTGTTTTTCATGCGCGTTCCTTCTGTTATCCTTCTGCGCCTTCAAATATTACTTTCTCCCATATGTGAATATTTTGGTTGTTCCTTCCTTAGTAGCATAGTCGCCTCTTTTGAAAGAGAGAGGAGTTGGCAAGACAACATGATGCTTCAGTAGTGATGGATTTATGGAGGTAGACATTTTGGGAAGGATTTGAGGTTCGCGTAGAGGACGTGGAACCCGAGAATTTTGAGCTATCCCATCTTTGCAAGCATGGAAGAGAAACCCCATTGGCTTCTAGAGAGTTCTCTTCATATGAAGAAAGGAGGAAATCCATAGGCACACCTCTTAACCCACATGGAAAACTAATCCTTATGCTTAGTTTTTCAGTTCTTGAGATAAGTTTTTATAATCCAATTGGTATCAATATTGGTAGTCAAGTGAAACCTAGGAGATATAGTTTTCATTTAGTACATCTATGGCTACATAGTCATTTCCTCGTGTTTGGGGTAGTTTTCCTAGCACAACATTTGGACAATCCCTAGGATCACATGGTTTAAGTATCATTTCTAGGAATGCTATGGGAAACACATTTGGGAGTGATTAAGTATCAAAGACTATCAAAGGTGCACTTTATAATGATGGTGGGATCACAAGGCGCAATTGTGTTAGGCCCCTTACCTACGATAGGAGGAGGATCTAGTGGATCTGGAGGAGTTAGAACTAGTGGATCTAGTGGGTCTAGTGGTGGAGGAAACACTAGAAGGAATCAAGGTCTTTGATCTAGCGGACAAGGTCCACAACACCATCAACAAGTGTTTTATCATATTTCACTCCACTTACCTGATTATAAGGTCATTGAGGATGCCATAGAACATGTACACAAGTGTGAGTTACTATGACACGCGAAGGGAATCACTGACCTAGAGTGAAAAGCAAGTCACTTTGCAACCACATTACAAGGACGTGCACATAGCTGGTACACAAACTATCACCCATACCAGATAAAGGTGGTGGATTACATTGCAATGTGTAATTCCTTTTTGACAAAGTTCCACATACACGAGATTAAAAAGATGTGCATAAATGCATTGAACAAGATTAAAAAGGATTGGTGGACATTGTGAGGGAGTATGATGCATGTTTCAAGACTTTCTTATCCAAGTTATCTTATGAAATTCACCCTTCGTAGCATGCTCAATGGTTCATCAAAGAACTGATCACACCATTTAGGAGGGCTCTTTCACAGAATACTTTCACATATCGGTGTGAGGCCGTGAAGGCTGCCTTACATGATGTGCCGGTAGGAATCACGTCGATACAGAATCACTTTGTTCCTAGAAGTCCAAATTATTGCAATGGTAATGCAGCTAGAGAAATTATCTCGCAAACTCACTCTTGATACTTACAATGAGTTATGGTGTATGGATTGTGAAGTAGAGGGTCATATAAAGGAAAATTTCCCGCAAATGTTGGTTCCTACCATAATAGTGTACTATGATATTTTCCATAGAGATCATAATGCAAGTAGGTATCCACTACTTTGCAACATGCAATCGGTAAGAATGTGTCTTGTTATTACAAAATCTGCACCTCTACTACTCATGAAACTAAGGATTGTAGATTGATTGAAAAAATACATGATGCCATTGATACTGGTGTGTGCCAGACTAGTATTACAAGTAGTTCCAAGGATGAGGGTTGTCATTGTGAAGAGCTTGTAGATGGAGGGAGTCGCAGAAGAGGATTCATGGAAGATTTAGAGGTGGTGGAAACCACGAAGGTAGAAGAAGTGAGTTCTACCGGAACTTGTTACAACTGTGGGTCTATAGAACACTATAAGCATGAATGCCCTGATCTTTTATAGTGCTCTTGGTGTGGAAAGAAGCACAAGTATGAGAAGTGTCTTGAATTATTTTAACACATCAACCAACAACAATGGAAGGATAAATGCGTCGAGATGGTAAAGCATGAAGAAATCCGACTCATAGTGGATGCCAAGGATGGTGTGTGATTCGAGTTAGAACTCATCTTGGTGACAATGTGAGGTGAGGCTACGCATGCTAAGGAGATACCAAAGTAGAGACCATTGGTTTTTATAGAAGAGGTGGTGCATGAGAAGTATCCAAACCGTGCTCATTAGAAAGAAGTCTATCAAGAAACCATGGATGTGATTTTAAGCCTACAAGGAGAGATCCAATTCCTAAAGGATAAATTGTGGAAGTTAGAGAAAAATAAGAGCAATGAGACTCCACAGAAGGATCTAGATGAACTCAGGTAGGTATGAAAAATTATGAGGCAAGAGAATATCATCCCTTTACTAGGAGAATGGATATGGAGAAAGTACAGTGTACTTGAGGAGAGTGTGAGAAATAGGTCTTACACACTAACCTTCCTCCTCACAACATTGACTATGATAAGGAGATTACCTTAGATGTAATAGTTAATGGATGACTCCTGAGTAATATTCTGATTGACATGAGTACCAAAGTTAATGTTCTCACTTTAGACACATGGAATCAAATGGGAAGGCCCCCATTACAACCATCCTCAAATGTGTTGTATATGGATAACAAGACAAAGGTGATGCCCATTGGTGTTTTAAAGGATGCGATATCACTATCCAAGGGGTGAAATTAACTAGAGACTTTAAATTCTTGGCACTTGCTAAGGTGGATAACTTCCTAGTGTTACTTGGGTGCCCCTAGTGCTATAAGGAGGAATTTTTTATCATCCCTTTAATAGATCGAAAGTCAACTCCCTATACTGAAAAATTGGGAGAAGGAGACCTAGATAGAATCTATGTGTGCACTATCAGATACCCTGAGGTTGTGCATCCAATAAAGGAGTTATTTAGTGGGAAGACACTCAATTTGTAAGTGATACCACTAGTGTGGCATGTGAAAATTGGGCGCATGGGACATATGAGTTAATCGGAAGGTAGTTAAGAGGCTCTATGATGAGAGTAACAAAGGCACACTCAGTTAGGCACCTAGGAGGAAAATAGTTGCTAAGTTACATTGGGGGAGCTAACCCTGATGTTTTCCTATGAGAAATGGAGACCCAGTGGAGATGTGAGATCGAAAGGAGAATTATTCTTAGCTATACTTTTCTTAGGACCGCAATGCATTTGAGGGAAACCCATCATGATAACCTTCTAGAGTGGTGTGAGGTGAGAATCACGTTCTCTACTAGGTTTCTTCAAAGAAATGCACCTACTACTATATAAGACTATCATGGGAAGGAAACCACCTTGTTTCATGTCAAGGCATGTGAGAAGGCCTAGATGGAAGTTGTAGAAGCCTTGAATCCATATTTATGGGTACATAATCTTTACTTTACCTTAAAAGGTTATGTGCACACATGGTACATTCATTCAAGACTATACCATTAGATATGAAATTGGTGAGAGTTGACAGATGACTTGATTCAAAAATTTGAGTATCGAAGTATAAATTCGTCAGTGCATATGGTGGTGTAGGTTGTTAAGTTCCTAACTATAGGGGATAGTGTCATGGTGGAGGATAAAATACTAGATTTGTTGGGAGAACCTAACTTGGAAACGTGCTTCAATGACGAGTAGCTAGAGGAAATATAGCTTGAGCGCACTTGCATGGAAAAAGAGAAAGGGAATTTGGTTTATGTGATCAATGGTGAAGAAGTGGAGAACTTGGATGTTAACCATACTATGGGTATACGTGATGTAATGGATAGTGCTGATGAGAGAGAACATGCTTACCATGAACCCTTAAAAACCAAGAAGGTTAACATTGGCCCGGATATGGAACCTAAGGATGATACTATTTGGGATTCTTGGTTAAAAAGAGATGTTTCAAATATTATTAATCTTTGCATGAATTTTAGGATTTGTTTCCGTGTAGGTACCATGAGCTTAAGGGATTTCACCACTCTTTAGGAGAGATGCGAGATAAAACTGAAGGAGGGCACACACCCAATTTGGAAGAGACCATACCGAATGAATTTGAATCTACAGTCGGGTCAAGGAGGAGATTAATCGATGATCACATTAGACATCATCAAGGATTTTTAGGAAATAGAATGGATAATTCCAATGATCATCAACATTAAGAATGATGAGAAGATGAGGATTTGTCTTGATTGCAGATTTTTAATCCAATATGTGTCATTGAACCTTTTCCAACCCCCTTCATTGAGGAGATCATGGAAGGAGTATCCAAACGCAAGGTCTATTCTTTCACGGATGGCTTCTCGAGATATCATTAGGCTAGAATTGTGAAGGAGGACCAAGAAAAGATAACCTTCACCATTGGATAGGGAATTTTTTCTGCATGGTCATGTCTTCTTGATGAAGAATGTGCTGTTGTGTTTTTGCATATTATGGTTGAGGTGTTTCAGTCTTCATCCATAAGTTTCTTCAAGTCTACCTTGATGATTAGACAGTTTATGGACTAGTAAAATACCATTGTGACAATCTACGGTTGATGTTTGAGAGATGTCGACAATTGATTATATCTCTTAACATTAAGAAATGTGTTTTTACTACTCCTTTCGAACCCAAATGGGGCATATCATATGTAAGGAAGGTTTGTTGGTGGATCTCGCCAAAGTTTTCGTTATTGTGGGATTAGGGGTACCTACCAATGAGAGTGTGGTACGTGGATTCCTTGGATATACGGGTACTACCAAAAATTTATCAAGGGATATGCTGAGATCATCATGTCATTGGAGGTATTTCTAAAGCACGAAGTACATTTCATTAGGGAGAGGAGTAGCAGATGACATAAGATACATTAAAGAATAGGATTATCGGTGCGCATATATTACACTTTCCATCTTGAGACAAGCCATTCAATGTATGTATTGATGCTTTAAGGATGGAAATTGAGAAATGTTAGCACAACCTTGGTGAGGCGACTATTGATCACCCTCCTTTTTTTGCAAGAATGAAGTTAACACCAGCAGAGAAGAACTATACTACTACCGAGCATGAGGAATTGTCGATGATCTACATGCTACAAAAATTTAGGTAGTATCTACTAGTAACACCCTTTATATTCTACACAGACCACATGGCATTGAAGTAATTAGTGAACAATATCGTTTTACAAGGGTGCATATGCGAGTGGGTCCTATTGTTTCAAGAGTTTGAGTTTACGATTTTTGTGGAACAAGGTAAGAGTAATTTAAGACCTGACCATTTATCAAGGATTGACTTGGGAGGATGTGCGAGAGGATTAAGGATATAATGCCGATGTACAATTGTTTATGTTGCGATGCTCACCCTTTGAATTAGAGGATATTTTTGTGTTTCCCAAAACCGGCATGACGCTGGAAGAAATGAAGACTTTGGAGAGAAAACAATTAGCTATAGACGTAACACCCTACATGTTAACTGGTGGAGACTTATATAAGTTAGGTCATGATGAGATATTACACCGGTATTTTTAGAGCATGAGCAAGCTTCAATCATGGAGGAAACACATGGTCGAATTGCAAGAGGATACTATACAGAAATACCACCATGTGTAAGTTTTTACTAGAAGGTATCTAGTGGGAAATAATTTCCCGAGGATTGTATCATATTTTTCAAGGCATATGATCATTTCCAGCACCTTGGCAAGCCAAGAAGAAGAGATGAAATGACCTTAATGCCGATAGCTAGCGCTAAACCATTTGAGAAGTTGGTGGTTGATTTTGTAGGAAATATTTCACCTACTTTGTGAAGGACTGGTTCACACAAGATATCATTGTTTCACCCGATTCTTAGATGTTTCTTTGAAAGTGACAAAACAAATAGGGTAATGGGTGTAGAAGGAATACCATTTAAAATGCTAGTTAATAGGTAGTTACATGTGTATGACTTCTAAATCCACAATTGATTGTGAGAGATTCCTTTTGGCTAGGAGGAACTGCCTGAAATGGAACATAAGACCACCAAATAAATGTTAAACAATATGTGTAGTGAACTTCCTAGCATGTGCTAGATCCGGGAAGTATGATACTTCCTAGATGGTTATCAGTCCACTGTTTAAAAAAATTTAATGTTGGTAATGAAGTAAATCCTATTGTAATTAAAATGATTTAGGTATCTCATTCAAAACACAATAAGAAAGATCTAATCTAACAGGATAGGTTAAAATAAGATCCGAAGGTCAAGTAACTGGTTTTGGGTCTCTGTAGGTCTGACAGAGGTCTTAGGTAGGTCACAAGTGATTAAGGGTGATGTGGGGATAGGTGGATAGGTCACTATTTTGGGTTGTATTGTAAATACAGAGACCGATGTCGATTAAGGGTGACCGATGCCGGTTGGGGAGAACTGGTGCTAGTTACTGTGGAAAACTGGGAATGCCACAAAATGAGCTTTGGATCTCCCTTATGATTGCACAAAGGACTAGGCTGGTCGAAATGAGGTATTAGGTTGTTTGGATGGGATTTGGCAAGGGTTTAATGGGGATATGGAGGGGTGAGTATTGAAGGAGGTCAATGGGTGGCTAGGAGAACAAAGGATGAAGATACAATGATTAAATGAATGAACCAGAGGAGTAAACTATTCTACTTACTTGAAATCTATATTTGGACATCCGTGTGAGTGAGGAATGAAGATGCTAGGTAAGAGGTTGAATGTTGTGGAGGATCACCAAACATTGGATAGCTCTGCAATGGGCTGCATGTGCATTCCTTTTTTCTTGGTTGGATCAAATCTATGTTGGGTGGTTTCTCGATGGTTGTTGGGTGAATGTTGATGGTATCTATGCAAGAGAAAATGCTTGATCTCCTTCCTTGCATGCGTATTCTTGTGAAACTTGTTCTCAAAATATGTGTTATCTCTCAGGAAAAATTCCAATCTTTTGCCAACCTTGAAAATAAGGTTGTTTTGGGGGTTAAAAGGTGACTTGCGGTGGTTTGAACTTAACCCACGGTGATTAAGGGTAACCGGTGTCATTTACGGTGGGATTTCCTAGGTTTACTAAACTAGGTAGATCCCCTTGATTTTCTGGGATCTCATTTCGTTAACTCGTAGATTAGGTGGAAGCTTCTTTTAAGCATGTGGGAATGTGGTTAGAGGGAATGTAGGCATTGATTTTTAGGGTTTGGGTAAGTCTTAGTTAGTTATGGTAACTTACTAAGAATAGGTCTTAGGGTGAGGTGGCTAGATGAGGTGTCTAGGTGAGGTGGATATGTGGGCATTATCTAAATTAAGATATTTAAATAATAAATATGGTGAGGATAATGAATTAATTTAATTTTGATAATTAAATTAATATTATAATGAGGTAAAGGGGCCATGAATAGGTGAATGTGATGAAAGTGTTTATTTGTCGAGGGACCAAAGGGGAGTGTGACCTAATTTTAGTGTCTACATTTTTCCCCTTTTTGTTACGTAGCTTGTATTGGTAAGCAACGCTGACAAAAATAAGATGTGGTTGCCCCATGTGTGGATGGAGGTGATCCCCCTCAAACTAGGAACTGATGAGGCAGAAGGCAAAATCGGTGAGTGGTTTGATAAAAGGTAAATGTGATGAAAAGGAAGGTGGGTAACAGGGGAAAAAGGAGTAAGGTCTACTCAAGTAATCTAGGTAATGGGTCAGGGTCAAAGGTAGTAATAGTCAACACACACACGTATAAACTACAACACTGCTACTAGGATGAAGAGCAGGCAAACTCTACATTGTCTAAGGTCGATAGGTTTATCTAAACAAGGTTGAAGTGATTCTAGTATCCAAGGTATAGGATATGGTTAGGAAACATGATGCAGGTTAGGTGCAGGAATGTTTAGGTATGTTCCAGTACACCAAAGGTAGGGTCAGGATAAATGGTCATGGCCAGAGGTAAGGTAAGGTCATTAGGTCAATCAACATAGGTAATAGTGTCCGCAAGGTATAGCAAACACATGAGATCAAATGTCACTAGCGATGTTCTAGGTCCATGTATCTAGGTCACAACATAGGTAGGGCCAGGAATGGGTAAAATAATGAGTCCCCAAAGGAGGATGAGATTAGGCAATAAATGATGAGGTCAGGAGGGTGAGGTAAATGGTTTGGGTAAAAGTGGGGTGGGGAAATGATCAAGGTAAGGGTTAGGTGTGGAAAAAAAGGGAGTGATGGGCAGGGTAATAGGGTAAAATTTAGGGCAATGTGAAAGAGAGGGTGACCAATGCTGGTCAAGGGTAACCAATGCCGGTAGAGTGTAACCAAACCATGAATAAGGTAGGGCATGTGACTGATGATGCTTTGGTGAAGGTAAAACCGATGTTAGTTAGGTCAGTTTATTATAAAAATAAAAAATCCGTGTTTTTGTTATTCATTTGTCTTTAGTGAATTGAGAAAACAACACAAAGAGAGAGAGAAAAAAAGGAAAAAGTGTCTGGATGAAATGGAGGGTTGAGTTGGTGATGAACAGGTGGGTGATTGGTTGGTGAGAGGTGGGTCCACGGGATCGGTGGGTGTGATTTGATTGGGTGGAGTGGTAGGGTAGTGATTTGGTGATGGCGAAGGCCAGAGAGGGATCGGGCGGGCCACCGGTGCAATGGCCAGATGTGCCACCATGGTGATGACAACATGATGAGGTAAGCATCCAACTCTTTGTTGTATTTTTTTAGATAGATTAGGTGATTTGTCAAATTGGGTTTATGTTTTTTAGTTTGGGTGGGGGAAAATAAAATTTGGAAATGGGGGGTAAATTGGGTAGAAGAGGAGGGGGAGAGAGATAAGTGGGAGAAGAGGGTAAGGGATGAGGTGTAGGGAGGTGTAGGTGATTTTAGGTGGGTAGAAGTGTCATGGGTAGCAAAATTTTTTTGAGAAGGGAGGTTTGGGGGTCATAGGTTTTTTCCACGATAGTGACCAGTGTCGGTCGAGTTAAGCTATGTTGTATGGGTTAAACTAGTATCGGTCACGAAATAGGTGATCGATGCCGGTTTAGGGGTGACCGGGGTAGGTTAGAAAAATGCACCGGTTGGGTTTTGGAGAGCGAGGGGCCAAAAGTGCCACAGGATGGGTGGGTGAGATGGGTAGAGGTAAAATAGGGTGCAGAAAAATGATAGTGGGTGAGTATGGGTATGATAAATGTAGATTAATTTGTTGTTTGTATTGGATGTAGGGAGAGATCAGTTACACATGCGAGATAGGGTTCCACCCCTGCTCATGAAAGTTCATGGCGTAGTGACCCTTGAGGAGCTGCGGCATGTGGAGGATGGGCCTGAGTGGGGTCCGCATTATTATCGGCATGTAGTCTGGAAGCCTAGTCTGATGGTCGCACTCATCGATAGATGGGATTTTGTGACCAACACGTTCCACCTGCCGACGGGTGAGATGACAGTCACCCTAGAGGACATGTTCAAGATTCTGTGGCTACCCATATTGGGTACACAGGTCTATTCGATCTCCTCGAGGCCTCGAGAGGAGCTGATGCTTGATGGTGTTTGGAGAGGGGATGGCCGAGCTGACATTCCATAGTGCCAATGTGCACTATGGAGAGATGTACCTAGCCCATCCGGAGGAGATGAGGCTAGTAGTTCTATTGATGGAGGTAGTGTGTTACTTTGCACTACCGGATGTAGGTGGGTAGATTTTCCCCACTGATCATTGATGGGGTACTACACGATATGATGATAGATCAGACACGCTTTTCCTAGGTGCCAACATTCTTGATGCAGTTATACATGGAGTTATGGGCATATGGATGGCTGTATAGGTTCAACCTATGTTGATACCTTTTTTTTCACTGGGGCATATGAGAACATTATCTATGTGTGTCCAGTGGGCATGCCTCGGGCCGATGCCTTTCCACCAGTCTATGTACGAGTGGGATATAGGTGATGGGTGCCTGTTATTGGAGAGGAGATCAGACAGGCCCACACATGATGTGGCCTATTTTTGGTGACTATTGGAGGGGTTGTCTGGGGTGGACATCATTTGGAGGCCATATGTGGACTTCCCATCATATAGGTAGATGCGTGATGAGTTAGCTAGAGAGCTGCAGGCTTCTTCGAGATGGATACAGGTCGCCATGTGTCGGGGAGCACGAGATGATCCCGGTTGACAAGTTAGGTTAGGTGGTAATTTGGGTTGTTATAGGACATACCTCTACCCTTCCCACAATATAGAGAGATGACGTGGAGAGGCCCTTACCTCTACCACAGCCTATAGTGCCCACAGGGTAGGAGGAGTAGGCAGTGGACCAGCGGATTGATGATGTCAAGGTCACAAACAGATATAGACAGTGGTGGGCAGCTCATTTACGAGTAGTACCACCCAAGCCAAGGTAGCCAGATCTAGCCACCATCATGGTGCAGAGGATGCCCTACAAGGGTAGGTGGTGACACGTTGATTACCCAACTAGATATGGTGCGACCACGACTTGCTATCTCGAGGCCGAGGTGGTGGGTTACATGTACAGGTGGCCAGTCTTCAAGCCCAGATGGCCGAGGGTGGGGATGGAGATGGAGATGGGGATGATGGTTAGGTGGCTTCCCTACAAGCACAGGTGACAGGGTTACAAGGCCAGCTGCCACAACACATGCATATATTGGGGCTTTACATGCCCAGATACATGCACATGGGAAGGGGTCGGTGGCACCACCACAGCATCGAGATAGGGTCCCATTCACGGGTAGGGGGGGACAGAGGTCCCATGTAGGAGGTATAGGGCCGAGGCCTATGGGGCCACCACAGACCATGCCCATATCCAGTTACGAGATGCCCTATGTGAGGCCAAATACTACCAAGATCAGTTGATGGTGGCTGGGATAGACATTCTATCCTATGGAGAGTACAAGGAACAACAAGCCTCGAGTGAGAGAATGAGATCTCACACGCTCATAGTGTAGAGAGCACAAGGGGCCATCGAGCTCCTAGACAGGATCAGGGAGAGGCCACCATCTCACGGAGACCAGCTCTAGGTGAGGCACCAGCAGGGACCCAGCCACCACCTATGATGGGTGGGGAGATGTTAGCAAGTCGCCAAACAGGGGCCGAGGAGGCAGAGGGTACAGGTGATATAGATATGGAGGATGTCTACCGAGATTCCTGATATATGGCTCTTGATTTTGATGTATTGTAGTCATTTTTGATATATATTGGCCTACATGCCAAAGAGAGTGAGGATGTACTGAGAGATTTTTGTATATTTTGAGCATATACCGGCCTGCGTGCTAAAAAGATATTTTGTATTGGTTTATTATTTTATTATATATGAGACTAGCCTGCGTGTGCCGATGATATTTTGTATTGAGTATTGGCCTACGTGCTGATGATTTGTTTGAGATGGACATGATGGGATATTCATACAGATTGTATTGAGACACACTTATTTATGTATATGAGATGGATGATATTCTTGATTTGTCGGTGTTTTATGAGACTTTTATTTTTTTTGTGATATGGATGGAAAATAGGTGAGTTAGGCATGGATGGAGTCGTTTAGGCATGGATTGAGTTTAGGGCATGGTTGAGTCGGTCTTTTAGGCATGGATCATCGAGTCTTTAGGCATGGAGCCATTAGGTCAGGCATGGATCGAGTCGGGTTTTAGGTTTAGGCATGGATTGAGTCATTAGTTTAGGCATGGTTAGTCGCATGGTTGATTTTAAATTGGTTGGGGTTGTGATTCATTAATTTGTGCAATGAATAATGATATGGGTCATATTGAAGATGTTTTTATAATATATGCATGATGATGATAGAGAAATGGAAGTCATAATAAATGTATGTTGTGATGAGGATAAAAATGTTAAGCAACTTGTTATTTGTTTGGTTTAATTTCCAATTTTTAGATATAAAAAGGAAACTAAGTAGGGTAGAATGTAATTTGAGGAAAATGAAAGATGAATTAGTTAGGGTAGAGAGTGGCCGAGCTAACCTCCAAGGGCCCCATGCCCTCGGAGTGCTTGCCTACATAGTCCCGGTGAAAAGGGACCTCAGGCCGATGTAGTTCTCCCATAAGCTAGGGAAGAATATGAGGAGGTATGAAAATGAGTTGGTAGGTTTTAGGCATGATGGGTTTAGGTCTGTTAGGTGTGAGTGGGTTATAGGAAAAATGGTATAGGTGATTTTGATTGTGGTGGAAGAAGAAAATTACCCCAAAGGTACGCGTCGAGGACCAAGTCCTGTATAAGGTAATCAAAATGTAAATAAAGATGGTTTAAAAGATAAGAGGGGCAATAAAGCCACCTGATTGGTTAGGATCATACCGAGTAGATCATACCTTGGAGAAGGTGATGAACGTAAGACCCTAAAGACATTGCATGATTGATTGTTCTAAGGGTGAAAAGTAGTCACATGATCACCAAATGTCTTGTTTCCAAGAGGTCCCTTGAGGCAGTAGGAAAATGGGGGTGCAAATGGGGAGAGGGGTGAAAGGTGAGTAATTTTATATGATATGAGGTATCATGCTCTTTGGGAAAGAGATCTAAGGTCACAAAGGGCAAGTCCATGACTAAAAGTCTTCTGTTTTGACTTGTATTTGAGATAGATTGATCGATGTGGGAAGTCTATATGGGATGAGGAAATGAACTCCTTGAGGTATTTGTGAAGTTGATCGATGCGGGAAGCTTCAAATTCTCTCGCTCTTTTTTTTTTTTAAAGAGATTTACATAGTTGTCCTTTGAGGGAGTAGTCTATTTATAGCAGTGATTACCGAGAGGAAGATGTCCTTTTGAGGGATTCATCTTTTTATTAGAATTTTGACTCAAGGAGTTGGGTCCCATGTGAGGGCTTTGAAGTCATGGACAAGACCAAGGTGAGGAAAATGATTCTTGTTTAGAAAGCAAGGTGAAATAACCATGGGATCTCATCTAAAGGTAGACAAAAAGTATCCATGAGAATCATGCTATGTGCAGCACGTTGTGGTACACATATTCAAGAGAAGATAACAAGTGATGGGTACTCACATGATTCTTGTTTAATCATTGGTGAGGTGTATGAAGTGGATAGCACTCAAGGGATGAGCATGGAAAGAGGCAAAAAGTGATGTAGGACTAAAATTCAACAATAGAATGGTCGAAGATGTAAGGCATTAAGGGCTCAAGTTCAAGTTTACCATCGAGTGAAGATAAATGATAAGCACTTGATCCGTAAGTATGGTCACAATGTATGGTCCAAGCTAATTAGGAGAAAATTTTCCCCATTTACTTTTTTCTACTTTGGTTACATGTTGATTTTCTTTCAGGACAAGGTCACCAACTTGGAAGGTTCGTTCATGGACACATTTTTCATAGGCATGTTTGATATGTTTTTGGTAAACTTGAAGGTGGTCAAGAGTGTTAAGATGACATTCATCTAATAACTCTAGTTGTGTTAAATGGTCTTGACAAAAGTCATCATCATTGAGCATGTCATGGAGAGAAATGTAGAGTGAGGGAATCTAGACTTTGAGAGGTAGAACAGCCTCGTACCGTAGACTAGAGAAAATGGTGTGGTAGCAGTGGAAGTGCGGATACTAGTGCGGTATGCCCATAGGGAAAAAGGAATGTGCGTATGCCAATCCTTCCCAATATCGTTAACCACTTTCATGAGAATTTTGTTTAGGGTTTTATTAGTGGATTCAACTTGGCCATTGGTTTGTGGGTAATAAGGTGATGAGAAACTTAGCTGAATGTCAAAGGCATCACAAAGTTTTTGCAATGTTTTGTTTTTGAATTGTTTTCCATTATTAGTGATGAGGCGATGAGGAACACCAAAGTGAAAAATGATGTGATGATTGATGAACTCACATATTTTCTCAGCTTTCATGGAGATGAGTGGTATGGCTTCAACCCATTTTGTGTAGTATTCGGTAGTGGTGATGATCCATTGATGTCGTTGGGAAGAATGGGGGTTGATCTCTTTGACAAGATCCAAACCCCATTGAGAGAAGGGCCAAAGGTCACGGGTGACCTGTAAGGCATGACTGGGTGTATGATGAAGGTTGGCGTGTTGTTGGCATTTTACACAATGTTTGACATAGTCACAACAATCATGATTAAGGGTCAGCCAATAATAGCCTAGGAAAGAATATGCTTAACAACAGGAAGGCCACTTGAAGTGACCTCCACATATGCCATCATGAACTTCCTTAATGGTATAAGGAATTTTAGAACTTATGAGGCATCGTAAGAGAATACCATCAAAGCCGCACTTATAGAGGAGGCCCCCATGATGACATAACGAGAGACCTTTTTAAGGAAGGTGCATTGTCCATTACGGGTGAGATCAGGAGGTAAGATGGAGAGAGAAAGGTAGTTGGAGTATTGTTTATACCAAAGGTCACTTGGGTCAGGGGTAGTGGTTCTGATGGAGTAAACTTCATGAGGTAAATAAGAAGGTGATTGGAGTCTTTGTATGGTGACAAAGATTTTAGAATCGGTGGGTGAAGTGGGTATTTGAGAAGCCAAGCAAGCCATGGTATCTACAAATTTGTTGGTTAAATAGGGGATGGTTTGAAGGTCATAACGGTCAAAGGTGGTCAAAATTATGTCGACATGATGTTTATACTTTTGAAGTGTTTCATTATGACATTGGTATATACCATTAACTTGGTTTATAACCAATTGAGAATCACCAAAGATGTTGATTGATTTGACATCGAGGGCATAGGCAGCTTGGAGACCTAATACGAGCGCTTTGTATTCAACAATATTGTTTGTACAATCAAAATCTAGTTTGAAAGACAAAGGCATGGGTTCACCATCAAGTGGAATGAGGATAACACCAGTCCAGCCCACCTCCACCGACACTTGGAACCATCAAGAAGAATATTTTCATTTGGTAAGCGATTCGTCCAAGGAAAGGGTAGCAATGGACTCATCTAGAAAGTCAAAATTAGAGGGTTGATCCCTGGAAATAGGTGTGTCGGCCAATTGGTCGGTGATATCTTGGCCTTTGATGGAATTTTAATGAATAAATTTGAGGTTGAGGTCAGCTAAAAGCATAAGCAATCATGCGGCATTCTAATTTTGATAATATTTGGCATACATGAAGTGTAAGGGGTCAGTGTTGGTTACAACATAGGTTTTGTGGTTGAGTAGATAATGGCAGAGTTTTGTGGCAATAAAAACTAAGGCCAAGAAAATTTTTTTCGGGATGGGTGTATTGGGTTTCATAATCCAAAAGAGTATGGCTTATGTAATAAACCACCTACTCCCTATGTTGTTCATCGTGATGAGCGAGCATGGCTCCCAAGGAATGATCGGTAGCTGAGATGTATAAGTAGAAAGGTTGATCATCTTTAGGTGGAATGAGTACGGGTGGTTGGAGAAGGTATTATTTTAAGGCCTCAAAAGCTTTGTGGTAGTCATCATCCCATTTAAAGGAGACATCCTTCTTGAGAAGATGATGAAATGGTTGACACCGATCAGATAATTGTGAAATGAAATGGTGAATAGAATGCAACTTACCTTGTAGGCTACGGAGCTATCTAAGGTTAGTGGGTGGAGGCATTTTGAAAATGGCCTTGAATTTAGCAGGGTCAACTTCTATACCACGTAGGAAACAATAAATCCCAATAGTTTTCCTGAGAGGACCGCGAAGACACACTTTTTGGGTGAAGGCGAACGTAATATTTAATAATGTGGTCAAAAATGGTTTTGAGGATGGCAAGGTGCTCGGAGCGGTGTTTAGATTTGGTGAGGAGTTCATCCACATAATCTTCCAATATATGATGCATGATATCATGGAAGATATAATTCATAGCCCACTGATATGTGGCACCAGGTTTTTAAGGCCAAAAGGCATGACTCGATAGTAGAAGGTCCCCCAGGGTGATAAATGTGGTTTTGTGTTGATCCTCTGAGGGCAAAGCAAGATTTGGTTATAACCCGAGAAGCCATCCATGAGTGATAGCATCTCATGACCAGGTGGTAATGTCAACAAGTTGGTCAATACCGGGTAGAGGAAGTTGTCTTTTGGGGGTGAAGGTTAAGGTCACGAAGTCCATGTGCAAATGTGAGTCCCCTATCATCTTGGTGATAGGGATAATGTTAGAAATCCAATGAGGATAATCAATGGGTAATATGAAGGAAATGGAAAGAAGGCACTAAAGTTCTTCTTTGACTAGAAGTGCAATGTGAGGTGCATTTTCCTCAAGATTTTGTTTGATGGGTTTGGCATTGGAAAAGGTTATGATATTATGGAACACTATGGTGGGGTCAATACTAGGCATGTCTGTGTAAGACCAAGCAAAGACATGGTTATGATATTTGAGAAAATAAGTGATGGATTCTTGTTCAAAGACATCAAAAGATTGATCAATCTTTAGAATGTGTGGGTCATCCCGAGTATGAATGTTGATCTTCATATTCGATTCATTCAACATGGTTTTTGTCTCTCAAGGTAATGACCAACGAATATATGAATCTTCTACACCAAGGTAGGTGAGTATAGATTCATCATCCTAACATTGAACGATGTTAATGGAAGGTGTATCATCATCGATCATTTTAGGATACAGGAAGGGAAGAGAGGAAGGGGCCTCACCCTCACGTTGATAAGTCAAAGGCCCCAAGGAAATGGTGTTTATGAAAAAAAAAAGTTAGGAGGGATAGATTTAGGATCCATCGACTTTGTCGGCGAAGGTGGTGATGAAGGTGGAGTGGTGAAGAAGGTGGAGAAGGGTTGATGTTCTTGATGGGTTCAATGTGGGCCTATTTGGTAGGTGGTTCAGGAAAGCTGATACCACTACGGTCGTTATGTTTGCGGGTGGTACATGGAATGACAATATGGTGACCTTGCTCGTAAAATCCAAAACCAAAACCCTTCCAGAACATCGGTATAGGAAGGTGTGGGTGAAACGGTGATTGGTGAGAGACTGGAATTCAACGAGAAAAATGGGCAAGTTTGTGACGGTGGTTTGGGTGTGTAAGTGGTAGTATCAAGTCCCCCATAGGTGAGGCTGGTATAAAGGTGAGGAGGACCATAAAGGAGGCATTCTCTATGCGGTGATCATAGTGAGGGTGTTGGTGAAGACTTCCATACTCTTGTGGAGTAAGGAATGTGTTGACACTATATAGGCGGTACTCCCCCAGAGTGAGGCATTGAAAAATTCCTTCCAAGGGATCGGTGGTTGGTATGTGGGTAGCTAGAATAGATGATGTGTCAAAGGTCGATGCGGAGGTGGAGTTAATATATTAGGAGGCCGATGGGTCAGCTATGGAGGTTGTGGCAGTGGTAGGAATAGAGGAGGCATGTGTGGTTGAGGTAGTGAATGTACTGGTAAATGGAGGTGTAGGTGAAGTGGTAGTGGTCATGGAGGTAGATGCCTTAATGGGTATAAGCATGTCATTGGGTCGGTAAAGCATGTTGTATGTTTTGAAAGGTGATGGATCAGCTGGAATAGTATAGGTGTTCCCTTCATGCACAAACTTAAAGTGGAAGGAAAGTAACCCATGACATAAATCTAGGATCTGCCAAGTAACAAGTTGTATAGAAATTCCCCCTCCAAGATGTAAAATAATTCTAGAATAGTGCGGGGGCCCACACAAACATGGAGGATGATGGTGCCTAGTGTAGAGGTGATAACGTCATTGAATGAATGCAACATGATAGGATATTTATGCATGAAATTGTCAGGTATGCACATTTGAGTGAATGCATGGGATGAAATGATATTGATACTAGCACCCCCATCAATCATTACACATCATACATTTATATCATTGATATGGATAGAGATGAAGAGGGATGGGTTAGGCTCATCGGTTTGGTGCGGTGTGATCTCTTCCTCTGAGAAGCTAAGGGAGGCTACTTGGTGAGTAGGGTGAGGTGTGGATAAAGGTGGCCATTTGGTGAGAGAGGCTACACTAGATGGGGTGTGATAATGGAGGTTACGGGTGTAGGGTCATTGGGTAAAACCTCAATAGATTGAATAACCTCCATGAGAGCTTTACGATGGTATTCGAGGTTTGGATGAGGTCATATAGGGACATTTTCAGGGGAGATTGGTGTAATTGTTTGAGCATGGTGTGATGTGTGAACCCATTAGAAATAGGGTATGTGGGGCCACAAATAGTAATCTTAGGTGTGGGTACAGATGGTATGTTGGGTATAGGGTTGGTTGGTTGGTCGGTTGACTTTTCCTTACCTTTATCCTTCTAACCATGGGTAGCAACGTGGAACATGTTAATTTGAGGGGAGTTGGCAAATGGAGAAGGTGTAGGGTGAGTGGTATAACAACATGATAAAAAAAACCTACTGAAAAAAACCTTGTGAAGTGAGTTGGGCGCAACGACATTTAGGTAATTGTTTGGCAACTTCTCTGATGCAAACCATGTTAATTTTGAATCTTGGAGGTGGCTCTAGGAGCTGTGGGGGTGGAGGTCATGGTTGTTGAGTGGGCAGTGAGGGAAGGACTATGGGAATGGGTTTCAGTGAAGCAGGGTCCTCATTAAGAAGGTCATCATCATCAAAGTTGGCTTTAGGAGGACACAACTAGATAAGGATGGTTTTCAAAGCCTTGCAGTTCTCTATGTTCTGCCTTGGCACATGATGGTAGGCACAAATTTTAGTGTCATCAAACCCTTTTGGCTTGGGTTTGAGGGGGTCATAAGGTTTGAGTGGTGGTAATGTGATGATAGAAGTCTTAAGGAGGTTGGTTAAAATTTTGGCATAAGACCCTACTAGCGGGTCGTAATGAGAAGTGAAAGTGGGTTTGGGTGCAAGTGTAACTAATTTTTGAGGAGCAGTCCATCCATAGGAGGAGGAGGAGTGAGTCGAGCCATGGTTTGGGTGCTGGAGTGGTCTTGGGTGTTGGTTGTGTTTGCTTGGGTAGGGGTATGGTAGATGAATGGGAAGGAGGGTGTATGGTTACTTTGACTACCTTATTGGAGGGTAGCGAATTTTTTTCTTTAGGTTGCACCTTCTTAGGTAAAGGTGATATGGGTGTACAAGATCTAGAAGGAAAAGCTGGATGGGGAAGAGGGCAAGTTACCCATGGGGATAATGGAGGTGTTGTGAAGGTAGATGATGCGGGTCGTGCAGGGGGTGTGAGGGACAGAGACTGAAGTGTAGTGGGTAGTGAAGAAGTTGCTGAGGGTATTAGAGGTATGGGTGGTAAAGATGTTACAGGTGCGGGTGTAAGTCATGTCAAGTTCTGGGTATGTTAGAGGTGTGCGAGGAAGGAATGGGTTGTTGTGTTTTTGGTTTATTGATGGGTGGATATTTCTTGATCGCGTTGGGAGGTTGAGGTCCTAAAATGGACAAAAAGGGTGAAGGTGATGTAGGTATGATTGGCACAGCAGGGTATGAGTTCTATGGGTTTGGTTCTTCTATTTGGGTGCCGAAGTAGGTTGGGTATTGACTAGTGGAAAATGTAGCTAAATCTAGTTTGATAGGTGGATGAGTAAGGTTGGTGGTTGGGGTGACCCCTAAGGTAGTGATAGGTTTAGTTGAGGAAGATGATGTAGGTGTAGGTTTTGATTTAGATGTATGTTAAGCTATGGGTAAGGGAGTATGTTGAGTGGTGTGGAGGGTTATGGAAGGAATAGTGATAGAGGCGGTTGTGGTCAGTCATTTGGTTGAAATATTTTTTGGTAGATAGTGGAAGTATCAACAAGTGACATCTGCATCTCGTGTTGAGACCAGAAGCAAAAAGATTCCCCCACAATAAAGCTCTATCCACATAATCTAGGTGATCGGCCAAACGTGAGAGTGACACGTCTGTAGGTGAAGTTGATAAGGACCTGTTGTTGCAAATCAACGGCAGCACCTGATGCAAATCAAGGTTTGAAGTTGATTTTTAGGGCATCCAGTGTGATTGCACAACATGGAAACCTCTCTCCAAGTGTGGGACTTGTGAAAATGAGAGAGGAATCTCTAGATTAGAGGTTGGTTCCTCAAAATCCTCTAATTAGATCTAGTATTTGCACAACTGCAGAGGTTTAGATCCTAATTTTACCCTAATTTGCAAGTAGACAGGGATAAGAAATGTAGAAAATGAAACTAACCTAATGATGGTGATGCACCAAAGGAGTGGTGAAAATTTTTGCTCATACAAATAGGCACAAATCCATGAAATGTAACATGAAAAACATACACAAGCTGATAAGATGCAATAAGAGATCTGAAAATGAAGTAAAAACAATACAAACAGAGGACTGAAAGCATTCACAGAGTTTGCACTGTCATTTCCATGTAAAAATCCCTTGCATTACACCATCAAAGAGGTATAAACCTGTTACAATCCTTGAAAAAGCCTGATACTTACAAAATTCACTTGTTTTCAGGTGAAAGAAGAAGTCTAATGTTCAAAAAGTGTTCAACCCTCAAAAATGAGCCAAAACTGGCTTTTACAGTCCATGGGTCGAGCCTAGGAGAGAGAAAACATGCAAAACACATGGGAGCCATCCCTCATTGAATGAAACTACATTAAAACAGCATGGAGGTCCTTACAAACCCATGCTCTAACATTTTTGACCATGCTGGAGAGAAAAGCGACCCATTTTGCATTAAAATTGGTTGTTGAAATGTCATTTCTGGCCATGGACACGTACCAGAAGCGTTTTTTATTTTTCTCTCTCCAAACTGAACCAAAATTCAAAATTGACCATATAATCTAGAGAATTTCATAAGCTTTCCATTGATATAAAGAACGTGCAAATCCGAGCTCTGGATCGAAAGTTATGGAGGTCTGAAGTTTTAGGCCAAAAACGGATCGGCGGGCAAAAATTTGAAATTTTGACCCTTTTTGCATTTGGAAATTTTTTCAAAAAAAACCCCACACTCCACCACTTGGGTGCCACGTGGCATGATTTAATTAGGCGCGGGCCCTTCCTGACTACTTTCCCTTTGTTTTTGCCTTTGGAAATTTTTTCCAAAAACCTCCGCCGGGCCCGCGACTTGGACACGTGTCGCTCTCTGGTTGGTCGGCTGACTCCTCCCTCCTTCCTTCGCGGGGTGCTTGATGTTTTTGTGCCACTTGGACACGTGGCAGCATGCAATTGGCCGGTGAAAACGGGGTGGGCTGATCCCTTAGAATTTTTCTTTGTTTTTTCATTGGGAAATTTCCCGTTTTTCCCCGTGTCCCGCCACTTCGGGACATGTGGCATGATTTGGTTGGACGACAGGGGTGCGGGCTCATCCTTCGCCTTTGAATTTTTGGCTGAAAACTTTGCCAAATTTTCCATTTTCCACCCGAGCTCTAAACTCTCCAGGACCATAGGACACGTGTCCTATTTCCATTCGCACGGGCCTCCTGCTCCAAATTTTCACTTTGAAAATTTCACCGAACACTTAGCAACTTTTTCCTTTCTCCCCATGCCATGAACTCCCCACCACCTCTCGCCACTGTCATGTTTCTATTGGCTCAGGCCAATCCTCCAAAATTTGCCTTTGAAAAACTCGGCAAAAACACTTAGCCAATTTTTTACTGCACCTCCCCTTGTGACACGTGTCACACTGTGATTCACCGGTAGGCTGCGGGCAAAAATTTTCCTTTTGCATTTCCGACCAAAACTTGGAAAATTTTCCAAGTTCTCCTCCGAACCCCGCTGGCTCCTGGACACGTGGCAGCTTCCTATTGGCTGCTGGGCTTCCAAAGGGAAAATTTCCCACAAAAACTCCGCTGAGCCATAACTTGAAAAATATGAGGAGTTAGGAGGAAAACTTTACCTTTCTGGAAAGCTGAGAGAGAGCTCTATCTAATGGTGCCATTTCTAGAAAGATTTGAGTGCCTGAAAATCAAAAAATGAAGACTGAGGCACAAGAGGGGTAGGAACACAAGGAGTTAGCCACAAAAATGAGCAGGGGCACATTTTGGATAACAATTTTGGCGACTCAGAGGGGTCATTTGCCTGCTAGATGAAAATACTAGTTGCTTGAAGCAGTCCATTGGGCATGGAGTCATCAAATTTTCTATTTGGAACCCCAACTGACTTAGAATGTTGCAAGGAGGAAGATGGAATATCACCTGATTGAAACAAGGACTACAAAACATCTCCAGGGACAGCAAGCTGTGCCAAAGCACTTAGGGAAAGCAAAACTAACCTACAACAAAACAATGTGCACAAGCACTTGAAGGAATGGAAACCTAAGCTAATATTTACAAGATGGAGAATTCCCCTTTAGAAACAACGCTTGAGATAGATTCCATTGACTGGAATCTGCAGTTCTTCACCATCCAATGAAGCCAATTGGAAAGCATTGTTGTTCTTGCACTTCATGACCATGTATGGGCCACTCCAAATGGCATCAAATTTTGAATGCCTTCCCGGTTTTTCTCTATCCGCATCCCATTTCAACACTAGATCTCCAACTTGAAAAGATCTATCCTTGGCCTTCCTATCAAAGGTCTTCTTGATCAAAGCTTGATCCTTCTCCATTGCTTGGGATGCCTGATCTCTAATCTCTTGTAGCTCCATCAACTCTGCATATCTCACCTCCATGGGCTCAAACTCCAACAGCTCCAACTGTTTCATGAGTTCCAATGTTGGCAACTCAAGTGACATGGGCAAGATTTCTTCTCTTCCATAGACAAGCCTGAATGGAGAATTACCTATGGATCTCTTGGGGGTTATCCTATCAGCCCATAAGGCTGATTTCAGCTTGGTATGCCAAGACCTCTGATTCTCATCAAGAGTTCTCCTAATGATCCTCAACAAGTTCTTGTTTGTAGACTCATCCTGGCCATTACCTTGAGGGTAATAGTTTGATGAAGTACTTAGGTAGATCCCGTTCTTGATAGCCCACTCAGTCACCTTGGATCTAATGAATGCTAATGCATTATCTGAGATTATCGTAGCAGGTATGCCAAATCTGGTTACTATCCCCTCATAGAAGTCTAATATGCTGGACTCATTTGCCTCTTTGAGTGCTACTGCTTCAGTCCATTTGGTGAAGTAGTCTATGGCTGTCAAAATCCATTTGTGCCCTTGACTTGAATTGGGATTAATGACTCCAATGAAGTCCAAACCCCATTGCATGAATGGCTGGTCAACTGAGATTGGATGCAATGGAAGGGCAGCAAGTCTTTCTTTTCCTATGAAGAATGCACAATTCTTACACCTCTTGATCCATGCAAAGCAATCACTGAAAATCTTGGGCCAATAATAACCAGCCTTCATAATTTTTAGAGCTGTCACTCTCGGTGCAAAATGACCACCAGCTGGTCCACCATGGAACTCTTCCAACACCCTATGAATATGATTTGTGCTAATGCATCTCAGCAGCACTCCATTCACATCTTTCTTGAACAAAACTCCATCAACAATGGCATATGGGACAACCTGCAATCTAAAGTGTCTTCTTTGGGTCTTGTTCATCTCCGGAGGGCATAGGCCTATGCTTAGGAAATGTATTATACTTTGGGTCCAACAAGGAGTAGGGATAGCATTATTTTCTTCTTGAGTGCCATTTGGCTCATGGCTGTCTTGAACTATCAAAACAACTTCTTCTTCATTGCATACTTCTTTTTTCTTCCCCAAAATCAGCTACTCACACAATCCTTTTCCTCTTACCAACTTGGTGATCTTGATCTCAATGTCATATTCCATGACATGAGTGATCTAACCTGCCCTTTTCTCATTCAAATCCCTATTGAGGAGGAAGTATTTAACCCCAGCATGAGAGACCAGCAACTGGACCTTGTTGTTTGAGACTAAATGCTTGAATTTCTTCAAGCTTCTAATTACTGCAAGTACATGCTTCTCAATAAAAGAATACCTCACCTCATAGTCATCTAGGCTTTTGAAGAAAGCAATTGGCTGCTCATCATTGTCCTTGTTCTGCTGTACCAAAATGGTAGAAATAGTATCATTACCTCCAAATGCATAGAGGATGAAATCCTTAGAGAAGTCCGGGTTGATGAGAGTTGGTGCTTGAGAGATGGCTTCTTTGATTGCTTCAAAACTCTCCTTGCCTTCTGTTGTCCACTTGAAAGCCATGCTTTTATTTAACATTTTGGTGATAGGTTTGACAAGGGCTGCAAAATCTGGGACAAACCTCTGAACAAAGTTTATCCTCCCCAAGAAACTCTGAAGGGCTTTCTTGTGGCTTGGCAATGGTAGTGCTCTTATGGCTTCAACCCTCTTTGGATCAATTGCTAATCCTTATTTGGAGACAATATGGCCAAGGAGCTTTCCTTCATGTGCAAGAAAGATACACTTCTTAGGATTCAAGGACACTCCAAATCTCCTACACCTCGTGAAGACTTGTCTCAAATGAGAGAGGTGGTCTGCTGCATTTTTGGAAAAAACAGTGATATCATCAAGGTAAATCAGCACCATGTTGTTAATCAAACCTTTGAACGCCATGTCCATTGCTCTTTGGAAGGTAGCACCAGCGTTGGACAACCCAAATGGCATTTTCCTATATGCATAAGTTCCCCATTTAGTTGTAAAGGCTATCTTGAACTGATCTTCTTCCTTCACCATAATCTGATTATACCCTGAATAGCCATCAAGTAGTGAAAACCTCTCGGAGCTAGCAACAACTTGTAAAATCTGCTCCATGGAAGGAAGTGGATAATGATCCTTGAGAGATGCTCTATTCAAATCTCTGAAGTCAACACACAATCTGATTTCCCCACTCTTCTTTCTGACTGGAACCAAATTGGCAACCCAACTAGAATGCTTGATTGGGAATATGATCCTTGACTCAATCAACTTGTTTAATTCTTTCCTCATGAGAGGCTCCATGTGTGGATTGACTGGTCTTTGTTTATGCACAGATGGACTTAGCATTTGGATCCAATTCAATGGTATGCTGAGCTAAGTTGGGATTGAAACCTTTCAAGTCTTCATATCTCCAAGCAAACACATCAGGGAACTCTTGACATAGTTGTATGAACTCATACCTTTCTTGTTCAGTTGCCATCTTTCCAATTTGTAATGGTTTTTTCTCTTCCACCAAGATGGATACTAAATCTTCTCTCTTGACCTGAATGTTTGCTTTCTCCTTTCTAAACTGATCATTGGGATTAAAAATGGACTCCAAAGTGATAAGTCCCTTGGGCAGCTTGTTAGTTCTCAGCTGTACCACTTGGTCACCATACTGCTGTTCCAATTTTTCTTGATTCTTAGCTGAGAACTCAGCTTCTTCTTGCAAGAAATGGATGATTTGCTGGTCATTTTCAAACACTTGCCAACTGACATTGTTATCCAGAACTTGAAGGCCTCACAATCACATGGATGTTTGGTTGTACCTTGTCTTGTTGAATGCTTTCCACAATGTCAAAGGCTGCCCCTATTGCTGCAAGCTTGTCAGTAGCTTGATTCTCTTTCCTAGGAATGGATTTGATGCCAAAACCCTCAAAATCTTCCATGAGGTCCCACACCCTATTCTTATAGCACTTGAGTAGATCATTTTTGGCAGCATGTTGTCCCTTGACCTGATTTACAATCAATTCATTGTCACCAAAGACTTGCAAGTTCTTTATTTTCTTTTTGATTGCCCAATGCATCCCTTGCACCAAGGCTTCATATTCAGCAGCGTTATTAGAGCATGCAAACTGAAACCTAAAAGCTGAATAGTACCTTACTGGTTGAGGTGAAACAAGCATAACTCCACCTCCTACACCTTGTTTACTCCTTGATCCATCAAAAAACAGCTGCCATACCTCATTCTCATCCTTGTGGTTTCGTTTGGTGATGCTAGGAATGGGCTGATTTTCTTCATGTATGCAATAGACCCCTAGCTCAGATTCTTCTACTTCTTGATAAGGATCAAAAGCATATACTTTGTTTGCCCATTCATCAAGAGTTAGATCCGGGATGCTTCCAACCTTAGTGTCAACTTCATCAGTGCTTGGGTGATCTTCTTGATCAAATGCTGAACAATTGGCATTGATCTGACTTGGAGTGTAAGGCTCAATGTGAAAGTTTGTAATAGGTTCAGACCTGATTGTAGCTTTGGTTCCATACCTTGTTCTGAACAGCATGTGTGACCAATCAGCAGACAAATATCCTCCAATCTTGGCTGTGAAGTCCCTTGACAAGCATAGGGAAAAGAGTGGTGGAAGGTCTATGACTGATACATCTTGTAAAACAACAACATTTGGACATGCATGCAAGGTAAGATTCAAGTTTCTAATCACTCCAACTATTGTTACTGCTGTCCCATCCAGCTGCACTACCCCTTTGGATATGGTTTCATACTGGAGCCCTAGCTGATCAGCTATTTGTTTAGGCATCACTGAGCTACTTGCCCCGGAATCTATCATGCAATTATGCACTAGCTGATTTCCAATGATTAACGAAACATAGAAAGGAGGGGGCTTCAACATTTTACCTTGTTGTCCTCCATGATTCCCTTCAGGCTGGGCAGCATTTGTGAGCACTTTCTCTTGCATCTGAACTTGCTGATTCGAAGTTGGCCAGTCCTTCATGGCAGCTTGTAGCAAATCTCTTTGGCCTGGGATAGATAGGGACTCCCACATTGATATATTTACATTTGTCTTCTTCATCTGATCAATGATACTGAATGGTGATGAAGGATCTCTTTGCTGTCCCTTGGTTTGCATATTCACTCCTTGCACATGGGCAGCAACAACTGGTATTTGAGTTGGCCTAGGAGCTGTTCTTGGCTGCCCTTGTGCGTTTACAATTGGATTTTGTTTGCCAACCACTTGTGGAGCCATGGAAGGTTGGAGATTGGTTGGAGCTAATGGTTGTTCCTCACCCAAATTCCTTCTTTTTGACCTTGTGTTGGCTGCAACACCTTGAGAAACTACTTGATTCATGCCACAAAAATCCTCTGCTTGCCAATTCACGAGTGTGGTGTCATTTGGAGCTGATTGCTGTTGGAATGTTTCTTGTTGTTGGTTGTTTCCTTGACTACCCTCACCCTCCACACCAGTAGTTGTCACCATTAATGCTTGATTCAAAGTACCATTGAAGCACATGGATTGGTTATGAGGTTCATTGCATGGAAAACACCAATCATACTCCTGAGCAACGTTGTTTTGTGTTGGCACCAATGCTTTAGAGGTAGATATGGCATTTGGATTATAGGGCTGAAATGGCCTCTTGGCAGAAGGCCTTGTTTGATTCACATTTGCAGCTAGATTAGGTGGTCTTTGTGGTTGATATGGCTGCCTGTTAGGCTGAGCTTGGGGCTGATAAGAAGGTCTAAAACCTTGGGCTTATTGCCTCTTGAGAGTAACCAGCTCATTGCCTAGGTTTTGCAATTGCTTCATGACTTCTTGAAGCTCATTTGGGGCACTTGGAGATGAAGTAGAAGCTTCATTTGAACTCTGATTTCGAGGAATGGGAGAAGGAGCTAAATTAGGTGCTTGATTAGTGTTTGGGCTCTCTAAACTTGGAAACAATGGCATGGGAGGTCTAGGGGCTAGTTTTCCAGCTTGGATCAAACAATTTTCAGCCCTAATGGCAATGCTATAAGCCATAGGGATAGTTATGCCTCTCATGGACTGAATCAACATAGAAATATCAGAATTTAGAGCTTTGAGATAGTAGAGAAAAGCACCTTCTGCTATTGGCCTGACTACCACTAGAATTCTCTCCCAAGTCTTTTGAAATCTGAAGTTGAAATCAGTCAGCTGCTCATTGGGAGCTCTCTTGATGGTTGTCAGCTACTCCAAAAGAGACAAGTTGTCTCCCTTCTCTCCAAATTGCTCATGAAGTGCTATACATAGTTGGTTCCAATTGATAGAACCAGCTCCAAGGCTCCTAAACCATTGCAATGCTTTCCCCTTGAAGGAAGATGCCAGCAATTTGACAGCCACTTGCATCTCATTGATTTCATGAATTGCACAAAGGTTGGCAATATCTTTAACATGATCACCTGGAGTAGTCTAATTCTCTCCAGTGAAGTATGGAATGTTCTTCAAGGCTGCAATTGGAATTGGATGTTGTGCATTGAGGGCAAGTGGGCTTCTGCCTATGAAGTTGACATAGGGGTTGTTTTGTGCCATTATAATTGGTCTTAAAACCCTTGTTGACTGAATGAAAGGCCTACCAGGTGGAGGAGTTGAGAGAGTTATGTTTGGTGGAGATGGAGACCTTTGAATCCTTCTTCCTCTTTGCCTTCTTCTTGGAGATAACTGCAGGTATTCAAACAACACTTCTTCTTCTCTAGCTCTTGACCTTGTGGTGACTCTTCTCATGAGTTTTCAGGCCTGCACTGCTGAAACCAGTTGATTCTTCCCTTTGGAGTCACCAGATGTGCAATTTATGGCTCTTTTCAAGCAAGAAAATTGCAGCAGATGCACATCAACTTTGCTGCAATAAAAATGAGACCTCTAAGGTCCCACCGGGCGTGCCAAAACTGTTGTTGCAAATCAGCAGCACCCCTGGATGCAAATCAAGGTTCTAAGTTGATGTTTAGGGCATCCAGTGTGATTGCACAACATGGAAACCTCTCTCCAAGTGTGGGACTTGTGAAAATGAGAGAGGAATCTCCAGATTAGAGGCTGGTTCCTCAAACTCCTCTGATTAGATCTAGTATTTGCACAACTGCAGAGGTTCAGATCCTAATTTTACCCTAATTTGCAAGTAGACAGGGATAAGAAATGCAGAAAATGAAACTAACCTAATGATGGTGATGCACCAAAGGAGTGGTGAACATTTTTGCTCATACAAATAGGCACAAATCCATGAAATGCAACATGAAAAACATACACAAGCTGATAAGATGCAATAAGAGATCTGAAAATGAAGTAAAAAACAATACAAATAGTGGACTCAAAGCATTCACGAGTTTGCCTTTGTCATTTCCATGTAAAAATCCCTTGCATTACACCATCAAAGAGGTATAAACCTGTTACAATCCTTGAAAAAGGCCTGATACTTACAAAATTCACTTGTTTTCAGGTGAAAGAAGAAGTCTAATGTTCAAAAAAGTGTTCAACCCTCAAAAAATGAGCCAAAACTGGCTTTTACAGTCCATGGGTCGAGCCCAGGAGAGAGAAAACGTGCAAAACACATGGGAGCCATCCCTCATTGAATGAAACTACATTAAAACAGCATGGAGGTCCTTACAAACCCATGCTCTGACATTTTTGACCATGCTGGAGAGAAAAGTGACCCATTTTGCATTAAAATTGGTTGTTGAAATGTCATTTCTAGCCATGGACATATACCAGAAGTACCCAAAATTGAACCCCTTAACGCCTTGCATCTTTGACCGTTCTATTGTTGACTTTTAGTCCTACCTCACCTTTTTCCTCTTTCCATGCTCATCGCTTAAGAGCTATCCACTTCATACACCTAACCAACAATTAAACAAGAATCATGTGAGTACCCATCACTTGTTATCTTCTCTTGAATATGTGTACCACGGTGCTGCACATACCGTGATTCTCATGGATACTTTTCATCTACCTCTAGATGAGATCCCATGGTCATTTCACCCTAATTTTTGAACACGGATCATATTCTTCACCTTGGTCTTGACCATGACTTCAAAGTCCTCACATGGGACCCAAATCCTTGAGGAAAACTTCTAATAAAAGATGACTCCCTCAAAAGGACATCTTCCTCTCGGTAATCATCAAGTTATAAATAGACTCCCTCGAAGGACAGGTTATTTAAAGCTCTCTTAAAATTAAAAAAATGAGAGAATTTGAAGCTTCCCACATCAATTAGCTTCACGAAGACCTCAAGGAGTTAATTTCCTCATCCCATATAGAATTCCCACATCGATCAGTCTATCTCAAATACAAGTTAAAACAAGAGAATTTTTGTCATGGACTTGCCCTTTGTGACCTTGGATATGTTGCCCACAGAGCATGCTACCTCATATCATATCAAATTACCCACCTTTCACCCCTCTTACCATTTGCACTCTCATTTTCTATTGCCTAAGAGACCTCTTGGGAACCATGATAGTTGGTGATCATGTGTCTAATTTTCACCCTTTGAATAATCAATCATGCAATACCTTTAGGGTCTTCCGTTCATCACCTCCTCCAAGGTATGATCTACTCGGTATGATCCGAACCAATCAGTGGCTTTATTTCTCCCTCGTATATTTTGACCTTCTTTATTTATGTTTTGATTACCTTATACATGCTTGGCCTCGACACTTACCTTTGGGGTCACCTTCTTTTATCACAATCGACATCACCTACACTAATTTGCCTATAACCCACCCACAACATGTCTAAAACCTACCAACTCATTTTCATATCTCGTCATATTCTTCCCTAACTCTCGGAGAACTACATTGGCACGAGGTCCCTTTTCGTCAGGACTATGTACGCAACACTCGAGGGTATGGGGCCCTTGGAGGTTAGCTCAACCACTCTCTACCCTAATTAATTAATTTTTTATCACATTCTACCCTACTTAGTTTCCCTTTTATATCCAAAATTGGAAATTAAACCAAATAAATAACAAGTTGCTTCACATTTTTATCATCATCCAAACACACATGTATTATATCTACCATTTATCTACCATCATCATGCGTATATTATAACACATCTTAAAACATGACCCATATCATCATTCATCATACAAATTAATGAATCACAACTTCACTCATTTAAACTCGATCCATGCCTAAACCAACCTGACTCGATCCATGCCTAAATCAACCTGACTCAACCAAGCCTAAATAGACTGACTCAATCCATGCCTAAAAATACCGACTCGATCCATGCCTAAACCAACTTTGACTCGAGCCATGCCTAACAAAACCCGACTCCATCATGCCTAACTCACCTAGTTTCCATCCTTATCACAACAAAAATAAAAATAAAAACTCTCATCAAGACACCAACAAATCAAGCATCTCATGTATCTCATCATATAAATAAAGATGTGTGTCTCCATACAATATCCATGGATATGCTATCATTTCTATCTCAAAATCATCAAAGACATGGGCTGATACTCAATCAATATGTCATCGGCACACAGTCAGTCTCATATACAATAAAATAATAAACCAATACAAAATCTCTTCGGCACGCGGGCCAATATATGCTAAAAATATACAAAAAATATTGTACATCCTCACTCTCTTCAGCACGCATGACAGTTTATATCAAAAAATGACTACAATACATCAAAAATCAGGAGCCATATATCAGGCATCTTGGCAGACATCCTCCATGTCTGTGTCACATGTACCCTCTGCCTCCTTAGCCCCATTTTGATGACCTGCTAACATATCCCCACCCATCATAGGTGGTGGTTGGGTCCCTACTGGCACCTCACCTGGAGCTGGTGGCCTCTCCCTGATCCTATCTAGGAGCTCAATGGCCCACTGTGCTCTCTACACTATGAGTATGAGATATTGTCCTCTCACTCAAGACCTACTGTTCCCTGTACTCTCCGTAGGATAGAAAGTCTATCTTGACCACCATCAACTAGTCCTAGTAGTATCTGGCCTCACCTAGGGCATCCCATAACCTAGATATATGCATGGTCTGTGGTGGCCCCATAGGCCTCGATCCTCGTACACTGTCCTATGGAACCCTATCCCTCCCCACTGTGAACCGGGACCCCGTCCGGTGCACGTGGTGGTGCCATCGGACCCTGCCCCTATTCCTGTATGTGGTCCTATAAGGCCCCATTCGTGCTCGAGCTGTGGAAAAGCGGCCTGTAACCTGTCACCTATGCCTTTAAGGCTTCCACTCGACCATCATCCCCATCTTTGTCTCCATCCCCACCTAGACCATCGAGCACAAGACCGACCACCTATACATGTAACTCTGCTACCTCCACCTCTGAACGGTAAGTTGTGTGCACCATACCTAAGCCGGGTAATCGGTGTCGCCACACCGCCCGTAGGGCGTCCTCTACATGGTGATGGTGGCTAGATCTAGCTGCTGCTGCCTGGTGCAGGTGGTATGGCTCATAAATGAGCCACCCACCACTATCTATATCTATTTGTGACCCCAACATCAGCAATCCACCGGTCCACTTTGCCTGTGGGAACTGCCGGTTGTGGTAGAGGTAAGGGCCTCATCACATCATCTCTCTATCTTACCGTAGGAAGGGCAGAGGTATGTCTTGTAGTAACCCAAATTTCCATCTAACTCTATCAACCATGATCATCTCGTGCTCCCCAACACGGTGACCATGTATCCATCTCAATAGTTGGAGCTTAGCTAGCTCATCATGCATATGCTTATATGATGGGAATACCTCTTACAACCTCCATATGATGTCCACTCACAACCCCTCTAATAAATTCCAAAAATAGGCCACATCATGTGTGGGCCTGTCTGATCTCCACTCTCCAATAGTAGGCACCCATCGCCTATACCCCACCCACACCAATCTTGGTGGAAATGCATCTTCTTGGGGCATCCCTACTGGCTACACACAAACTATGTGCTCATAAGCCCAACAATGAAGTAAAAAGGTACAACATAGGCTAAACCTATGCAGCCACCCATATGCCCATAACTCCTGTATAGATACACCAGGAATGTTGGTGCCCAGGAAAAGCGGGTCTGATCTATCATCATGTCATGGAGTACCCCCATCAACGATCAGGGAAACCATCCACCCTCTGCATCTGGTAATGCAAAGTAGCACACTACCTCCACCAGTAGAGCTACTAGCCTCATCTCCTCCGATGGGCCAGTGTACATCTCTTCATAGTGAATGTTGGCACTATGGAATGTCAGCTTGGCCATCCCCTCTCCAAACACCGTCAGCATCAGCTCCTTCGAGGCTTCAGAGGAGATCGAATAGACATTTGTAGCCAATATGGGTAGCTGCATAATCCTAAACACATCCTCCAGGGTGACAGTGATCTCACCCATCGGCCAGGGTGGAACATGTTGGTCGTAGAATCCCATCTATCAATGAGTGTGACCATCAGAATAGGTTATCAGACCGCATGCCGATATCATTGGACCCCACTCGGGCCCACCACATCCACATGCTGACTTCGTAGGGGTCGTTACACCACAAACTATCACAAGTAGGGGTGGAACCCTATCTCGATGCCTAACTGATCTCTCCCCGCATCTAATACAAAAACACATTAATCTATAGTTATCACACCAATACTTACCCCTATCATTTTCCAACACCCTCTTTTACCCCTAACCATCTCAACCACCCAACCTTGTGGCACTTTTGACCCCTTGCTCTAAAAAAACCTAACTGTGTATCGGTTCTCTCTAATCGACCAAGGTCACCCCTAAATCGGCATCGATCGAATGTTTTGTGACCGATACCGGTTTAACCCTATCGACGCCGGCTCAACCTCGAGCAACGCCGGTCACTGTCATGGTGAAAACCCATGACCCCCAAACCCTCCCTTCTCAAAAACTTCCTACCCTGACACTTCTCCCACCTAAAATCACCTACACCTCCCCCTACACCTCATTCCTTCCCCTCTTCTCCCACTTATCTCTCTCCCCCCTCCTATTCAACCTAATTTACCCTCCCATCTTCCCAATTTTATTTTCCCCCACCCACAATAAAAAAACCAAAAACCCAATTTGTAAATCACCTAATCTATCTAACAAAATATAGCAAGAGTTGGATGCTTACCTCATCATGCTACCATCATCATAGTGGCATGTCTGGTTGTTGCACCGATGGCCCGCCCAATCCCTTTCCAGCCTCTACCATCACCAATCACTACCCACACCTCCAACCAATCAAATCACTCAATCTAATCCTGTGGACCCACCTCTCAACTCCCAATCACCCACTATTCGGATCACCAACTCAACCCTCCATTCCAATTAGCCACTTTTCACCTTTATCTCTCTCGTGTCATTTTACCAATTCGTTAAATGACAAATGAATAAAAAACATGTAGATTTTTGTTTTTATATTAAATCGACCTAACCTAAACTAGTTTTACCTCATTAGCATCAGTCGTGTGCCCTACTACTAACCATGGTCGGTTCCACTCTATCGGGATTGGCTACCCTTGATAGGCATCGTCACCCTCTCTTGCACATTGCCCTAAATTTTACCCTATTACCCTACCCATCACTCCTTTTTCCACACCTAACCCTTACCCCGATCATTTAACCCACTCCACCTTTGTCCAAACCACTTACCTCACCCTCCCGACCTCATCATTTCGGCATAATCTCATTCTCCTTTGGGGACTCATTATTTTACCCATACCTCGGCCCTACCCATGCCGTGACCTAGATACTTGGACCTGGAACATCGCTAGTACTTTGACCCCATGTGTTCGCTATACCTTACGACACTGTTACCTATGTTGATTGACCTATTAATCTTACCTTTCCTCTTTCCATGACTATTTACCTTGACCCCACCTTTGGTGTACCAAAACACACCTAAATATTCCTGCACCTAACCTATGTCATGTTTCCTAACCATATCCTATACCTTGAATACTCGAATCAATTCAACCTTATTTGGATAAATCTATCGACCTTAGACAATGTGGATTTTTCCTCCTCTTCAACTTGGTATTGTGTTGTAGTTTATATGTGTGTGTGCATTTGATTGTTACTATCTTTGACCACGACCTATTACCTAGATTACACGAGTATACCTTACTCCCTTTTCCCTATTACCCACCTTCCTTTTCATCACATTCACCTTTTAATCAAACCACTCACCGATTCTACCTTCTACCTCTCCAGCTCCTCATTTAAGGGGGATCACCTACATCCACACATGGGGCAACCACATCTATTTTTGTCATCGTCACTTACCAATACAAGCTATGCAAAAAGGGGGCAAAATGTAGACACCAAAATTAGGTCACACTCCTTTTTGGCCCCTCGACAAATAAACACCTTGAACACATCCACCTAGCCATGACCCCTTTCACCTCACTATAATATTAATTTAATTAATTTAATTAAATTAATTCATTATCCTCATCATATTTATTATTTAAATATCTTAATTTCGATAATTCCCACACATACACCTCACCCTAAGACCTATTCTTGGTAAGTTGCCATAACCAACTAAGACTTACCCAAACCATAAAAATCAATGCTTTGACATTCCCTCTAACCACATTCTCACATGCTTAGAAGAAGCTTCCACTCTAATCCATGAGTTAACAATGTGAGATCCCAAAAAATCAAGGGGATCTGCCTAGTTTAGTAAACCTAGGAAATCCCACCCTGACCAACGTTGGTTACCCTTAACCACCGTCTGTCACCTTTTAATCCCCAAAACAACCTTGTTTTTGAGTTTGGAAAAATGTTGGCACATTCCTGAGAGATATCACAACTTTTGAGAACATTTTTCACCAAGAACAAGCATTCAAAGAAGGAGATCAATCATTTTCTCTTACACAGGCATCCAACATTCACCTAACAACCATCTAGCACTAACTCCAACACAAATTTGATCCAACCAAGAAAAAATGAATGCACATGCAGCCCATGTAGGAGATTTCCAATGTTTGGTGATCCTCAACAACATTCAACCTCTTACCAACACCTTCATTCATCACTCACAGGTACCCAAAACTAGATTTACTCATCTGGTTCATTCATTTAATCATTGTATCTTCATCCATTGATCTCCTAGCCACCCATTGACCTCTTTTAATACTCACCCCTCCATATACCCATTAAAACCTCACCAAATCCCATCCAAACAGCCCAATACCTCATTCCACCTAACTAAGTCCTTTATGCAATCATAAGGAGATCTAGAGGTCTTTGTGGAATTCCCAGATTCCACAATAAGTGACGCCTGGTTCTCCCCAACATGTGTCGATCACCCTCAACCAACATCAGTCTCTATGTTTACCAATATAACCCAGAACAGTAACCTACCCACCTATTCTTGCATCACTCTTAATCACCTGTGACCTACCTAAGACCTCTGTCAGACCTATAGAGAACTAGAACCAACTACTTGACCTTCAGATCTTATTTCAACCTAGCTTGTTAGATTAGATCTTTCTTATTATGTTTTAAATGAGATACCTAAATCATTTCAATTACAATAGGATTTACTTTTTTACCAGCATTAAATTGTTTTAAATAGTGGATTGACAGTTGTCTAGAAAGTATCGCACTTCCCAGATCTAGCACATGTTAGGCGCTTCCGCACATATTGTTTAACTTTTATTTGGTGATCTTATGTTCCATTTCGTAGTTCCTCCTATCCAAAAGGAAGCTCTCATGATCAGCTTTGTATTTAGAAGTCGTGCGCACGCAACAACCTAACAACCATCATTTCAACAGTATTCCTTCTACACCCATTACCCTATCTATTTCGTCATTTACAAAGAAACGTCTAAGAATTAGGTGAAACACATTGTGATAAATTATATGCGCACTGGACCGCACATATATTTTTGTGTGGGGTGAAGTAGTAGATATGTTGAATATGAGTAGAAAATATGTTGAATATGTTTGAAAAATTCTTTTGACAATGGACTGATGGGAACGATTAGCGCAAAGGTAGAAGAACGAATGGAATGATGGTTAAGGTGTTTAAATTCGTGTGGTTATGAAGGTGTGTTGAGAAAATTTTAAAGACCACGAAGAAGGGAAATATCATACAGTACAACATAAGGTAGGAAACACCATGGGGAACTACTTAGTGGACAACACAAAGGTTATGTACTTTGGCATGGTGACACGTATGAAGGAGGTTTGTGGCAGTGAAGTAGTGTTGGAGTGCCAAAAGGTTATAGTTATGACGCACGAGGGGAAGTCACAAAATTTGATTTAAGTGAAATAAAGTGCTCTATTAAAAAGTGACATTAAGACACATGGTCAAAGGAACTCTAAGGCATTGAAAAAGTATAAATAGGAGGTAAGAGTAGTCATTTTGACTACTTTTCCTTTAAAAATTCTTTTGTGCTTCGAGCTTGAAGTGTGATGAGGGTTTTATAAAGAATAGCAAAGCAAGGTACTTATCATGAACCAGTGGAATTGTGTAAGTTGTAGTGTAGTCTTAGGGTGTAGCAAGGAGGAAAGAAGACAACAGAGCAGGAAAGGGGTTACGTGAGAGAGAAACAAAGAAGTTGTCAAGTCCGGATAGACAAAGGAGAGTTTCAAAGAACCTAAGGCATGAGAAGAAAGAAAAATAAAGAAGATAGAACCCAAGAAATATTGAATAAAGAGATTGGTGGTGGAGAAGGAGGATCCCATGGAGATTTACTCGAAATGTAGTACCCCTAGGGGTTATCAAGGTAGAAAAGTGGAGTTTGAAGTTATACAAGTGCAAGATTAGCGAATACAACCACAAAAAGTGATAAAAAAAGATGATGCGGGTGGACTTAGTTTCAGACACTCCAATAGTGGACAAGCTCGAAACCCTAAGGTTGATGACTCGCTACAATAAAAACTACAAAATACTTGAAGTTTTACAGCTATGGGAGCTTCCTTTCTTTACGAAACCCACCCTATTGTTCAAGTGGTTAATTTTACAGGTGCATGAGGAATTCTTCTACTTCATAAGAAGAAGGATGAGGATTACAAGCCACTTGATTATGATAGTTATAGGCCTACGAGAACACTGACGAGGACATGACACTTGATTTATGTGCCACTACAAAGATTGAGGAGATAATGAAGAAATTGAACTACGAGAAGGGAGGAAGGGCATAGGTTATTGCGGATCTACTGGACGAGAATTGAGATTCAATTCCTAGCTCATTAGTTGTAAATTGTGTGCATTAGAGAGGTAGACAAACATCAATATGATTTTTTTGTATGTGGCATATAGAGTGTCAAAAAGACACATAATAATTTTTCAAAGTTTATTGCAAACAACATTGTTAAAGAAGCACAAGTACGAAAAAGGAGGGAGTGAAAATCACATGGGGATCCATACTTCTATTGATCACATCCTAGGAGATTGGTATCCGAGATGGGCTAGATGGGAACATATGGGTTCACCTACTGGCATACTCATCCCTTGCAGTTCAATTTGTGAAGTTCACTTGTGATGGAACCATCTCAAGTGCCTACAAGGCTTGGATGAACATGTGGTTTGAACGATTATGTGAATCATTTGAGAATAAGTGACGCATCCCCCATGAATTTTCACAAGTTGTTGGGGATCAAGTAAAACTCGCAGTTACACAAAAAAATTCCTAGAAAATTTTATGATGGCTAAGGGAGAGATGGGGCCATGGTGCAAGCTCCCCTTCATGTTTACTACTAAGTATATGAAGTGCGCCATCAACCAAATAAAGGACACACAAGTTGGTCTTTGATGTAGACAAAGTGGACATTGATGTCCATACATTGTGTGTGACATACAAGTATGGTACTCAACCTGCTTATGTCAAATTTTTACAGGACATTTTTTTCTGGACTTACACCCTCAAGTCAGCGTTACCATCAAAGGGTACATCCATTGGGTGTTCGTGCAGCTACACCCCAAAACACAAGGGGGATTGAAGTGGAGGTTATATACTCCCCCTTTTCAAAGCCGCGGAGGTGCCAATCCCACCCATGAAAGAGGTATATGTCAAAGGAGAGGAAGAAGAATAATAACAGAGTGAAGGTAAGATAGATACTTCCTGAAAGAGGAAGTACTACATGCACCGTAATGGTAACAAGGATGCCAACACTTCACTATAAGGTGGAACCAAGGCCTCATTACGGGCGTGAGAAAGAGAAGGAAGAGGAGGAAGATCCTAAAGAAAATAAGAAAAAGACAAATGATGCATCAAGCCCCTCAACAGATTCGAGGAAGGTGAAGAAGAAGAACCCACCACCTTCAATACAGAGTTGGAAGAAGATCTAGAAGAATAGGAAGCTAAGGTTGAAGCCATAGATATGAGCAAGGTGCACGAGGAAGGAAAGGAGAACTATACATGACCTAAGAAGATCCTAGCATGTTGAAGCCTAGATCACTGAGTTGTAGGACATGCTTACCCAACTCAAGGAAGAAAATATACTTGCAGATAGGGGCTTCAAAAATTTAGAAAATGCAAGCCCATCATTAACGTGTGGGTGACAGAAGAGGAGGCCACCCTTAAGGATTTATAGGAGACCATCCCCATAATAAGGCCAAATGCACATAGTTGGTTGTTAACACCACAAATCAGAAGGATAAAATTAAAATGAAGTGCGAGAAGTTGGAATTTAGGATTATTGAACTTTGGGATTCCATCACTGAGTGGATGGACAAATTTGAAGGTGTCTGCGTGGAGCTAGTGGTAGCTATCAATGTGCTAAAGCGAGAATGTGGAGTAAATTACCCTAGACCAAGTACTCAAAGCATCATGAGAGAAGTGTTAGGGAAGGCCTTATCATAATTGAAGGCCTAGGAGAAGTTGAAGGATGAGATAAATGTAGAGTTCCCTAAACTCCTCCAATTTCTCGTGTAGCATATTCTTCCATTCTTCAATTCCATTATTATTTATTCTTTTATGGAGCGTCATTCTTTCCCTATCATATTTTTTTGTCAAGACTTTGTTTGCTAAGCGAGAAGTATTACCGGGGTGACAATCAAATTAGTGTGGGGAGATGTTGGACCCATAAATTAACTAATTACCTAGGGCATAAAGCTTGGTGGCATGTGGAAATAGGGCACAAAGGAACATGCAGAAATAGTTCTTAGAGATGCGCGAAGGCTCACGCCCAGGCATGATGGATTCAGGACTTAATGAGTTTTGGACAGTAGTAAAGGATGAATTTAGGGAACAAATGAAAAAGTGACTAGATAAAGATATGGATAAGCTATGGAGACTTGAAGCTCAAGGAAAGTATATTCCAAGGCATCAATACAATTATCATGAATGGATAAGGAGCCGAGTTTTTTATGAATTAGCTAGCACTTTCATGCTAAGGGATACTTGATTGAGGAAACACATGATGACATTTGGCATGTTATTGGGTAGTGGTAGGGAAATCATGAAATATTCCTTTAGGATTTCTCATGTAATGATGAGCGGTTAAGAGGATATTCCTTGAGAGTTCCTCTTATGTATGGTTTTACGAGACAAATTTAGAGAGGATGTGTGTGTGTGAGTATGAGAGAAAGAGAGGGAGATAGTAAAAATGTGTAATGTGTGATGGTGAGCTCTGTAATGTGTCAAAGCTCTGCTACTGTAAATATCTCCATACATAGAACTCTTTTGATGTAATCTTGGCTATTGTACTTTGACTAATGAATATAAGTAAGTGATTCGAAGCACTTACGTGATGGATCTTGATTTGTACATTTCATTTTATTTTAATGGGTGTATTACCAATTTTATTGATGATAATCATGATTTAATTCTACTTCCATTATAGTATGAGCATGCTATCATATGTTTTGGTGCATTAGATTAGGAGTTAGTGCTTAAATATGGTTTTCAAGAATAGGTGTGTTCATTATTTGTTTGTGCAACACCCCCTTATTAAGGAAGAAAAATCTCACAAAGCTCACATAATGGATGGGATCGACACTGGAGCACCTTTGATGAGCTTCCATTCCAATCTAGATGATGTGTCAGTGTGCTTGGGGTCGATTGACGAAGCAAGCGATAAAATCTCAATTGCATGCTTTAGGAAATGAGCTCACATTCAAATATCCAAACGTTGAGCCCTTCGCCTCTTTGATTGGTATTTTCGATGGTGGTGGTTTCATGTATGACACATAGAGACCTTACACTACTTTGGGACTTTTCCTTTTCTCTTTCCTTTTAAACTTGCACTGGGCAACACATAAACACTTGTGTGCTTCTCCGCTTAATATTTTTACTTTTAACCCGCTTGGGGCTGCTTAGCGCACACCTTGGCCACGTGGAGGATTCTTGCTTCTCAAATATTTTTGATGCCTTGTGCATTTTCCAAAATTTTCCAAAGGGACATGTGGATACCCTCCACATCTAGTTCCATACTTAGGTAAAATTAATCCTGAAAAAATACAAAAGGGCTTTAGCGACCAAAGATGGTAGAATGAAGACCCTAAAAAATGTAGAAATCATTCTACGGATCTATAAATATAAGGCTGCAAGATAGAGTAGGTCTCGGTACTAGAAGAGGAGGGTTAAGATAGCCATCACCATGGTTCGAGACAACATAAGGTGTGATAGCTCAAAGGAGGATACTTGATGCCATTCGGGGTTCAAATGGTCGTGCATCCGAGATAGAGGCAAAGACCATGGAAGAGATGGGACATGATATTGGTGCCCCAAGATAGGTGGGAACATTACATGGAATCCAAAATTCATCATGATGATGAGGAAGATGAGGTTTTGGTGGCCGAGAAGATAGTAATACCACCATGGAGAGACCCACACATGAAGGTATGCATGATAGTATGTTAGTTACAAGATTTTGATAGAAGTATGTGATATTTTAAGTAATGTGTTTTGGTTGTTTTTTTTTTTACAAAGTGGATAGTAGAGGAGTGATAGTCACTAATCAGAGAGACCACCATGATATCCTAGACCCTTTATTAGATGTTAAGGATACTACAGTAATGGTGGATCCAGCATCACCATCGGCTAGGGATTTAATGACTTCATTTCATTTGGTGGGAAAAGCATCCATGATATTTAGGAGACACTAGGATGCACATGCATAGGTAGCTACTAGTAGCATAGATGTGATGTTTTAGAGTCTATTCCATGTGTAGGTATCCATGGTAAAGCAGTAGTAATATCTCATGGAAAATGCCTAAAGAGATTTGACATAGATTACTTCATTAGAGGCCTATTTAGTGATATTTCGGAGAGAGGCCTCTGGATCCCCATCTAGGGTGGCATACATATCTCGCACAATGATAATAGACATCACAACCCCATCTACCAAAATAATCTAGAGATACTTCATAGGGGGTGAGGGTGCTTGAGTCATATTATGAATGGGCGAGCCATTTTGTATGATTTTTTTATGTATAAAATCTGATTCAATATGTATGTATGTATGTGTGTGTGTGTGTGTATATATATATATATATATATATATATATATATATGATTTTATGGCATTTTAATAATTGGGTGATGTTTATGTGATGATTTATTCATCATTTTCTTAGTTTCCACATATATGTATGTAATGATACTCATGATACTTATATATAATGATAATCGATTAGATAGGTAAATCTAGTAAGAATCACATTGGGATGATAACCCAACTTATGTAATATGATGAAGCTAATATGTGGAACAAGGATAAAATATTCAATGGTATAATACTAGAGTACGAATGATGATGAATCCAAGTGGATAGAATAACCCAAACAAGGATGTAATGAGATATTTGAGATTGTGATAAACCCAAAGGAGAAATGATAGCCCAAGAAAAGGAGAAAGGTGTTTTTATAAAACCCAAGTGGGGGCCAAAATCCCAAGCAAACATCCAGGATCGGCCAAAGAAATAAAATAAGACATAATTAAGGTATTAAATATTATTATCCACATGGGATAAACAACGCATTGTATCCTTGATAATATCATCAACTTGATTCAAGATATGGCTTCTAGCATGGGTCATGAGGTCCTTGATGGTGTGTTGTGTAATGTCCACTTGCAGATGTACCTCAAATGGTGCAATGAATAAGGTGTCATCTATTTGGTCCTCTAGTTAGGTGAGAATGACACACCTAATATCATCGATAGTGGGATGAGGATCGTAGTGAGTTAGTGGTATATAGGTATGTTTTGGTCTAGTTGGTCAAGGGAAGGTGTTCAATTTCAAGGGGAATCATCTCAACAATTTCAATTGTGAGAATAAGTTACTAAGACGAGCTACTTTCTACATAGATATCGATAGTTGACATTAGTGTGTGTGTAATATCCATGATGAGTTAATAATAAAGGATCAAAATTGAAGGTTGTGTAGCCTTTCTATTTTGGTCATGTTTTACCTAAAATTCAAGATTCTTCATATGGCACCTATAGGATCTACAAATGTCAGAAATGTCATACAACGCATCCTCGTTCCATGCATAATGCAGCTCAATCATATAAGAATGAGGAGCTATAATGGAAAGAGGTAGGGGATGTTGGGTTGATAATGTCATGTGGGATTAGCCACTTAGGCACACCCCAACATGATTATAGTTTGTATGATCAAAATTTAATGTGTGAAGTCTTTCACACTCAAAGAGTGAAGTATTCTAACTGATTCACCCACCCAATTTATTAGGTGATCCCTCTTGGTATTGGTTGTATGATTGTATACGATGACTATGAAGACTTCTATTAAAGACTGTGAGTTGTGTGTCGGACAAGATGGATGTATTTATAGTTAACTGAATGTTTTAGATATTGAACAAGCAATAGACATAGCTCTATATAAGTGTGAAATAGCTGAGAGAAGTGGATGTCTGGGTGAAATTGTATTAGATTAATAATAAAAGACAATGTTTTACTAGTGGAGTTTTTCTTTCAGGTTTCTCCACTTAAATTTGGTGTAATGTGTTCTTATTCTTATTCATTATTTTATTTAAGCTCTAGCTCTTTAAAATATGTTATTTTTATCTATTTCATGTTATTTCTTTGTCTAATCAACCGTATACCATAATCTATAATCTTCAGCCTTTAATGGTAGATCTGTGTTATGTGGATTACATTTCCCCTACTAAATCTAATATGGTATAAGAGCATGGTTATTGTGTGTGTACGCAATCGATCTAGAAGTATTTTGACTTAAAAGGGAAAAGAAACTTTAATTTTATTGATGGATCTACAAGACCCAAAAGTTCCACAGTTGTGTTCAAGCTAACCAAGTTTAAAATTCCAATTCCCACTCTAATATTATTTGAAATATTGGTAAAATGGGCTAAATGGTTGTTTAGATCATGTTTAAGATTTTATTTTCTTAGATCTTTGCTTCTACTTTCGTTTTAGCCATTTACACCTTGAATCATTGTCTATGAGCTATTTTTCTAGTTTTCCCACTGTAAATAGCTATTACTGTCATTTTTTGAATGTGGATCCGAAATATTTACTTAGATCCAATTTGTTTGGGGATTTTAAGTCCGTTCTAGCAGTAAAAATCTTTATTTTTGATAGTTTTGTCTTTGCGAAGCTTGGACCAATCATTTGGTGCCATCTTTCTTCACATTTTCCATCTTTTACTATCTTAATCACTAAGTTTACCTCTACAAAGCCTGGGCCAATCATTTTTTTCATCTAGCTTTGTATTTTCAATTTTTTGTCTTTGCGAAGCTTGGGCCAATCATTTTGTGTCAGCTGGCTTTGCCTTGACAGATTTTTTGACTTCCTTTGAATGCGAAGCTTGATCCAATCATATTTCTCTAGTTAACATCACATTTGTAATTTTTTACAAATTCCAAGCCAATCAAGATGCTTCATCTTGCTTCATGGTGTCGATAATATTATCGGTTGAAATCTGCAAGCCAATGAGGGCTTTACACATGTCTTTGTGTTGTCATACTTAGATTAGCTATTTTTGACATTCGTGATACTTAAGCCAATAAAAATACTCCAAGTATCTCTTCTTATTGCATTTGTCATATTTGTGAAATCTGAACCAATAGAATTGCTCCAAATTTTGCAGTTGTCAATCGTTTATTTGTGGTAGTTATTATCCAATTAAAATTTTCCACCTTGTCACATTTGTCAGTCTTGTGAAATGTGATCCATTTAAAAGGCTCCACGTATCTTGTTTGACTTAGCCTTTTTGATTTCATTGTGAAGTGCGATCCAATAACATTTAGACACATATATTTGTCGACTTTGGAAAACTTGCAAAGTGTGAGCTAATAGAAAAACAAAACATATATTCATTTTTCATGGTGACAGACTTTAGTTCTTTGTTTCGCGGGTTTATTAAATTTTCTTTGTACTGTTGCTTCTAAACATTTTCTTCATTCCACAGTTTTTTAAGTATGTGAACTGTGAAGTCTAAGCTAATTAAAAATTGACATGTATTCTAATTTTTCACACTTGTCATTTATTTTTAGACTTGCGAAATGTGATCTAATTATTTTTTGACACGTATTCTAATTATTTCAGGGTGTCATTCTTTACTTTGGCCTCACCATTTAAATCGTGACACATGTCTTATTTTTTTTTGGACCTAAACTTTATTTCAAGTTTGGTTTATAAATTGTTTAAGCCATTAATTTTTCAACAAGTGGCTTGTTTGACTTAGAATTTGTTGTCGCATTGTGTCAAAATGTGAAATGCGATCCAATTAATTAAGACACGTGTATATGGATCTGTCTTTTAATTAATTTTCAGTCTTTCTTATTATCTACAATGTGAAATGTGAGACAATTAAAAAGTGACATGTGTATTTTATTTATTTTAAAGCTACGCGTATTGACGAGTGTTTTTGGTCATTTGTAGTGGTTTTTTATTGGTTTCGGACTCGAAAAGGATTTGAATTTAAGTTATAAAAATTGTGTCTACCCAAGGATCTGTTTTAAAGTGACACGTGTCTTTCTTGGTAGTTTTGATATTTTCCATGTGTCAAATGTTAGGAATTAATAATATCTAATGCGGAATAATTCCTCAGAATCGCAATAATAAGAAGTATGAATAGAATTAAAGAAATGAAAAATACACAACACAAAGACAATATTTAATGTGGTTCACCCAATGTGGGCTACATCCACCAAGAACACTTGCTCAAATTTTATTACAAGCCAATAGTCTTCACAATTACAATAATCAGATCTTGTTTGGAGTTGCACTCAACAAACCCTCCCAAATTCACACACACTATTCACCTTCACAAAACACACTCATATCAATCCTATTGTATGTCCATCTATTTATAAGTACATCAATAGGTAGCCAAAGAGGTAGTTTTACAAAACAATGGGTACCAAAAACCATGGGCCCAAAAATAGCCCATAACGGTTACCCATTACCCATGGGTTAATAAACCACCCATGAAAATTTTCTTCGAGGGCTTCGCCCTTGAACCCCCTTGACCCGCTCACCGGTGAGTGGGACCACCGTAAAAATATTCGAGTGTAACACATGAAAGGTGTACCAAACTCTAACATGAAAACATGCTGCACAAACATAACATTGACCCCCGTATGAGTTGTTATTTAACTTATTTTATTTGTTAAAGTAGATCATTTTTTTATCTCACCCCAACGAGTTGCTAAATAACCCGTCGAGATTTCTTTATCTCATGTGTTTTCTAATTTATCTTTATACTTTGTGGATTCTAAATTAGAATACTCATCCTTTAGCTCACCAAGCCAAGTTTCTTAAGAACTCGCCAAGTTCCTGTAACCCAACCTTGACTTTATTAAATAAATTTTATCCTAAATCGACCAATTTAAGCTAATTTTAGACCAAATCTAGCTATTTTTGAAGATTTGACGATTGTGTTATGATCTTAAGCTTATAATTAATTAATTAGCTAATTTTCCTATTAAAATGGTTTGTAGCTGAAACACAACCTAGCCCTATTAAATTGATCTAGAACTTGACCAATTCAAGCTATTTTTGATCAAATTTAGGTTATTTTTGTCATAAAACAATTTAAAATATTTGTAGCTTATTTTTGTCTTTATTTAGCTTCTTTGAGTCATTTTCTAGCTATATATGTCTCCATTTTCCATCTAAGCATAAAAAATGGCTAGTTTTGTTGTTTTTTCAATGGATAAGTCTTAACTCTTGAATTCAACTAATTATAACATCTAGAAATTACGTTTAAAAGCTTGCTCTATGGCTAGAAATATCTAGTATCTTGTCGACATTCAAAACCATCCCGCATGAGAAGACAAGCTACCCCACGAAAAACTTAGCTCCTTTTCTCAAATATCTCAAGAAGCTTTTTCCATCCTATTGCAAATCATTATATATGAGTTCTTGATTCATGTAGGCTATTTAGACTCACCTTCAACTGCATGGAAGAAATTTGAGACCATGCATGAAGGAAGTAGGTTATCTAAGATCATTAAGCTTGTTTTAGAGTTGTTTACAACACCCATCAAAGGGGTTGAGAAAATTGTAAAATATCTAGATAAAATTAAGAACATTATTCAACTAAATTACTACAACTATGATTTGTTTCAAGAAAATATTTTTATTTTATAATTCAAATCAACATTCATGAAAAATATAAACATTACATCTCAATTCTTAATTCCAAGTATCAGAATGAGAATGATCTACCTGATTTAGACACCTTGTATTCTTTGTTGATTCAAGAAGAGAGAGTCATGGAAAAATTTGATTCAAAAGAGACTTCTTCTCAAGATCTATTCTCTAAAAATCATAAGCCTTCTCATACTAGACATTTCAATCCAAATTAGAAATCTAGTATTAAATCCATATTTAAAACTAATCCTAAGACTAACTCTATTAAAATAAATCAGCCATTCAAAGTCAAATTTAATGGAACTTGTAATAAATGTGGAAAATTTAGACACAAAGAGTCTAATTGTAGAGTAAAGATTAATAAATCATTCAAGAATGCTAAAATTAACAATCTTAATACTTTCAAGAAAAACTAGAAGAAAAATCAAGCAAATGTAGTTGAGAAATCTATTGCTTTGTATACTTCCCTCTTAGCTTCAAATGAAAATGAATGGATTCTTGATAGTGGTGCCTCTAGGCACATGACTTGCATTCCTAATATCCTTTCATATATGGTCAAATGTGAAGAGAATATCTATTTATGAGATAAATCTGTCATTAGAGCTGAAGGTTGTGGCAATGTTAAGCTATCTAATGGTTTAATTAGGAATGTATTGTATGTCCCTAAACTGAAAAATAATCTTTTGTCTTGCTCTCAGCTAACTAAAGAAAACTATAAATTTGTTTTGCTACAAGAAAAATGGTATGTCAAAGATCAATTTAAAAATGTCATTTCTTCTGGGATCCAAAAGAATGGCTTGTATATCTTTGATGGTTTTGTGTCTGAGTCTTGTTTGCTTCCTCTTCTAGAAATGATATTCAGTTATGGCATGAAATAATTGGTCATGTAAATTTCAAGAGTCTATATGATATGTCTAGACTAAATCTTTTTTTGGTCTTCCTAAGATAAAATTCAGAACATGAAACTTGTGAAATTTTCCTACGTGGTAAGCAACATGCTCAACCATTTCACAAACATCATGATCCAAATTCCTCTCAGTTATTAGAACTGATCCATAGTGATGTAAGAGGTCCACTTGAGGTTCCTTCTCTCATTAGTGCATTGTATGTTGTTTTCTTTATTGATGATTATTCTAGAATGACTTGGTCTTATTTCATTAAGAAAAATTCTAATGTCCTATCTAAATTTCAGGAATTTAAAGCTCTAGTTGAGAATGTTTAAAATCTTAAAATTAAGATAATTAGGACTAATAATGGAGGTGAATATGTCAACAAATCCTTTGATGAGTTTTGTGTGTCATGTGTAATTTAAATAAAATTGAGTACTCCATATTCCCATCAGCAAAATGGCATTGTAGAAAGAAAGAATAAGAATATCTTAAAAATGGCTAGAATTTGATTCATGCTTCCAATGTGCGAGAATTTATTATGGGATGGAGCTATGAATACAACTATCTATATTATAAATAGACTATCTATAAAACCTCTTCATTGAGCTACTCCTCATTAAGTATGGAAAAGAAAAAACTAGATATCTCTCACCTAAGAATATTTGGCAGTCATGCTTCCATATTCATTCAAAAACTAAAAGGAAGAAGATTGATCTAGCCTCCTTTGATTTTATTTTTGTTGGCTATGGCTGTAAAACTAAAGGTTTGAGATTATATGATCTATTCAAGCACAAAATTTAAAAAAATTGTTCAAGTCTTACATAGAACTTTTTCTACTGATCCTAATAAACCCTCCCCTACTACTTTAGAGATAGATCCTGATAATCCTCCTACAAAAATTATGGAAAAAAAAGTTCAAGAGGCTGATTATTTTGATCTAGATATGATGGATATTGAGGGGGAGTCATCCCAAAATCTATTGTAACCTAAGATTCCTATATGGGCTATAAATCTTGTTCAACCCGATAATTTTAGAAACTAGCTAGAAGTCAACATACCTATCATGCCTTGATGACCCATTATGAGGTAGAACCAAAATCCTTTGAATAATCATCTCAAGATGTTAGATGGATTCAAGATATGAAGGATGAATACAATGCTTTAATCAAAAATAACATTTGGGGATTTAGTCCCTCCTCCTTTTAAAAGAAACATTATAGGATCTAGGTGGTTATTCAAAATTAAATATAAATCTCTATGGGAGATTAAAAGTTCAAAGAAAGGCTAGTAGCTCGTGGTTTCACTCAGAAACTAGGTATTGAATATGTTGATACTTTTTCTCATGTTGCTAAGATGATCGAGTAAGAGTTCTTCTTGCATTAGCCACCCAATATGGTTGGGAGATTCATCAAATGGATGTAAAAATGTCTTTTTAAATGGTGACTTAAAATAAGAAATATATATGAGTCATCCTAAAGGATTTGAGGCTCTGGAAAGGAAATTTATGTTTGTAAGCTTAAAAAGTCTTTGTATGGTCTTAAACAAGCTCCTAGAGCTTGGTATGCTAAAATTAATTGTTTCTTTCAAGACCTTGGCTTTACTAACTGTTGTTCTGATAATGATTTATTTTTCAAGTTTGATAACAATCATATTATCATTATTTTCTTATATGTAGATGATATTTTGATTACTAGCATAGTAATAAAAGTCTAATTGTAAGAATCAAACAAAGGTTAAAACAACATTTTGAAATGACTAATTTGGGTTTATTAAATATTTTTCTTGGCATGATTACCATTCAAGACCATAATGTTATTCTTGCATCCCAATCTCGGTATGTTGTTAATCTGCTTAAGATATTTGAAATTTTTATCATATGTCTCGCCACCATTCCTATTAAAGTTGGTGTTAAGGTTGATCCTAAACTAGCTTGTGCTAAATTTGATCATACTCTTTATAGGAAACTAGTTGGTAGTTGGATCTATTTGAGTATTACTAGACCTGATATTTCTTATGTAGTAGGGGTAGTGTCAAGATTTATGTAACAACCTTATGAGGATCATTGGAAAATGGCAACAAAATTTTGAAATATATCAAAGGCACAATAAATTTTGGTCTTGTTTATTCTTCTTCTAATGATGTACAATTATTTGGTTATTGTGATTCTAATCATGTTGGTGATGCTGCAAAAAGGAAATATACTTTTGGATATATTTTCAAGCTTGGTGAAAGTTCCATCACTTGGATTAGCAAGAACAACCAACATTGTCTATCTCTTCTACTGAGGCAAAGTATAGGAGTGCCATGGAAACTGCTAAAGAAGCTATGTGGCTAAAAAGGTTGTTGGATGAGTTACACATGGATGTTAAAGGGAGTACTAATATTCTATGTGAAATTCAAAGATGTATTTATCTTGTAAATAATCTAGTTCAACATCAAAGGACAAAGCATATTGAAGTTCATATGCATTTCATTAGATAAAAAGTCCTTAATGGTGATATTGATCTCCAGTTTTGTCCAACTGAAGATCAGGTTGCAGATATCTTCACAAAACCACTATATTCTGATCAAGTTTTGCAAGTTATGTGCCTTGTTGGGCCTTGTTATCCAAAATTCACCCCCCAGGGTTAATTTGATAACATGCATCAGAATTCTCAAGTCCCAGGCAGATAATTGATTCAGAGCAAACATCATGTTTCTGGGGTTCCCTCAGATTTTTTCTAACTCCCCTGACCAAAGAAGGAAAGAGCAAGCTCTGAGAAAATGTGAAAAAAGTTGCAGAAGACAGGCTCAGGCCAGAAAAAATCACGAAAAATGGCTAAGTCCTTGTCCTAGGACAATGTGGGACATTTGGGACGCCAAGGCATGGATCGGCCGAAAAGCCTGCAGGCGGCCCAAGCAGCAAAGGGACAGGTGGGACAAAAAGACACGAACCGGCCGGTTCGGCCGAAACAGAGAAAGTTTGTACTGGGACATCCGGGACGAAGGGACGCGCGGGACGCGGATCACCGAAGGAGCCGAAGGCCAATCAAACAACGCCACATGTCATCGGCCAAATGAGGGATGAGGAAGCCCATTTTGGGTGGATCGGAAGTTTTTGGCCCAAGCAGTTTGGGACATCCGGGACATAAAGACGCGAAGGGCGCGAAGGAGCCGAAAGGGCCGAGAACCAACCAGATCACGACACGTGTCGCAGGGGAAAGAGTCCAAAGGTCAAAGGGTGAATTTTGAGGGGTCAGCCTGAGCCAATCAAAAGAGGACATGTGTCCTATGGAACAGGGAATGCGGAGCTCGGGAAGGAGTTAGAGAATTTGGCATGAGTTTTGGCCGAAAAGCTAAAAGCCAAGGTCTGCCCCGTGCCCCTGTCGGCCAATCAATGCATGCCACGTGTCGAAGTTTAAGGGGCCCACAAGGAAATTTCAAAAGAAAGCCCACCGAAAGGTAGAGGAGAGAGAATCACACAACCAATCAATGCGTGCCACGTTTCATCCAGGTGGCAGAGCGCGGGAAAGATTTCAAAACATGTTTTCGCCTGTTTTGTGCCCTAAAACTTCAGACCTCCATAACTTTCGATCCATAGCTCGGATTTGCACGTTATTTATATCAACGGAAAGCTTATGAAATTCTCTCGCATGATTCTCGGGATCAATCTCATATTTTGGTGCGTAGTCCGAGAGAGAATTTTAGAAACGGCTCGACACGTGGTAATGTCGAAGCGATGTTTCAACAACCAGTTTTAATGCACATGGGTCGCATTCTTCTTCAGCATGGCCAGAAGTGATGTCTCAACCACCGATTTTAATGAAGAATGTGTTTTGGTCAATGGTTGGGCTGCTTACATGTTTTCCTATGTTTTCTATCTCCTGGGCTTGACCCATGTATTGTATAAAGCCAGATTTGGCTCATTTTAAAAGAGAGATAAACAAGTTGTTCATCTTTTCTGCTCTGCCCTCCCTTCTTTTCTTCTCTAGGGTTGAAAATGGAGCTCGAACCTCCTCCCTGCTCTGTAATGGTGTTTTTGCCTTTTACTAATGAAATGATGTTCTGTGCAAACTTCTGGAGCAACAAAAAACGTGTTTTGTGATGCATCTGTCCATCCTTGCTCGTTCTTCGCTTGTTTTCCTCTTGCCTCTCTTCATTGCAGGTATTTGTGCATGTTTGAATGTTCATTGCAGGTCTGGAGCTGTGTTCATGGAGTTTTGGGACATTTTCTGTGTGAAATCTATCCTTGGGCCTGTGATGCATCTGTCCATCCTTCCCATTGCTCACCTCTCTTTGTCCCATGGCAGTTTTGATAGAGGTTCAACATTCTCCTTCTCTGGTGTATCACCGTTTTAGTGTAGGCTTTTGTTCTTTTCCTTTCTCTCTCTCTCTCTCTCTCTCTCTCTCTCTCTCTGTCTCCTTGGCATTGTTAGATTAGGATTAGATTAGCTTGCCTGCACTGGAATAGCTTGTGGCAGGTAGTTTAGGAGCAGGAACCAGCCTTCTCTGGAGATTCCTCTCTCAGTTTCACAAGTCCCACGCTTGGAGAGAGGTTTCCATGTTGTGCAATCACACTGGATGCCTGAGTGATCAACCTAGAAGCCTGATCTGCATCCAGGGGTGCTGTGATTTTGCACTAACAGTTTTGGCACGCCCGGTGGGACATCACAGAAGTTAGAGTTTCATCTTTCAGAGGTGTCTCATTATCAAATAGAAAATCTTAAGCCACCGTGTGACCACCAACAGTTTTGGCACGCCCGGTGGGACCTTAGAGGTCTTCCACTTCATCTTTTGCAGGTTGGTGTGTTCCTGTGAAGATTTCAGCCTTTGGAGGCACTTGCAAACACATCTGGCGACTCCATCTGGTCAACAACCCATCTCTGAAGTTGCAGATCTTCCTTTCCATTCATTTTTATTCATTTTCCATTCATCCTTCTTTCCATCTCTTCCATCATTCTCTCATTCTATGAAGTTGTGCAATCATGACTTCATTTCCATCATGGAATTCACATCAACAACAGCAGTATATTCCACCTCCAACATGTTTTACAAATCCTCCAAATCAACATTTTGAGCAGATTCAAGATCAGTATGCATACCCATATGAGCAGCAGTGCCAAAGTCAGTTTGGCTATGGAGCCTTCCAAGAGCAAGAGTATGCATACAATGAAGACCATCAGATGCAAGATGCTGGTCTGTTGGAGAAGATCCAAAAGATGGAGGTAAACATAGTGCAGTCCAGGGCTCAGGCACAGATGAAAGCATTTGGAATCGGTTGCAGAGCACCTTGTCCATGGGTGGGACCTTTTCCAAGGCATTACAGCCCTCAGGAGAAGCTTGACTTCATGATTGCAATGCTGCCTTTGCTTGCAAAGTGGATTGAAGAAATAGAGGTGTATGAGAGGAGTATTCAACAACCTTGTCAATGGGTAAGCACACCTTCTCATGCCTTTTCTTTTCCTCTTTCCCAATCTGTTTCATCTCAGCAGTGTCAAGCTTTAAACTCTCCATCTGCTGTCCCAAATGTCGATCCCATGTCTCCACCTCTCAGTCTTCCACCACACCTCAATTCTTCTTTCCTTTTTCCTTCCAAACAGTCATCCTCTCCACAAGAGCTAAATGAAATACCTCCCACTCCAAAGAAACAAGAGGTTTCACCTCCTCCGCCACCACAAAAAAATGTCAAATCAGTTGAGTTACAACCCATCCCTCCTCTTGCATTCCCAAATCCATGTTGGGAGGATGAAAATCAGAATGCCAGTCAAGGAAAACAACAGCAAAAAGAGAAGCCAAACAAAGATGAAGAAATTCAAAGTCTGAAGAGTTGGGCTCTTAGATTTGGGATGACAAAGATCCCCTTGATGGTTAAACCTACAGAAGAGGCTAAGGTTGAACAAATGGTGGCCAGGGCTGATTTTGTTGCAGCAGAAGAAGAAGATCTTGCAGTCCCAACTTGTCCTCTAGAGCAGCAGATTGAAGAGTTTGACTTGACAAACTTCATGCTGGAGGAAGAGTTCAATCAAGAGCAAGATTGTCTTCAAACATTGGAGGAAGGAGAAGCTGCTCCAAATCCAAAAGAAGAGGAGCACATTCCAGCTGTGGGGGAGAAAATTGCAGATCCAAGAGCTCTGAGCACAAAGCAGGCTACAGGAGAACCTTCAGTTCTTCTTTCTACTTCACCTCTCTCAAGTTCCAGTGCTGAAGAGGAGTTTGACCTCTCAAACTCAATGTTGAAGGGAGAAAGAAACCATGGTGGTCAAGTTACAGATCAAGAGGACACCATGGAGGAAGTTGAACATTTGCAGCAGGACAGCCATGAGGTAGTTTATCTGTCAGATTTGGAGGACTGTTTTGATGGAGAAGATCCGGTTGAATTTCCACCATTCTCTCTTTCATCATCCACATTCCAAACACAAGAGTCTGTTGTCATGAAGGAGAACATTCATTTACAACAGCCAGCATCTTACAATAGCTCTTCGGAATCAAGATTAGAAGATTTTAATCTTTCACGTTCTTCATTGGAGGAAGAGAAAGGACAAAGGAATTTCACCATTTCTTCCACACCATCCATTCAAGAAGGTCTACAAGAAGACTCCATTCTTGGAGTTGAAAATCACAGCAATGGGCATACTCAAAGGACCATACCTTGCCCAATCAGGTATTTGGCTTCATTGGAGCCAAAGGAGAAGTCACAACCAGTCATGCTTTCTTCTGAGCATGAGGGTGAGCTACAAAGTACCAAGGATCAGCTGTCATACCTCTTCAATCCAAATGCAGAGCAACTAAAAGAGGTATTGAATTTGCCTTCAGCTGATACCTTGATGATTTGGGTGGAATACCAGCTTCTTGTTGATTTTCCACTCATCCTAACAGCCATGATCAGCTCCAAATCAATTGCATGGCCGCCACTTTTGAGAAAGGGAAGCTATTTCTCACAACCAATTGCAGGGTTTGTTTAGCTTGCCTTTGCTTCCAGTTAGAGTAGAGTAGGTAGATTTGCTTTCAGTAGAAGAAGTGCTTGTGCACACTCTGCATGTTTCATTTTGGAGCATGTATGATTTTCAGTTCTGTACATAGTTTTTGTTGTGCTGGTTTTGCTCTTGCATGCACGCTCGTTTGATGGCATTTTGGTGAGAACAACTCCATGTCCGGTGGGTTTCAAGTGGCTCAGAGGAAGTTTTCAAAGTTCAGATCAGTTGCAGGTTACAACTCAGGACTCCATGCCCAATGGATGCTTCAGGCAACTGGTAACTTCATCTAGCAGGCAGATGACCCCGCTGAGTCACCAAATTGTTATCCAAAATTCACCCCCCAGGGTTAATTTGATAACATGCATCAGAATTCTCAAGTCCCAGGTAGATAATTGATTCAGAGAAAACATCATGTTTCTGGGGTTCCCTCAGATTTTTTCTAACTCCCCTGACCAAAGAAGGAAAGAGCAAGCTCTGAGAAAATGTGAAAAAAGTTGCAGAAGACAGGCTCAGGCCAGAAAAAATCACGAAAAATGGCTAAGTCCTTGTCCTAGGACAATGTGGGACATTTGGGACGCCAAGGCGCGGATCGGCCGAAAATCTGCGCAGCGGCCCAAGCAAAAAGGGACAGTGGGACAAAAAGCCTTGGCGGCCGGTTCGGCCAAAAGCAGAAAAGTTTGTACTGGGACATCCGGGATGAAGGGACGCGCGGGACGCGGATCACCGAAGGAGCCGAAGGCCAATCAAACAACGCCACGTGTCATCGGCCAAATGAGGGATGAGGAAGCCCATTTCGGGCGGATCGAAGTTTTTGGCCCAAGCAGTTTGGGACATCCGGGACATAAAGACGCGAAGGGCGCGAAGGAGCCGAAAGGGCCGAGAACCAACCAGATCACGACACGTGTCGCAGGGGAAAGAGTCCAAAGGTCAAAGGGAAAATTTTGAGGGGTCAGCCCGAGCCAATCAAAAGAGGACACGTGTCCTATGGAACAGGGAATGCGGAGCTCGGGAAGGAGTTAGAGAATTTGGCATGAGTTTTGGCCGAAAAGCTAAAAGCCAAGGTCTGCCCCGCGCCCCTGTCGGCCAATCAATGCATGCCACGTGTCCAAGTTTAAGGGGCCCACAAGGAAATTTCAAAAGAAAGCCCACCGAAAGGTAGAGGAGAGAGAATCACACGACCAATCAATGCGTGCCACGTGTCATCCAGGTGGCAGAGCACGGGAAAGATTTCAAAACATGTTTTCACCTATTTTGTGCCCTAAAACTTCAGACCTCCATAACTTTCGATCCATAGCTCGGATTTGCACGTTCTTTATATCAATGGAAAGCTTATGAAATTCTCTACATGATTCTAGGATCAATCTCGAATTTTGGTGCAGTCTAGAGAGAGAAAATTGAGAAACGGATCTGACGCGTGGTAATGCCAGAAGCGACGTTTCAACAACCAGTTTTAATGCACATGGGTCGCATTCTTCTTCAGCATGGCCAGAAGTGATGTCTCAACCACCGATTTTAATGAAGAATGCGTTTTGGTCAATGGTTGGGCTGCTTACATGTTTTCCTATGTTTTCTATCTCCTGGGCTCGACCCATGTATTGTATAAAGCCAGATTTGGCTCATTTTAAAAGAGAGATAAACAAGTTGTTCATCTTTTCTGCTCTGCCCTCCCTTCTTTTCTTCTCTAGGGTTGAAAATGGAGCTCGAACCTCCTCCCTTTTCTGTAATGGTGTTTTTTCCTTTTACTAATGAAATGATGTTCTGTGCAAACTTCTGGAGCAACAAAAACATGTTTTGTGATGCATCTGTCCATCCTTGCTCATTCTTCGCTTGTTTTCCTCTTGCCTCTCTTCATTGCAGGTATTTGTGCATGTTTGAATGTTCATTGCAGGTCTGGAGCTATGTTCATGGAGTTTTGGGACATTTTCTGTGTGAAATCTATCCTTGGGCCTGTGATGCATCTGTCCATCCTTCCCATTGCTCACCTCTCTTTGTCCCATGGTAGTTTTGATAGAGGTTCAACATTCTCCTTCTCTGGTGTATCACCGTTTTAGTGTAGGCTTTTGTTCTTTTCCTTTCTCTCTCTCTCTCTCTATCTCCTTGGCATTGTTAGATTAGGATTAGATTAGCTTTCTGTCTTGGAATAGCTTGTGGCAGGTAGTTTAGGAGCAGGAACCAGCCTTCTCTGGAGATTCCTCTCTCGCCACAAGTCCCACACTTGGAGAGACGTTTCCATGTTGTGCAATCACACTGGATGCCTGAGTGATCAACCTAGAAGCCTGATCTGCATCTAGGGGTGCTGTGATTTTGCACTAATAGGCCTATCGAGTTTCCCTTCGGGGTAATGCATATGACAATGCCACCTCTTAACGGCCTGTTCAAACTTCCAATACTTCCTCCAATTGTAATAAGTAAATGTGTCACTATTTTGTGAAGTTACTTGTAAATCCCAGCGAAGATTTAGTCATGGGTATGCCTTAGCTTATAAAAGGCTCCATGGTCTGATGTAAGTCTTCATATTGTAAAGCACTTGGTCTTATGAATCTTTTTTTGGGAAGATCTGTGGATTTCCCTTATTGGCATGCTAAGCTTGAATCACTGTTGTTGATTCATGGGTCTAAAACTTGGCATGTCTGATTGTCTTCTCCCACTTAACATTAAGGGGGAGTGTTGGGGTGATAATTTCAAGTGGGATTAGCCACTTGGGCATGCCCCAACATTATTATAGTTTGTCTAATCAAACTTTAATGTGTGAAGTATTTCACACTCAAAGAGTGAAGTGACCTGACCGATTCACCCACCCAATTTATTGGGTGATCCCTCTTGGGATTGATTGTCTGACTATCTACAATGACTATGTAGGATTGTATTAAAGACTACAAGTTGTATGTAGGATAGGCTAGATGCATTGCAGTTAATCAATGTTTTAGCTATTGAACAAGTAAGAGACATAGCTTTGCAAAAGTGTGAAATAGCTAAGGAGTGAAGTGGAAGTGTTGGGTGAAATTGTATTAGATTCATAATAAAATACAATGTTTTACCAGTGGAGTTTTTCCTTCGGGTTTCTCCACTTAAATATGGTGTAATGTGTTCTTATTCTTGTTCATTATTTACTTTTAGTTCTATCTCTTTAAACTTTGTTATTTTCTATCTATTTCAAGTTATTTCTTTATCTAATCGATTAGCCTTTAATGGTGGATCTATGATCTATGGATTACATTTCCCATGCTAAATCTAACATGGGAGGGGTCTCGTAGGCTCCAAGTGGCTAGTGAGAGTATTTGATGAGGGTAATGATGCAATGGGTGAAGATGGATCCAATGGACCAATGTCTCACCTAGTCATCGAGGCACGATTGATAGGATGTTCACGCATGATATCCTCTATGATGTAGTAAAAACCATTGACTTGATCATTTGCTTTAGTAAGTAAAAATTGGTCGACTAAGTTAATGGTAGTATGTGGAGATAGGGTTGGTGGAACAATTTGAGGCTTAGGAACTGGGTGGAACAAGTTTCAATTTTGTTTGAATATTCCTCTTGTACTAAGATGACATTTACATTATGAGTAATTTTGGTGTGTAGGGTTTTAAGGAAGCGCAACACTCCTTAATCAATAATTTAGGTGTAGAAATCCAAATGGGGATCATATAAGGCATAACCATCATGGTATTTTGATATGAAAGAAGCCACTATGCAATAATTAACTATGGTCTCAAGTTTGACCATACGATCACATGAGGGTTGTGGTGTCTGTGAGATACGTATGGAATTAAAGGATCCTTCTTGCGAGACTGCAGGGAGGATGGAGTAAGATATGATGAGTTCAATAAGATCAAAGGTATTTATTCTAAGTATGACTTCATCGATTGTCATAATATGAATCCAAGATATTGGGATGCAAAGAGTATCTATATGGTAATTAAAGTTCTTATATTCCCGAAAAGGGATATGTGACAATTCATCAAGCATGAGGAGTTTGCATGTCCCCTTTTAATGAAGTATATTATAGTTCCATGGGTTATTTCCCCCTTGAATATTATAAATATCTCCATAGTTAGAAAAATTCACACACTAACATGTAGAAGAGGTAATGACATGCATACAATGAGTCCAAGGTTTCCCTAGGAGAATGTTATAAGATAAGGAAAAAATGAATACCATAACCTTGACATGGACAATCCTAGGGGAAAATAATGGGTAACCAAATACACCCTATCAAAGGAAATTTTTGGAAATCATATCCTTGAAAATTTGTTCACCTTGATTTTAGGTTATCGATAGAATAAATCATAAGTGTTAATGAAAGATAATAAGGCCACACACATGCCTTATCCCGCATAAACAATAGAATGCTAAAATAAATTGTGATTGATCTGAACTAAAATGAAGAGTGGTGGATCATCTATACAAATAAATATCTCATCTATTATCATAGAAGTGATGGGAAAACAAATTCATGAATGAGCATCCATGGTGAGATTAGTATGAATGTGTGTTAGATTGCTTCATAATGAGCATGCATTACAAGTGGCTCATTTACATAGTAACCAACGTCGATTGGCTAACCACCATTAGTAAGTAGATGAAATTCCTTTGGTTAGCGAGATGAATCACCATCATTCAGCAGTTGAACTACAATCAGGTCAAAAAGGAACCGCCATCGGTTAAGGAACTGACATCAGTTTCATGTGCATGGAATTTTATATTTAACTCACGTGAATTAGATCTAACTTTAGTTATAAAGTGAATCTAAAGGTTGTAAATGCATAGCTAAGTTGACCTAAGTTTTTATATGCTTATATAAGCATGAAAGCTAGGGTTAGAAGGATGATGGCATGTAATTGATTATTATTACATGTGGAATCCTTGGTTGAGAGGATGAAGAAGAAGAAGAAGAAAAATATGGTTACATGAAGACAGAGCTTCCATGGAGAGAAGTTAGACAAAAGGAAATAATAGGTACATATGAATGGTGAGAAGAGTGTAATGTCTTCTACTGTATTTCCTTTGTATTGTTTAGTCTCATTATAATGGCTTGCATAGTATGCAAAGCACATAGAGTTTCTTCTTGTAGATCCACATGTTGGTGAGATCTTGTATTGTAGATTCTTCTTGTTAGATCCACAGGTTGTTGTGAGATCTTGTATTCATAGATCCATGAGATCATGTTGTATTGTTGATCCATGTAGATCTAGATATTGTAGAGGAGGTTGTATTCATGTTTACATAGGTTAATGTAATGATGGAGAGACAGATTTACTTTTTGGTGGATAGTCATAATTTCACATTGGTAGACCCATGTGAGAGGTCGTGTTGTAGATCCATAGAGAGCTTGGTTGCAATTCAAAGATGTAGTAGTTCCTGTTTATATGAGATATTTTGGTGGTGTTATGGAGGCACGGTTGTAGTGCACTCATGGAGATCCGTTTAGAGATCTAGAAGAGGATATAATCTTGGATAGATGCATTGTACTCTTGTGGGAAGATTTGCTTTGTAATCTTGTTCATTATTATATATATGAGATCTATATATTTGGTAGACGTAACCCAAATTGGGTGAACCATAGTACATGTTGTGTTATGTGTGTGTACTTTTTATTATTTGGATTTATGTTTTTTACACTTCCACTGCTGTAGATTTTGGGGAATTGATTCCATTTCCATACTCCATATTCCCAACAACTAGTATCGAGCATGGTTATTTCGATCAAGGTTTTGCTTGAGTATATTGTTAGTGGTTTACTGATAGGTGTATGAGAGAAGGGTTTGTTTTTCCGTGTGAAAACCATAGGAAGAGATTTAAATCTCAAGTGGAAGATAGAATTGTGAGGTTGTTGGAGAATACAATGACTACCATTGGTTAGGTGGCAATTGATGTCGGCAAGGTGACCTTGGTCGGTTACATGTGTTACCGTGGTCAATTATAATGTGATCGTGGTCAGTTACTAGGCAATTTGGTTTTAAACAAAAATCACAAATCTGAAGAAATTGAGAGATGCATAGAATTTTTCTTGTTTTCTGAGGTGTCCCTGGTTCTTGGAGGCATACGCATGTTATTCAAATTACAAATCTGGATTATAGAAGTATGGTTTTGATTATCTTGGTATTATAGTGCTTGTATATTTTGATGCACATGCATGTTTGAGATTACAGATCTAGATGTAAGTATGAGATAGGGGTAATTATGCATCCTTTGGTGTAATTAGATGTATGGGCTTCATTAGAGAAGAAAAATATTATAGCACGAGAAGAAGACAAGGCTTCGATCGGATAGGTAATTACCTTAGTTGAAGATGTGGTTAAGTGTCTTGGTGGTGGTAAGGTCATGTGTTTCATCTTGGTGAAATTTTATTACATGTATGATTTTTGTTTAGTTTTTGTGCAATGTTTGGGTTCTTCTTGAAATTAATGGCTCAAAGATAGCTATCGGATATGGTCGAGTAGGCACCTATTTTGGTGTAATATGCCATTTGTGGCATTGTTTTCATTCCACTAGCACCAATGTTGGTCGGGAACCGACATCAATCACAGAGGGAACTGGTATTGGTCAGCAGAACATGGTCCATCTATGTGACAATCGGTTTACACAGGGTTTCTTATAGTTTTAGAGGGCATGAATGGTTCAAAGTGTCTTGTTTTGGAGGATCGGTTTTCTGGCATAGTGTGTGCATGAAAAAATAGAGAATATCACTTCAATGTTTGAATCAGAAAGAGGACACGATTGGCTCGAGATTCTAGTGATACTTGGTTCAAATTCAAGCATCTCTATATGACTCATGTTTTATTTCTTTCATTTGAAGCAACTGGTATTATGTTTTCATTGTGTGCACAAGTAAAAATTTGCACAATGGATATTTGGTGGGTTTGACTTTTATTTCGGGATGTGTTGGAATCTTTAGGACAAGGTTATCTAGTCTAAGGATGAGGTTCTAAATGAAAAATTCATGTTTAGACACACAATTTCTGGTAATAGAGACATTAGTACACATAGATGAAAAGAAGGTAGTTCACCTACTTCACAAGAAGTTCAAACTTCTATGATGTAGAAGTATTATTTGTTAATAAGGGAATCAAGTTTATATTTCTTTCATCTAGTTTTATTTCTCACACATACATATATATATATATTGGAGCTTTTGAGCTTGTTATTAGAAGCAGTGCAGGGGAGTTCATGTTGAGTGGGAGCAAGCCATGGTTGTTGGCATTGCAGGTTGGACACATATGCACATGTGGAGTGAGAGGAGGATGTTACTATTCGAGTAGCATGAGGCACAAGTGGTTTTGGAGGACATCACGAATTTTCAGGTATTTTTGATTTCATTACATGGTGATGTCACTTCGGTTTTATTTTTTGGTGCCTAGATATCCTTTGGGATGGTAGTTGATGGTTGATTCAGCTGGGTGAAGAAGAGAAAGCAGGTTTCAATGTTTGAAGGGTTAAGAAGGAAAATATGTTTGTTACAAGTTTGACAACGAGTGTATATTTACCATTTATGGATGGTACCCTTTTTTCTTTCATCTTGGTTGGTGTGCAGAGTATGTTGATGACATGTTTGTTGGTATTTACACTTGTTAGTAGCATGGTTTAGCATGTGGATAAATTCTATTTTTGAGTCTATGATGATGCAGATATTTTTTTTGCACATGAATTCCTATGAGCATGGTTTATATGTGTATGAGCATGGTTTAGATGCCTTGAGCATGAGTAGGGGATGTTTGTATTTCCTCTTGTTACTATGTTACTCCATGATAGATATTCTATATATGGTTGTCTTGGACATGCAAGTTGTTTATGTAGGGTTGGATTTGCAGATTGCAAGTGTTTGGATTCTTTGAGTTATGTAGGTGTTGTGGATGCATCCACTGGTTGCATGTAGTACTCATTTGGGTTGTCTAGACCTAGGATCTAGTTTTTCTTTCACATATTCTAGTTTGACTTTTCTTTGGTCAATTGCATTGGTGGTAGCATGGAGACATGGATAGATGGTTGGAGAACATGGTTGGATGGCTATGGTTGCGATAGAAGCACAATACTTTAGTTCAAGTGAGATCTCTTGCAGGTGTGATATTCATGGTGGCTTGACTGCATAAGAGGCTTGGTGTTACGATTCAATGTGAGTTTGATGTATGGATAGCTCATATATCACAAATTAGTAGTAGCTTCATGCAGGTATATGGTAAGTCATGGTTTTTTATATTTTTATTTTTAGAATATGGTTTAATCTTCTTGATTACTTGAGAGAATTTTTGAAGGAAATAATAGTTTGTCTTCATGGTATGTAGAGGATGGTGATGTACAGGTACAGGTACAAAGGTTCAACAATTTATCTCCAAGTGGGATATTGTTGGGTTGTGGAGCTAGATTGCTTCACAATGAGCATGCATTACAGGTGGTTGGTTTACCAAGAATCGGCGATGTCGGTTGGCTAATAGCCATCGGTCGCCAGATGAATTTCCATCCCGATCGGAAAGGAACCTCCATCATTTAGGGAAACAACATCGATTACTGTGCATGGAATTTTATATTTAACTCACGGGAATTAGATATAAATTTAGTTATAAAGTGAATTTAAAGGTTGTAAATCCATAGTTAAGTCAACCTAAGCTTGTATATGTTTATATAAGCATGAAAGGTAGGTTTAGAAGGATGATGGCATGCAATTGATTATTATTACATGTGAAATCCTTGGTTAAGAGGATGAATAAGAAGAAGAAAAAGATATGGTTACATGAATATAGAGCTTCCATGGAGATAAGCTAGATAGAAGGAAATGACACGTACATATGAATGCTTTGAGAAGAGTGTAATGTCTTCTATTGTGTTTACTTTGTATCTTGTTTAGGTTGATTGTAATGGCTTACATAGTATGCAAAGCACATAGAGTTTATTATTGTAGATCCACATGTCGGTGAGATCTAATATTGTAGATTCTTCTTGTTACATCCACATGTTGTTGTGAGATCTTGTATTTTTAGATCCACAGGTTGGTGTGAGATCTTGTATTCATAGATCCATGAGATCATGTTGTATTGTTGATCAATGTAGATCGAGATATTGTATAAGAGTTTGTCTTCATGTTTTCATAGGTTGATGTAGTGATGGATAGACAAACTTACTTCTTGGTGCACACGATGATTATAAATTGGTAGACCCATGTGAGAGGTATTGTTGCAGATCCACAGAGAGATTTGTTGCAATTCGGATATGTAGTAGTTCCTGGTTATGTGAGATATTTTTGTGGTCCTATGGAGACATGGTTGTAGTGCACCGATGGAAATCCATTTAGAGATCTAGAAGAGGAGATAGTCTTGGAGAGATGCATTGGACTCTTGTGGGAAGAGTTAGTTTGTACTTTTATTCATTATTATATATATGAGATCTCTATCTTTGGTAGACGTAACCCATATTGGGTGAACCATAGTACATGTTTTTTTATGTGTGAGTACTTTGTTTTGATTTGAATTTATCTTGTTTATACTTCAACTACTATAGATTTTTGGGAATTGATTCCATTTCCACATTCCATATTCCCGACAATGTGAATATCCTCACATTTCTAATGGATACTTTTTTCCAAGCCATGAAATGTAGGAATTTTCCCCAGAGAAGGAGGAAAAGGGATGTTCATGTCAAATAAAATAGCCATGAGACACTCACAATGACGAGGTGACGTACGCATAAGTTTAATATTGGAATTGGGCCAGGAATTTGGGAAATTTCTTTGAGAACTTACTACTCATCATGATTGGAGTGTACAACAACATAAGAGTTTTAGGAGTCCTAAAAACTAATCTAGAAGGAGCAGGGGGTAATTAGAGAGATTAAAAACTTGGTTTTTCTTAGTTCTTATTCCATCTTCCTTGTGACGTTTGATTTTCATAGGGGCCGATGGTATTTGTGGAAAAATATATAGATCCGGACACAATCAACCATGTAGGAGAATTTATATAGTGGACAATGGTTTCTGGATGATGAAATGTTTTTCTTTGAGGATCTTGATTCTAAGGTACCAAAGGATATAAGACCCTATGAATCTAAGGTTAGAATGATACGAGATATAGTGGTTATACATAAGCTATGACATATTTTACAGGTGTTAATTGCAACCGTAATTTGAGAAGGGTGTTATGTGTCAACTACATTGGTTCTATCATTATCTTTCTTCTTAGAAATTTCATTCAAATCATAATAGGACATATGATTAGAGAATATTTTTAGTTTTTAACTCTGTCTAGTTGATGGATTCATGATGGTCCTTTTAGCCACGTCATGGATCTATACCATCTGTGGTTAAACAATCACAAGTGATGGAATCATTATCAAAGTGAGGTCCTAAGAAAAGGCTGATGGAAACTATTTGAAGTGCATGATAATTATCATGTGAGTGTCTGTAATTATTGTGCCACCAAAACAACTTACTCTCATCACGCTAGTGAGGAATGGGTCAAGAAGGACCTAATATCACAAGTAAATAGCTTATGAAAATGACACTTTAAATCTTATTTACTTGGTGGTTAATGATACTTGGGTTGTATTTTTAATTAGGTTTTTTGTTCATGTATTTAAAAGGATCCTATTTTAAGAAGCAATCAGAGGAAGAGTATCTAAGACTCTGTCATCTAGCGCATACTTTTTTTTTTTACGAGTTGAAGGATTTGGACTTGTTTTTAGCTTGTTTCTTGGAAGGATCCTTCTCGAATTCACTCGTGAGATAGTTTTGCATTTTGGCTTGTTCAAAGGCCACTTCCAAGGAAGTAGGAGATAATCACATCACCTTGTATTGAAGACGAGACTCAAGGGCTTGTAAGAAAATATGAAAGAGGTTATGAATTGGCATGTTATGTTTTTCCATGTATATAGAGTCTTTCAAACACTTGATAAAGGTTTGTTCTAATTTGTTCTCATATTGGTGATAATTGATGAAAGCGTTGATGTTCTTTTCGGGTAAATCATGACATTGGAATTTGTTTGCTAAGGATTTCACTAGGGACTCTAACTTAACTATATAGTTTTGAGGAAAAGTATGGTACCAATATAAAATGTCTCCAGTAAGTATCTTTGGTAGGAGTTTTGTAATAGCATATGAATTGGTCCTGAACAGTTCTTTGTAAAGATTTCCAATGGCCTTAATGTGAAGGATGGGATCATAAACCAATTGTAAGAGATAGATGGAGAAACACCACCAATATCCAAAATACCAATATATGTTGCTAAAGGATCTTTTTGGACTTCTTGCAAGACTTTTTTGAATGGAGGTTGAGTGATAGGCACCACATTAGACCCATTTGGAAAAGGAAGGATTGTGGTGTCCCAAGATCTCATTGTAGGGTGTTTGAATAACTAAGCCATGTTGGCTTACATTTGGAGAAATTGAGTCATCATAGTGGATGATTGTTAGCTCATTTTGTCAATGAGTCGAGATAATGAGGTTATTAGGGTAAGAATTTGAGTTATTTTTAGATTAACCTATTTCAGAGACTTTCCTATTTTATTTCCTTTGGTCAAGTTGTCCAGAGACAAATTCAAGAAGGTGTTTTCCAAGTGTTTCTTATGATTCTCCCTTATATTAAGAAAATTGAGATAGAAATTTCTGAATCTCAAGAGGATGGTCAAAAATATCATCATTCTAGATTTATTCTTCCTCATCCTCATGTGGACCATTGTTGCAGGTGTGTAAGGATTCTTTCTAGTTTCTCGTATGACACAACAATCCATAAAAATGGGGAACTCAACTTCAATATGGTATGCTTAAGGAAAATTCTACACAACAGAGTCAAAGGACCCCAAGACTAGATACTCCAGAGTGATTACTTGGCCAAAAAGGTTTGAAAATTAAGGAGACAAACACAACCGTCCATACATGGAAATGTACATAAATCCCAAAGGCTTCGGAATTAGATAGTCTAAGATAGAAAAGATTGGCCATATAAAAATGTCTATATAGGGGCTAAAGGCATTCGAGATACAAGAAAACAGAAATGATAGGTTCACCCAAAGGTGATGGTGCCTATGCATACATGGGTTCTTAATTTTTTTAGTTTTAGGATGTTTAGATGAAGTCAAATTTGAATATGGATGATTTTAATGAACTGGATTGATCGGAAGGCTTGTAGGATTAATGTTCCATTCACCAAGGAATGTATGTGGTAAAAATATTTGTCTCAATATATTTCATTCCTAAACCATCCCTTTGATAAGGATATTTAGGAAATGAGTAGGAAACACACATGTATTGACATACTAAGGGTAAACTTAAAGGGGCTACAATGAGTGTTAGGGTCACATTTTTAGGGGGTAGTAATCCCTTCACTAAGTCAACCTATGGTTTTGAAGGCCCATGATCAATATCGAAGGAATCCTATAGAGATATCAATGATTGGGTGTGAATAAGTATATATAAACAATAAGCATGCATGATATGAATAAAATGAAAGTAGTGATAGTTAACAATCCGATATGGGTAAGCGTACTATCCTAAATAGCATCCAAACATGTACAATACTAATATAAAGTAGCACAATGAATAAGGAAATGAACTTACACTGTGTAAAATGACAAGGAATGGTTAGAGAACTCACCTTATACTTGTAGGATGGTCAACGATCTATATCTCCAAAGAAGCAATATGTTGAGAGAGAGTCATTATTAGGTGGAGAAGGGGAATATTGTTCCTTTCCTAGACTTACTATAGGTGACCTCATAGTGCAAGAAACCATCAAAGAAGAATAATATTTAATCCAATATAATTAAAATGCAATATGAACCAAGAGGTAGGTGAGAAGATGCTAAGATGGCACAAAATATCAAATTTAATGGAAGTTTTAATGATTTGAATTCGTTTTCTTTTGAGTGTCAAATGAGGCTAGGATATATATAGACACCATCACCTATGGGTAGTGGTGGTGGCCATGAGGAAATATAAAACCAACACCATCACCCACGGACGATGACATCGACCAAATTTGGTAAACAAATGTAAGGTATCATAACATGTTAAAATAATGTGTCGTAGATCATGGATATGGATAAACAAGGTGCCAATTGATAATATGTAAGAAAGAAACTATGAATGTGATGTATATGAGATCTATCAATACAAGGATATCTAGTGTAAGGAAAACTAAGGCCAAGACCAAATACTGAATATCTCTTTGTGTATCGTCTCTAACCCATAATGGTTACGTGAATAAAATTCCTCATCCTTAAAGACCCCTTAAGGAACCCGTACTAAAAATATATGCATCAGTGAACATTATCTGCGCACAAGGTAAATTGTTAGTAATATGTAGGAAAAATGGAAAAGTGAAAAATTATGTGTCAAAGAAGACCTAATAGCTTAATCAATTGAAATAACTATAGGGACAATGTTTGAATTAAAAAACTATGAATTGAGAATTGTGAATAGGTTATAATGTTGTGAGGAGAGTTTCATTGGTTGATATTAATTTTGGTTGATGTGTGAATGCCTTTGTAATAGAAGAGGTAGGACATACATGATTAACAATCATATCAGAAATGTGACCCTTACTAAAGGACACAGGTGCATGCAAGGAAATCTATTCTTGGAAAATAAAGAAGAGATATCCAAAATTTCCCTTGAGTATTGGTGAAGGTATCATACAGATGTACATGTGAATAAATATCCAATATATAGGTGATAATTGGCGTGCCTACTTAACAATAGCATGTTATGAGTGATAATGTAATGTTGGATGCATGAATGGTTGCTATGTTGAATTTATAGAATAGTGAAGCATGGGTTCTATCATAAGAAATTGTCAAGAAGATGAGGTGGATTCAATGGGTGTTATATTTTGTAATTTGGGAATCTTTATGCTTAAGAAATAGAGGTCAAGAAATATGTAATGCTTCTAGTGAAATAGTGTCATATTACTTTTTAATAGGATCAAGAATTTATAATTTTTCATCAAGCTATTTTTAGTCATCAAAGGAGTAGGTACAATCAAATTTGTCTCTGTAATTAAAATTGAGTAGTAGTGATGAATCAGTGTTATCCATGAAACTATTTATCACTTTTCCCATAGAATTGTTTTTAAAGGAAAACTTAAGGTTTAGCCTATATGTTACTATGGGTGTATATATCCACATATGATCATCATCATTGATATTTGTATTGGGGTAGTTCCATCTATGCATAATAAGCACCACCTTACCAAAGAACTAATGTATAATCATTGGTATTATTATCGTAATTGATTATTGGTATCAATAGTTAGATTAGAGTCTATTATAGATTGCTTTGGAGAAGTAGATATATCAGTAGAAGGATTTGTTAGAAATTCAGTTTGTTCACCATTACTATTATCATAATCCCAATCATTGAAAATTTTTCATCTAAGTTGAAACATAGATTAATTGTTATTTTTTATTTTGATAATTATCCCCAAGTGGTTGTGAGGGAGTAGAGATGTCTAAAAACCCAATAGTATTCCTTCCCTTTATTGGGTTAGTGCATGATTTATATTTTCGATGCAAAGTGTGAACTGTTTCACTCTTGATTGGTAATAATTTCATTAAAAAATGCCCAACAGTAGGATGTGATTCTTCTACTCGAGATTGGTTCTTCCGAAGGGGGTATTTCATTCTTATTGTCTTATTTAATAGGTGGATCTAGCTATATTATGAAACTCTTAGCATCTGATATTGCATCATGTTCACTAGACATAGATGTATAAAATTTAAGAACCATTTTAGACTTATGAACTTGAGATGATTGTGTAGTAAAAATTTGTGTAGGAAATGAAATAAATACCTTATGCTCAAGTGGTTGGATTCTTAATGTAAAGCATGGAAATAATTTTCACCGTGTTTGTTAATTCTATGATAATTAAAATGGTTGACCTTTAAATTTTTGAGCCGATAACATGGTTAGTAATGAGTAGGTTAAAAATTTATTAGCGATTATTGAGAATTACAATAGAATGTTGTGTTGTCTACATTATTTTCAATCTAAATATGTGTTTTAGATTGTAGGATTTTTATGCAGGGGCATCCTAAGATTGAGGAAAAACCTACACTAGAAAGGGAAGATGCACACAATAGTTTAAGGATGCATAGAAGAAAAGGAAGGAGAGTGCAAGAAGATGTGTGGAATGATGGGAGTACCATTATAATGAGAAATGTGTTGTCTCGAAGGAAACCAATAATAGTAGTCATAGGAGAGATTAATGAAGAGTGCACATGAAATAGGGTGCACCAGAGGAAAGAAGAGGTATGTGAAAAGGTCTAGAGGAAGAAGATCATGGAGAAAAGTGTTTTAAAGGAAGGAAGCATAGAAAAGATGTGTGGCGGAAGAAGAGCTACCAAAAGGGTAAAGGATAGTTAGGGAGACAAGTGACAAAGGAACATGAGAGAATTGGCTTGAAGGAATGAATTAGAAAAACGTGAAGGAGAAATATGCATATGATAATATTGGAGGATGTTGAAGCATAAGGTGAGAGTTAAAAAGAAGCATGAAAGGTGGATCTCAAATATATAAGGATGAATTTATAGCTAGAAGAGGAAAGGATGGAGAAAGCAGATCTTCTGGTCAAATGGGTGATGGTGACCAGATTATGGAATGAAGAGTAAGGATAATCCAACCATTAGGAGATGTAGCATAAATGGGTTGGCCAAAATAATATTATGCAGATAATGTCAATAAATATCTTAGCATAAATTTGAATTCTAAGTGGTAAAAGTGGAGAAGCAAACACAAAGGAGAGAGAAGTGGGAAAGGTTCAAGAACACAACTATAAATAGAAGATGATCCACCCAATTTGACATTTTTTTGGGGTATGGAAAGTCCAAATAAATTGGTTAAGGCCATAAATATGTCGAGTTGGTAAATCAAGGGCCAAGGAAAGTTAATCATCCAAAGTGACCAAGTAGAGAGGTCGGTAGCGTCCATTGAGCCGCAGATGATTTGAGTCTTGTTTATCCCTTGAGGCACAAAAAATTATAACTCCCTTGAGGGAGAATATTGTAAATTTTGAATAACCATTGAAAGTATTATATGGAACATAAATAATTCAAAATATATTGTGTTTACTTTAAAGTAATGTTAGGCTAAGGGAGTACTCAAGTATATCCATTCGATGCCATCAATTTTGAATTCACTTGTATGGGAAAATTTATCATACACTATGTGTATATAATAGTTCTTCTTGATAATCTTAGAACTATAATGATTATGATGTAAAGAGGCATGATAGATATGGGCATTAGAAGAATATATTATATGCTCTAGCTCGTGTTTGAGAGATGTGATCTCAATATTCAAAGATTAAATTTTTATTCAAAAGCATGATGTAAATATTAAATAGAATGTAATATAGCATTATGAAATGTGTCATCATTACTAATATAAGTATCTGAAATATGAATCAAAAATTAATTCACATGGGAAGGTATTGTATTATCAAGGAAGCATTGTTTTGTGCACTAGTTTTGTGAGAGTAGATCTACATGTATGGTGACGGTGATCTAAATTATACAAGGAGATATGATAAATTTTTTGGGACACAATGATAGAAAAATTATATAAGAAATCAAATGAGGTAATAAATAAAAAATCATCGCATGAATATCCGAGAGTGAAGAGATCATAAGACCCAAAAATGATGTTGAGAAAAACAACCGTCCTTAAATTGATGAAACAACCATGGATGAAAATAGAAATTAAATTTAACAAAACAAGAAGACAATCATATGATAGAAAAACCTCCAATTAATTTTTCAAAAAGTAAATTTTAATGATTATGCTCTAATTACTAAAAAATAATTAATTTATATTTCTGAAAAGTGTTCCAATAATTAGGACAAAAAAGGTTTTTTCATAAAACACATAAAATAACCTCAAAATAATTTGAAAATAGACCAATCATTCTAGAGATCTGTAACGAAAGGTTATTTGACAATTAAGAAGTGTAAAAAGTGACCCAAATGGTATAACTAACCATGAAACCGCAAGAAAATTTGTGCAAATCAATTTTAGGCTAGATGGTAGATAGAAATTACTTGTGGATATAAATATTAAATACAAATATGGAACCCTATGGTAGCTAATTTTTATAGATCATCATGTATAATACTTAAAGAGATAAGGAGATCCTAGATTCAGTAAAGAGTCTGATCAAAAGTGGGTTCACCAAAATGTTTACACCCTTTTTAAATTAAGAAAATGATGTGTTTTTAATTTTTTTATTGGCAAATAGTTTTGAAGGGACTATACCCTATTATAGAAAGGATCAACAATGAGATAAAAGGGAGGAAATAACAAAAATGGATCAGAATCCAGATATTACAATAATCCTAGATGTAGTAAAAAAGGAGCTACAAAGAGGAGACAAGATAGGCATAAAACTACAAAAAGAAGCGAGTGAACAACATAAAAGCAACACCAAGACAGATCCACGAGATTATTTCTTAGAAGCCCTATCAATTCTTGACTTAATAGTCTGTAATGAGGTAAAGAGAGCCAGGGTAGTGACATGTGTAGGATCATTGGCATCTAGTTGAGAAAGGACATGACCCCTTTCAACATTTGTGCCCCAAATAACTTCAAAGATACCACTTGAGCATGCTAATACTTCTGACCTATTGTTCCAAGAATTCATAAATAGCTCTAAAAATTGTAATATTATGATCATATCTATTCTTAGAATTCCCTATTTTGTTATTAAGGGAATTTAACTTCTTGTAGATTTCATTGATGTTTTCTTCACCAATGCTAGCATCATCATTCAATTTCCTTTTTCTATTTTTCTTATTCAAATTGAAGCATTTTCTTTTTAATACTTTCTATCTATTTTTCCATGTTTTCAATTCTCTTTAGAAGATCCTCCTTCTCCTCCTGAGTAGTATTTTTGTGCCATGTGGCACTGATGTGCAAGAGATTTTGTGTAGTTTCCATGTCCTTGCTACTACTATGAAGGACTCTACCAGAGGGAGAAGGGTGTGTTTTAGAAAAAGAGGGGTTTTTGGTTCTGATTTTCCTTTGTCTAGGGATAGTGGTGGGGATGATGGTATGAACAAGGTTGAGGGAGTTAGGAGTGGGCAAAATGATAGGAGTAGTAGGTATGGTAGGGTGATGGGCAACGCAGTGCATGTGAAGGAGGAAGATTAAGCCCTGGTGGAGGGAATGGTACCAAATGGTTTTGGTACTCCAAGATGGAGCGTTCCATGGAGTTCAGAATATAATGTGGGAAGAAAACAAGAAGGCTCCTATGAAAATGGTTTTAAAATACCAAATGCTTTATGGGAACCGTGATATACCTACCTTCAAGGGTAATGAAATGAACCATCATCCTGGAAAGTTCATCAAATGGTGCGAGGATGGAATTTACCTTGATGCCCGTTGTGACAAACTGAAGTTCCTCACTTGCTTTGAAATTTTCTAGCCTCTGTGTTCTTATCTGGTCTCTTACTAAAGAATCTTATGCCTTCTAAACTAAGGCCCATAACTTCTACTATTAACTCCTCTGATTATCTGAATGTCTTGCCCACCATACTTCACCTTTCTTTGTTTCCAATCTGTGAAAAAATGCAAGGTAATGTTATGATTGTACCCTTGAATATTCTCAATGAAATTAGAAACCCCTCCTAGCTACAAAAAGTTCCAAAGATCAGCATTCTCCTTCCATGCAGGGTCACAGTGAGGTTCAATTTGGCAAGGAGCTCCACCCATTCTTTCATGTTTGCACTTAAGTGCTTTCAAAACAGGTAAAAAAGATGTTTCTTTCTTCCCCAATCCACTTTTTAACCATCCTTGTACAAACCCAACGGGCATGCAAAATTTTATGGCAATAAATGCTTGTACTCCTCCTACATGTGTGAGCTTGCATTCCCAATAAAGTGGAGGATATCTCATAAAATATTTTGAGTAGGAAGTGATCTATCACATTTATCATTAATGATAGAATTTTGTACTTTGATGGGGATATTATCCTCATGATACCAAGTGGTAAAGTTGTTATTAATCCCATAATTTTCCAATGTGTCTGCCACTCTATTACCTTCTCTATAGGTGTGGACAATTTTGAAGGTATTGAAGGCATGAAAAATACTTATAGACTCATGAATAAAATCTTGTATTGTCCAACTAGGGGGATGAATTTGATTCAGATGATTTATAACATTCAATGAATCTCCTTCTATAATAATGTTCATAATATTGCATTCCTTAGCAATTCTTAAGCCCCATAGAGATGATAAGGCTTCAACATAATGGTTTTTGATGTCCCATTCTTCTTGCAAAAGCAGCAATTAAACAACCTTTGTGATCCCTTATGATTCCTCCTCTAACAAGCTACACTGGATTGCCTTTTGAAGCACCATCAAAGTTAAGCTTATACCAAGAATTGGGAGGAGGGATCCAATGGATTAAAGACCTGTCAATGGTTAAATTCCTTTGTCTCTGAAGGCTTCCAATATCAATTTTCCAATTTGAAATAATAACCTCTTCATTTTTAGGATATTGTTTGTTATTGGGAGGTTTAAATCTCTCAATATTATCTTTTACAACATTGACAGTCTTATTGAATATTTTTAATAGATTTGTTTGTTGTTCCTGAATATTATATCATTCCTAGTTTTCTAGAGCCTCCAGATGGTATGAGGCAAGATCAGTTTCCAGAGTCTTTGAACCATGCAATGTTTATATGGGGGGTCCCATTGTTCCCAAGTTTGTAAGAAATCATTTGGTAGGGTCCAACAAATATTAAATTTTGAAAAATGAAACTCCAAAGTTTGAAGCATACTCACAAGTGTAGAAAAAGGTGTTTAATATCCTCAGCCTCCTTTTTACACATGCAACACATATTTGGCATAATAAATCCCTTTTGATTAAATTATCATTTGTGAGAATCTTTCCTTTAAGAACAAGCCAAAAAAAGAAGTTGAATTTGGGAGTTAGCTCAAGAAACCAAATTCTACTCCACTTGAAATCACAATGAACATTTTCAAAAAGGAGTTGTACCCAGATTTGATAGTATATTCACCATCAAAATAATTACTCCAAACAAGTTCATCTTTGACATCAAACTGATTTAGAGGTATGATATCTAGCTTCTCTTGGAGAGAGGAGACCACAGGGTTTAGCTCAAGCACATCCACACTGAGTTGTTTCCATCTTCTTCTATTTCCCTCTATATCAATGTAGTATTTGACTTTAGTACCATACTTATCAGCTAGGATATCCTTAATAGAATAAAATATATCATTCAAACTGAAATTAGTCCAACTATCCCTCCAAAATTGTATATCACTACCATTTCCCACTTTCCATCTACATCCTTGCTTAATAAAATTCCTCATTTGAATCAAGTTGTTCCAAAAAACAAATCCATGAGGAAGTTGGTCATCATAGAGGAGTGAGTTCACATTTTGTTGAGCTAGGTATTTGGCTTTGATTAATTCAATCCAGGGTTATTCCTCCTTTAACATTCTCCATCCCATTTTAGCAATTAAAGCAATATTCATTTTTTAATGTCCTTGATACCAATCCCACCTATTATTTTAGGTATGCAAACTTGATCCCATGCTACCAAGTGATACCTAAATTTTTATTTAGTTCTTTGCTAGAGAAAGTGTTTTTGGATTCTTTCAATTCTATCAATAATTATTGTAGGAATTCTGAACATAGACATAATATATATAGGTAAGTTCTACAATGTGCTTTTGATAAGAAGATACTTTCCAGCACTGGAAAGAATAACCCCTTTCCATCTAGCCATTTTTTTCTAAAACCTGTCAAGTAATGCATTCTAAACAGATTATGGAAATTTATTACTCCCAAGAGGCGATCTAGATAAGTTGTAGGTAATGATCTGATTTTACAACCCAAAATATGAGCAATTATTTTATGTCATTCCAAAGGAGTATTGAAGAAGAAAACTTTGGATAGTAAATTCTTTTATTATACCAAAGCTATTAACTGGAGTCTTGGAGGATGACTTTCTCTAAGTGGGACATGGGGGTGGGCTTGGTTCCTTGATGTCTCGCCGAGTGACCCGCATTCAAAGTGCTTTGTTATGTTCCACTTGGTACATATGGAAAAGTTTGACCCCTACCTCAAAGTGTCCCCATGTCCACTTATTGAAAGCATCCAACAAGTTTATTACACCAAAGCTATAAACTATGGTGGTGAAGGATCACTTTCTCTAAGTGGGATATGGGGTAGGCTTGGGTCCTTAATGTTCATTTGAGATGTGTTTTTAATTTAAATTTCATGTAGTGAGGTCATATTTACACTTAATGGATGTATATTAGATACATGTGGTTATTTTGATTAATTAACTTCTAATAGTAATCATAAAATATCAAAATATCATTCTAAGGTATGTAATAAAAGATATGAACTTGAAAACACAAAGAAATAATTGCACTATCTTTCTATAGATGACTCTAAGAATTTTTTGGATTGTACACTACTAGAATTTGGCAATTTGAACCTAAAGACCCTTAAAACTAGAATTATGACTATAAACCACTTTGGTTCAGGACCATATGGTTTTTCCAGGACCATACCATACAGTTTATCCCCTTTTATATGTTATTTGACCTACTTAGCTTCTTCTTTTGTAAATTTCTATGGTGTGTGTCTTCTTGGATTTTTCTGTCATTATCAAAACCTAGTAGTGACATGTACAAGAAATCTCTTTGAATGGTTTTATATTTTTCTCATACCGTGTCCATGGATGAAGATTCCTACAAGACAAATGTTTGAGGGTTATGGGAAACCCATGTACCATAAACACCGGCACTACTCCAAAGAGTCCTCAAATTTCATGTTATTTCCCACCTAGTATGAAATATTTAAATGAATGCAACTAGATTTGGAAACCTCTTTGATAATGCTTGAGTTGAGTTTGGATATTGCTAAAATACTTGGATAAGGGATGTTTGAGTGATTTTGGATAAGATATCTTGATATCTTGACACAGTAAGAAGATTCATCCATGTAGAGATTACTTCCTAATGAATGTATATGTACTTTTGCATTATTTAGGGAGCCTTGGGTATCTTTTGCAAGTGTTGTAAGTGAGTGTATCAATGTAGTTCCATAATATTTCTAGGTTAACAAATGATTTATTTTTAGCTTAATTATATAGGGTTTTATAAATGAATTATCAAATAAAGATTGACCCAAAGGGAGTAAAGGACCCATCAAAGAATGTGGAACTAAAATAAATTATGGATGATATTCTAGTGTAAAATTATACGAGATAGATCAAGACTAGATATAAAATCCTTATTTAATTATATGACCTTGATAAGGGATAAAAATATACTAAATCAATTTGGAATCCTATCATGTAGAATTAGTATATGTATTTTTGTATTATATTCTCGAGAATGCATTGGCATATCAATGTGCAAGGATAAACAAGCTACAAAAAGGTCTTGCATCAGTTTCCAACCATACTATCCAAAATGAAGCATCATATGGTTATAATACCCATTTTTCAGTAGTGCATGCTCCCATAACTTTCCGAATCATCTCTAATCAGCTAAATTCACTTATCATATTGTGTTTCCAAGTTTCTAGTATATCATTAAGCATTGAAAGTATTATTATGATATTATATAATTAATGTTAGAAGTTAATTAATCAAAATAACCCCTTGTATCTCCCCTTACATCCTTTAGTGTACTTAATTCACTAATTCTTATATTTCACATATTCTAATAATGGTCTAAACAATGGTTTTGAAGCACATTTTAAAAATGCTAGAAAGTGGGGACAAAAGGAAAAATATTTCTTCCTTAAAGTCAAGCAAGACTAAATGGATAAAATGTGGGTAGATTGATAGGAATGAGCAAGACTATGAATGTGGGTGAGTGGTCCTAACATATTTAACACATTTTTGTGTTTTGGAGGTCCATATTATCTTTATTGGTTATTTCTAAGTATTGCATTTTGTAAAAGTGGTGCATATAACTCACCTAAACATGCCTAGAATGGCCTAGGCATAATATTTTGAGTTATATTTTTGGTCCACCAAGGCAGGTTCATTTTAAGACACCTCTAGAAAATTGTAGGTGGAAAATACCTGGCGAATATCCCCGAGAACTAGTTTCAGCGAAAGGTAAATTTGACAGTATTCCAAAACTAAATTTTCACCAGGTTTTTCAAGCCGGAGAAACCACGAGTTCCAAACACCGATGCACCTTTGACGCATGACAACACGACGTCAATAACCCTCACGGCGTGTACACAACATTAATTAAACTAATTGATGCTCGTCAATAAGGGTCAGTGATGTGTGTCAATAGGGACCATCGACACGCGTCGGCCAACACATTTTTGTTGACGCGCATCAATGGTCTCTATTGATGTGTGTCAATGACTCTTGTTGACGTGCGTCAATGCCCCTATTGACGTGTATCAATGGACTCTATTGATGCGCATCAATGGCCTCTATTGATGCACATCAATGGCCTCTGTGACACATGTCAATGGCCTCTGACACAGTGTTAATAACCCCTATTGACGCCGCGTCAATTACCCCTGTTGATGCGCATCAATTACCCTTGTTGACGCGCATCAACGAGAGGCCATTTACGCTCGTCAATAGAGGTGATTGACACTTTATTTGGCCTATAAATACCCTCCTACTGGTCATTTTCTCATTTACACTTTCTGGCTCTCGATTTTTTTGAGGAATCCATCATTGTCAAAGACGCAAGCACAACTACAATGGTGACTTCAAGTGCTTCCCAACCACAAGCTCAGGAAAAAAATCAAGAAGAGAATCCAGTCCAATCCACGGCAAGATCATCTATAGGAATCCTTTGTGCCCCCACATCCATACTGTTTTAAAGATGTCTTCCGAATATAAATATTTGATCGATGCGTGTGAGTTTAGTGGGCTCATTGACATGCCCCATTTCAAAACAGACCCAGATATTTTGAATTACCTTCTCTCGTCCTACAATACAGAGGACAACCTTTTTATGTTACTCTAAATGATGGCCGAATGTTTCAATTCGGTATCGAAGCAAATGACATCCATCGGTTTACGGGCCTTCCGTTCAAAAATTTACCAATTGTTACAACGAAGGCAACACTCGTGGAAGACGACAAGAAATATCTCGAATCAACGTTTAGTTTCCATGTTGATTGTAAGTATAATTCGTTTTCATTCATCATTTTTTATTCTATTTTTTATTGTGATACAATTTAGTGTTATAAATTTATATTAATTCCCATTGTTTGGAATTTTCAGCTCATGTCAATAAATCCAGGCGTGGTGTGGATACGCAAGCAATTACACACCACTTTCTTGTTGCAATGATTTCATTTTTCAATCCAGAATAGTTTTTCATGGTCGGTGACCAGGGGATGATTTTGAAAGTTCCCTAAACATCCCTAAATGGTGTTAGTGCAGAAGATCATCTTGAGATCTTTCCAATGACTACGAGAACGTGGAAAATGGACATCAGGAGCTCTAGTTATGTCCGGTCAAAGTTTGGTCAACAAGAAAGTCAACTCTGGTCAACATGTCAATAATGGACCAATAGCAATGCGACACGTGGCAAAAGGAGAAAAGGGAAAAATGAAGGTTGTTCGAGTTGTTTGCAACCTTCTGGTCTTCGACACATGTAAAAGCGGGCTAGAACAAGAGGCTCAACTTTTGTTACGGAGGGGAGCCTAGCCACCGTGAGGACGATAATATTATCGCCAACGTGGTGGGTCCTCAAACCACCACGTGGCTTGCCACCACAAGTTCGATTTGCCTATCGAGGGTTGACAAGTGGTATTTATTGCCATATTTCATTTGGAATGTCATTATATTACTTGGGTCGAATATCATATATTACCTTTGTAATTATTTGGCATTTTAACGTCCATGTCATTTTTATGTGTTTGGGATTTTGGGCTAGTCAACATTGCCACATTATCTCCCAACATATCCGCATATTTCCTAGCAACTTGGAGTGTCAACAACAACTCACCACAACCAACGCAAATCGTTTGGGGCCAACCAACAATGCACCGGTTTCCACTTAACTCGGCGGTCAAACCTTACCATATTGCCACCCACGTGGATAAACAACCCTACTACATAGCTCGGCCCATATCACGGGAATTTCAAACAACACAAATCCAAAGTCAAACACAGCTCAGCCAATATAAGTGGTGGCCAACAAAAGGTGAACAGGTGTGGCCTAAGCCACATTTAAAATGGCAGGTCATTTTGTATTTAAACCTCCAACCATGACTACCTCCGCTCAATGTGGGATATCTCACCCACATGCAAAATAGACTCCGCCATAATACATGCCGCCAGGTCTTGAACCCATAACCTCCGCTGCCCAAGACATATCCGCCAACCAACTCACCTAGAGGCTTGGGCGGATTATAAAATGGGTTGCTTCAACTTATACAGGGGCGAGTGCATGCAAAGCAGCATAAGGAGGTAGTTTTCAGAAAATGCCATTTTTGAAGGCCTTGCACTCAGAATGGGAACTCGGAGTAAAAAGGTGAAATGTAGGGAATTATGAGAAAATTCCAACAATGTAAGATTTGATGTTTTTGTTGAGTTTTAGCTTGTTTTTGGAAGCTTTGAATGCAGTTTTTAACAGGGATCTACAAGATAGCTAGTTGGAAAACACGAATTTCAATGCACTTCAGTCCGAATTGTGACTTGGTGTAAACATGAAAAGTGTTCAAAATTCAGAGATGATCTCAGATATATGATTTTTTTCATAGAATATTTTTAAATCTCCATTTTTAGGTGTTTTATAACACAGTTGCAGGGAGATCACATTGTGAAAACACTGTAGGAGCCACGGATCGTTCTTGGGACAGTTTCTACTATTTTTCAGAGTTCTTGGGACATTGATCAGCTCATTTGCAGGTTTTGATTCATTATTGGTTGTTTGTAAGAGTTATTGTACTTACATTTCAATATTATTAATGGATCGGTTCAATCCGAACCCGGGGACGTAGGAATTTCCGAACCCCGTAAACAATCTTGTTTGTTATCTGAGTGTTTTCAGTTGATTATTTATTTGTTACCCAAGTTTTCCGCACTTCTATGGATGCATAATAATCAGAATTTAATCAATTTTTGGAGCTTAGAATACTTAAAATTGATTAAGAAAATCATGATCTTTGGAAACTTTTAAAAGTGAAAAAAATACAACACACGTTTTCAGATCAAGTTTGGTATCAGAGCAGTTAGATTGTTAGATTAGCTTCTAATTGTGTTTGGAAATTTGGCTTCAGTTTCAATATTGATTTCAGTCTTCAGTGTGCAGAAATTTTGGGGCTTGTTAATCTTCTTTTGTAGTGTGCAGTTTTGGAAGTACAGGTTGTGTTTGCAGGAACCGGGAATCATGGGCAAGTCATCCAAATAGGAGCAACTGGATGAGCTTGAAGCCATAAACCGCCAACTCCAAGAAGAAAACTCTTTCTTGAGAGATAATTTTTATTCCTTGGAAGAGGAAATAGTGCGGTTAAAATCTGAGCCACAATCCTCTATAACCAAGAAAGAGGAGTATGTCAACAAGATGCTTGAAGAGAGCAAGAAGTTGATGGGCTTTGTTAAAGAGTTGCAGGAAGAAATACGGACCAAGGATGCCCTCTTGGAAAAGCTACAACAAGGTGAACATAAGAAGGAAATGCCTTCCAAATCAGATGTAGGTACTATGATAGAAGAATGCACTATAAGTTGTTCACATTTTAATTCTTCCTCTCATTCAGTTTCAGATATTCCTTTGGGTCAGTTTGAAAAACACACTAAGGGAATTGGGTCTAAGCTAATGGTTAAGATGGGATTTAATGGAAAGGGCCTTGGTAAAAATGGACAAGGTGATGCTAACCCAATACAGGTAGAGGATCAGCCTTAGTTTGTAGGTTTGGGTTATTCTAGTGGGAAAATGGAAATTGGAGAAAGTTCCAAAGCAGCTGAAGGAAGACAAGCTTCCAACAACCAAGGATCTATGCCACTAGAATTACAGGATTCCGCCATCAGGAGGAACAATGAAAGGTGTAAGAAAATAGGTAAAAGAGGTAATCAGATTCCACCTCCTTCCACTTACACTAAAAATAGCACTAAGGGAAAATCAAATCCTAAAACTTCTAATACACTCTTTCAGTTGGAACAATATAGCTTTGGTAGGCGAAATATGCTTTCCTTGCACATTTTGTGAAGGTACTAATCATTCATTGCATATTGTTGGAAGAGGAAAAAATTGACTAAGAAGTTAATGCCTTTGGTGAATGATAAGGAAGGTGCTAAAGACCAATCTCACCAAGGAAAGGTGAGAAAGAGAAAGAATGTAACCTCTCCTAAACAGGGGAATCATTCTCGTAGACAGAGTTATGAGAATGGTAAAATGGGTAAGAATCCTAAAAATAGGGAACTTAAATTTTGTTCCCATTGTAATAGGAATGGTCATGATGTTAAGGTTTGTTGGTTTGTTTCTAAATAACAAAATTGGGAAGTTGTTAAAAAGAACAATATTGTAAAACCAACGGTGCTAAACCTAACTAAAACTCATTTTGGTATTGAGAAGGTAAAACAACCAAAATGGAAAAACCCAAGTGATTGGTTGGGAAAACACTCCTCAACTTTATATTTGCACTACAGTAAATTGTTGATAGTAGGCAAGTAAAAATTTTCAGAGCTATATTTTAGGGATTCCTGTTGATTGGTAAGAATTTGTTCCTAAGTTGATATTTAAGCTTTGAAAATGAATGGAAATAGGTGAAGAGAAGATTTGAGTGATAGGTTCATCATACTCATGTTTTGGTTTCTCAGATTGGTTGGTAGTTCCATTGTTGAAAATAGTATGCAGGGATAGGCATCAGTAGCATGTCTAAATTTGAAACTTGCAGTTGTAATTAGCATAATCACAAAGTGTCAGTTGAACACTAGCTTCCGTTATAGATGGGTGTTATTATCTGACTTATTATTTGTGATGGCGATACAATGTTTTGGCATATTCATGTTGATTCAGTTGTTGACTATAGCTATTTTTTGGCGTTGATAGTCTATTATATACTGATAGTGAATACTTGCAGTGGTTACAGTTTCAAATGGGCAGTGGGCATTAGCCTAATTGTGGGCAATTTAGATGTCTTGTATACTGATCTATGTTATGGAATTGTAATTTTTGGTAATCAGCCATATCACAAAGTGATAGTTGAATACTAGCTTTCCGTAATAGAATGGGTGTTATTATCTGGTCAGTTAATTGTGATGGCATTACAGTGGGGTATGATAGATCATAGATTGTGTGCAAAGTTGATAGGCCTCAACGTTTCAGTTGAACGCTAGCTTAATTGGGTGTTATTATCTAATCGGTTATGTAATTAGCTAATCAACTATTTACATTTTTATTAACCTATAATGTTATTTCAAGTTCTTGTATGTGTTTGTGCAATGCAGGAAGAGATAACATTATTTTTGGGTTGATAAACAACTTTTTGGGACAAAAAGCCTTTCTCAGTGGGGAGGTGTGATCAGGGGATCATTTTTGAAAGTTCCCTAAACATCCCTAAATGGTTTTAGTGTAGAATATCATCTTGAGAGCTTTCCAACGACTGTGAGAACGTGGAAAATGGACATCGGGAGCTCTAGTTATGTCTAGTCAAAGTTTGGTCAACAGGAAAGTCAACTTTGGTCAACATGTCAATAATGGACCAATAGCAATGCGACACGTGGCAAAAGGAGAAAAGGGAAAAATGAAGGTTGTTCGAGTTGTTTGCAACCTCCGGTCTTCGACACATGTAAAAGCGGGCTAGAACAAGAGGCTCAACTTTTGTTACGGAGGGGAGCCCGACCGCCGTGAGGACGATAATATTATCGCCAACGTGGTGGGTCCTCAAACCACCACGTGGCTTGCCACCACAAGTTCGATTTGCCTATCGAGGGTTGACAAGTGGTATTTATTGCCATATTTCATTTTTAATGTCATTATATTAATTGGGTCGAATATCATATATTACCTTTGTAATTATTTGGCATTTTAACGTCCATGTCATTTTTTATGTGTTTGGGATTTTGGGCTAGTCAACATTGCCACATTATCTCCCAACATATCCGCATATTTCCTAGCAACTCAGAGTGTCAACAACAACTCACCACAACCAATGCAAATCACTTGGGGCCAACCAACAATGCACCGGTTTCCACTTAACTCAGCGGTCAAACCTTACCATATTGCCACCCACATGGATAAACAACCCTACTACATAGCTTGGCCCATATCACGGGAATTTCAAACAACACAAATCCAAAGTCAAACATAGCTCAGCCAATATAAGTGGTGGCCAACAAAAGGTGAACAGGTGTGGCCTAAGCCACGTTTAAAATGGCGTGTCATTTTGTATTTAAACCTCCAACCATGACTACCTCCGCTCAATGTGGGATATCTCACCCACATGCAAAATAGACTCCACCATAATACATGCCGCCGGGTCTTGAACCCATAACCTCTACTTCCCAAGACATATCCGCCAACCAACTCGCCTAGAGGCTTGGGCGGATTATAAAATGGGTCGCTGCAACTTATACAAGGGGCAGGTCTGTGCAAAGTAGCATAAGGAGACAGTTTTCAGAAAACGCCATTTTTGAAGGCCTTGCACTCAAAATGGGAACTCAAAGTAAAAAGGTGAAATGTAGGGAATTCTGAGACGATTCCAAAAATGTAATATTTGATGTTTTTTGTTGAGTTTTATCCTATTTTTGGAAGCTTTGAATGCAGTTTTTAACAGGGATCTACAAGACAACTAGTTGGAAAACACGAATTCCAATGCACTTCTGGTTTGAATTATGACTTGGTGTAAACATGAAAAGTGTTCAGAATTCAGAGATGATCTCAAATATATTATATGTTTGAACATAGAATGTTTTTCAATCTCCATTTTTAGGTGTTTTTCTAACACAGTTGCAGGGAGATCACATTATGAAAACAATGTAGGAGCCACGGATCGTTCTTGGGAAAGTTTCTGCTATTTTTTAGAGTTCTTAGGACATTGATCGGCTCATTTGTAGGTTTTGATTCCTTATTGGTTGTTTGTAAGAGTTATTGTACTTACATTTCAATATTATTAATGGATCGGTTCAATCTGAACCCGGGGACGTAGGAATTTCCGAACCCCGTAAACAATCTTGTTTGTTATCTGAGTGTTTTCAGTTATGATTATTTATTTTTTACCCAAGTTTTCCACACTTCTATGGATGCATAATAATAAGAATTTAATCAATTTGTGGAGCTTAGAATACTTAAAATTGATTAAGAAAATCACAATCTTTAGAAACTTTTAAAAGTGAAAAAAATACAACACACGTTTTGGATCAAATGTCGGCAAACATATATACCAAAGTGGGCCATTGTATACATAGTTGCCACTATCTCAAAACAAAATTTGATTAGTGCACCTATCTATCAAAAAAAAAATTGACATAACAAATTCAAAGCTTTTAGAAAAACTTGTCATTTATTCCACAAACTATCTCCTTGGCCTTTATTACAAGGCACTTTTAAATTTAAAAGACAAACCAATTCCTACTTGCACTTGCGACGAGGAGTTGATGAAGTTGTCAATTCTATTGGAAGAACAATAGGTATAAAATATTTAGTTTGTATTTCAATTTTCAACATTACAACGCACATGATTATTAACAATTTATGGTTTTAAAGAAGATTTATTGAAGCCCTTCCCTAAAAAAATGTGTTATCAAGAGGAAGAGGCCAACAACACACTTTGAGGCTTGGGAGATTCTCAATCTGAAATGGAAGTTAACTCCTCTCTGAACCCTCAATAGTTTGAACTCGTTAAATGCTAGAGAAGTAATACCTTCTCATATATTATTTACAAATTCCAAATTTTTATTTTTATTTTCCAATTTAAAGTTTAACCAATTGAATTGACATAACATTCAATGTTGATGACATTGCAGGGACTGTGGACCATACACATGTTTCAAAAACTCAACCTTCTTCCCCAACTCACTCAGTACAATCGTATGCATTCATATCTTCTCAACAACCACCAAATACTACTCCTACACGGCCACCCTTACCACTGCGAAAAACTACCCCTCGACAACAAGGCACAACTTTTGAATACTACGTTTAATTTCATATTTTTGCCTTTTTGGATTGTTTTCTAGTTTTCATGTTTTTCTTGAACTTTTCAGCATATTTCAGTCCTTCTTTCAAACAGCTTGACCTTGACCCCCTCAACCAATAATTTTTAAAATGCCAACCAGAGGAATAGGGAAAAAGAACATTGGTAAACACATGCCAATTGCTCCGGCCCCTAGCAAGACACTAAACATTGCCTCCTCCTTTCGAATTCCAACCCTCTCACTTGGTGGCTTGCCCAGTGTAATGGGCATATTGGTTTTGAATAATATAAATTTAGATGAAGATTATTTGGGCATTGATAGCAATGACCCAACTGGTTTTTTCAATACCCGAGATGATTCAAGGCCAGCAGGTATACTTCAATTTCAACATGCTTTACAATATTGAATTACATTTCAATTTAAATTTATTTATCTGAATCTTGATTAATTTTATCACAAGCGAGTTGGGCCACACGAAGGTAGAGACAAGTAGCGGTTGATCAACACAAAGCCCCCATACTTCTCTAGCAAGATCATCTTCATCAAATACTGAGATGGTGAACAAATTCTTTACCTTTTCCTTTAGATAACTTAATTGGTTATGATTGTCAATCCCATGTCAGTGAGTTTATTCTACCTCATATCAATCAGCTCATAGAATGGGAGAGAAGGGCTAAAGTTATTATCAATGAGATTATTAGTCATTTTGAAAATTATTGGAAAAGAGATAGTTTATACGTTGCAGTCCAGAATCAACCTACGAAGATGGATTCCTTACTTACCCAAGTAAGAAGTGGGACATCACGTATAACAACTATAAAGATGAAATTTTGGATAAGACATTAAACAAATTGGAAAATATTAGTGCTGAGGCCTAGGCATATTTTAACAAATGGTCTAAGGACAAGGATTTGGTAGTAGTTGCAAATGCCGAGAGAGATAGAGCGGTTGTAAGTACTATCAATTTCAAAAAAATTCTTGTTAATTTGAAATTTTCATTTTTTAGTAATATGTAGAATTGACATTATTTTTTTTGTGCAGTTGAAATATGAAAATTTGAAGATTCAAGCAAAGGTATTCCAAGTTCACTTGGAAACAGTGAAGAACAGTTTATCCACAACAAAGAATTTGAAGGAAAATATTGTTTTGGTTAACAAACAAAACAATACACTAAAGTGGATAATTAAAGAGCACGGCTTCAACCTAAAATATTATTCAAAGCTAAGGCAAAAGCTGATCCAAATTTACTATCCCATGGAGATGCAATAAAGCAAGAAGAAATAATTTTAAAAAATATGGATAGTGCTGCAGAAGATCTTATAAGTTATGGGGTTATTTCTACCATTGGGGAAAGGGGTACAACCATAGGCGAAGAAACCATTGGGGAAAGGAGCACATGAGTTGAAATGGATACAAAAAAAGAGGGTTGAAACTTTTTATTATTGAGTGTGGAAACTTTAAATATTGAGTCTATATTTGAAAATTTGTAACATTGAATGTTGTGGTCATGGTATTTGAATTTTATTATCTGGATTTGATAGCCTTTTAAAATTTGAAATACTATATAATCTTTAATTTTGATTGCATATGGATTTGATAGAATTTTTAGATTGTATATGGAGTTTATGCTTTTTGGTTTACTCTTAATGGTGATTGCATTAGATAGGGATGAATCATGATGACGTATGTTTCTTGTTTACTTGGATTATCATGAATTGTATGTGGACGTAGATTTAGCTTCAAGCACGATAATTCTTCTTCTCTAGACATTAGAATGGATATAGATGATGATGAATGATGATAATGGATAATTGTTTAAAAAAATGGAATGATGATAGATGATGATGAATGATGATAATGATATGATATATATGGATGATGATCAATTTTATGTGGACGTAGATTTAGCTTCAAGCACGATAATTCTTCTTCTCTAGATATTTAAACTTGTTTTAAGATAATTCTTCTTCTCTATACTTGTAATGATATGATCATGATGTCATTAGAATGGATATAGATGATAAATAAATGGAATGTGTTAAAATGGATATAGATGACATTAGAATGGATATACTTGTAATGATATGATTATGAATTGTTTTTAAAAAATGGAATTGTTTTAATAAATTTAAATTAGATAAATAATTGTTTTAATAATAATTGTAGTGTCAGGACTCAAGATTATGATAATGATATGGTGATGATATGATATATATGGATGATGATGAATTTTATGTGGACGTATATTATAAATTGTATAATGTATCGTGGATTATGAATTGTATAGTATGGAAATATCTTCCTCTGTAAAATTCAATTGTGTCATTTTATCCCACAAAGTTTAAAAAATATATCAAAGCATTTTACAAATATAAAAAATAAATTAAACATAATTGTAAGAAATCAAGAAAGATGATATGATAGGGTTTAACTTACCTCTAGTGTTTTAGATTGCTATGAAATCATCACTGGTAATGTGCTAGATCTTTGTTTTAAGAAAACTCAACACAAGAAATGGATTAGTAGATAGATGGGTGAGTTGCCTGACATTGTCAGTCCTAAGAAGTACCAGCTTCCTCGGATGGATGTCAACCCATGTTTTCAAAAAAAATAAAAATATTGTATTTAAATAAATGTAAATATATAGACCTATAACATCTTTAATGATAACAAGAGCTGAAAAAAATGTAAAGTGACAAACAATAAGATTAAGGTGAAGAAGATACCTATTTAAAGTTGAAACAATCCATTATCAATAGCTTCTTCAAACTTGATGTTCTCTTCTGTAGAGTGTGATGATGTGCCAATTCCACTCTCAATGTTGGGAACCGATTGTACTTGTAGCTATATTATTCACACCTCTTCTTTCGCAAAGGGAATTCCAATGCGTAATTGCTCTGTCAAAAGGAAAGGTTTCCATGGAGTATCGAGAAACATAACACCTCATGCAACTTTCCAGATTTTTATCCAACCTATTTCTCAGCTTTGATTTTATAAATGATAGTGCACGAAACCCCTTTTGTCCTCCATAGACCCCAAAATCATTGTTTTCATAACTCATATAATCTGAAATATTCACCGATATCTTCTTATAAGATAAAACTTTGAAAGATTCCTTGCCATAGCCTTGTAATAACACCACTTTGAAGGTTTGTCTAAATTTTTATATTGGTTCCTCATTGTTGTTACAAAATTTGTTGATTGAAATTTTAATAAATTAGAATTCAATATACCTTTGATTTCCATACCCTTGAACTTTGAAGTATTTGCGAAATGTTCCATTATTGTACCCATGAATTTATGGAAATGCTTTCTTACAAAGTCAACACAACCACCTTGATATTCCAAAATTAGGATTCATCACACCCATGGCTTCAAGAATTTTATCTTTGGAGAAACGTTCTCTAATTTCGATGATAAGGATTTTGAAGTTTTCTTAAGCTTTATTCTTGTTTCAAATATAACGAGACTCAAAGAGATTATGTGTCACGATAACATCTTATCATTCCGATCCTATGATATCTTAACATTTTTGCACAATGTGCAAAGTGGTATGTCCCTCCCATTAACAAAGTGATGCGAGGGTGATCATGGATATAAATCTCAAATAGTTACTAGGATTTTTAAGATCTAATAAAGCTTTCCAATTCTCAAAAACAAGTGTATCAAAACTATCTTGGGAATAATACAAGATATCAAGACTTCGACATACCATTTTTCTCATCCATATAAAATCTACAATATAGATTAATCTTCCCCATGGATGCTTCATCAGTGTATTGATCTACTGCAACATTGGAAGAATACCAACCAATGTAAGCAATGTCTCCAAATTAGTTAAACGAACAACAAGTCCCTCACCCTATCAACTTTATGATGGTATTTGTGCATGAAACCAACCAATGAAGGATACTCCTCACGAAATTTGCATGCAGGTTCATACAAGGAGATCCATCTAGTCTCAACATCTTTCAAGTTTTTTTCCATTTGCAAATTTACGGAACTCAAGAAATCGCTTTAGGTTGCTTGACATATAGGCATGAAGTTCTCTTATAAGGTCTTCTAATTTAGTAACATTTTCATGGTAGCTTACCATTTTATACGCTAAGTTCATTTTGTGAGCCATACTGATGAATTGGTAGCATATATGGGGTGATTGTTGTTTGTAATTTAACACACAACCCTGTTCGAAGTGACCCTTCATGACAGATGCACCATCTGCTTCAACACATACCAACTTCATAGCAATTTCATAATCAATCATTCCAGCAATATCTTTCAAATGAGAAACAACTATTTTATGTAGGTTTTGGCATTGTATTTTTCAACCATTTTCATAACACCCAACAGATGAGGTGTCCTTATATGATTTTCTAAAGTATAGACGTGGATACATACCCATGCGGTGTTGTCGGTTGCCGTCACTTCATCAATTTAAAGAGAGATAAACTTTGAATTTTTACATTCTCTTTCAAATCTTCCTTCTCTATCATCGAAAGGAATTTTTCCATTTTCGATCCACTACTTTCAAACCAATGATACTTGAGTACGTTCTACATTCCATTATATTGATACAAAACTTTGAAATCGAAATCCAAAATTGGTCTTCCTTTTTTAGTATGTGAAATAGAGTAGAGAGTTGTATGAGTTTTGCATGTAGATTTGATTGATTCATCTTACCAATATGCAATGTGATCATCCCTCCCTTTTCCAAGAGATGTATGTGCTTTTTACTGCTCTACCTCATATTCCGCTACGTATCTAACATGCATGCATTATTTTTCAGTTTTCCACCTGTGTGTTTTGATTTTACGCAATCCGCCCCAATTCTGATTAAATATTGTTTTCCAAAATGTTTTTCTATAGAGTCCAACTTCATTTGCATTTTTTGTTGCTTTTCCAATTTCCACGTACATATTGTACATCTACATTTAGATGGGATCTCTTCAGAATTATATGGTTGTACAGGTTCGATAAATGGAAATTTAGCTACCCAATTAAACTTGTAAGACCTGCCAATGGTCCACATATTCTTATTCATTTTCAATGTTTTAATTTTTTGAGTTGAATTTTGAGAAATATCATAATCACCTAGTTTCCTCTTTCTTGGACAAGAATTTGAATTTGATTTGTGTGTTCCATTTTACTAAGTATTTGTATGTGTGATATCTTGATGCATTTGGTTGCACCCCAACAAGAACAATATCTTCAAGATTTGGCATATTATCGTAGGTATCATTTGTTTGATACTGTGTAGAATGCATGTCCACCTTAATAATACCTTCCACACAGTCAGTATTCTGATTATTTGTGGTGGCATCTATATGGTTGGTTTTTTCAATATCTATATCCACAGAGTTTCCAAAATACTTGAACAATGATTGTTTATATTTCTTAGTTACTTTTAGGGTCTTCGCATTCTTAGGACTAACACCTTCCATTATTTTGAAGAGAGTCCTGCGTCAGCAAAAGAACCAAGTAGTAATAATGTTGCACGTCAATAACTAACCCTTTGTCGCGCATCAATAGTTCATCAATAATCCCTGTTAGGTGTTAGCAAGGCATCAACTAAAAATGTCACATGTCACGAAGGCATCCACTATCTGAGGTCTCTGTCATGCATCAACTACCTATGCCCTGTGGCATGTCAACTCTCTTTGTCACGTGTCAAATCTATTCCTATCGTGCATCAACTTCTTACCCATTTATCACGTGTCTGCAATATCTCCTTGTCACGCATTTGTAATACCTCTTTGTCATGCGTCAACTATATCCCTATCACGCATTAACAACTAAGCCTAACAAAGCTAATAAAGAATCTCTCGGTGCTTAAGATTATGCGAGTTCAAACTTCACGGTATTGGTAATTTGGTAAGCTACTTGAGGTATACTACCCACGAATCACCTAGTTTTAATAGGAGATGTTTTCAAATGAAGGTGAAGTGACCCTCGAAAAAAATATCAGTATATTTTAGGCGAACAAGACACCAACCCGCTCAGAAAAAATGCCTTTTCAAATTTTCCTAAAATGAAATTTTCGCCATATTACGAATATTCGCCACTAAAATTATCCCTGCCACCAAGTGGGACACACTATTGCACTTTGACCTTCATGCCATAAAAATAATGTACAATGACAAGTAGATGTGTCCCAAATAGAAAATTATAATTTGAAATAATTATTTAAGATTAGAACAACATAACATTGATAAGATACGTGTATTTCAATAATATGGAAAAATGCAAGGTAATATCCAAGCAATCCCATTTATCAACTATAACATAATAATTCCCATAATAATAATAATAAATTACCAAATTCAATTGGAAATGTAATAGAGTGAGGAAAATAAACACACTAAAATTCATTACAAATTCAAATCCATACAATTATAGAGACCCAAACTCAAATTAAAAGGGTAGATCAAATGGGTTGTGTTCTAATGATGCATATGATGGTATAAAAGGTGTTGCTAGACATTCCCCAAGGTTCCATTCCTAGGATATACCAATAAATAAGGGTTGAGTTTGGGAGAATGCTTTGCATGAAGTTTTGGAATAAAAACCCTATGTCCTTGACATATAAACCTAAGAATTATGTGTAGATAATCCATGCAATTTCATATTCAATAAAAAGGATAGATAAAATTGTACATGAAGTATGCATCCATCAATTGATGTGGGAGCATAACTTGTAGAGGCCATAACTTTTGATCCGACCGTTGGATCGTCCTGAAATTTTACAGGGTGGTAGATATACATTAGTACTATGCTGGGGTCAACTTTCCTACAAGGTTGTGCTCATTTTGGCACATTTTCGGGCTCAAATTCCATCATCTAGTGGCCTAAAATTGGCTCTGAATGTTTTCTCCACTTTTAACTAGGTCTTAGAATTTTAATAACTTTTGTTGTGTTTGTCAGAATAAGTCTAAATTTTACGTGAGTCCTAATTTATGAATGCATATTTGGCACACAAATTTTTGGGTCAATCCGAGTTGTTTTGCATTTTAGGGTTTTTTGGCATTTTAGGGTTTTAGAGTAGTCTTGAAATAAAAGGAGAATTGTAATGATGTAATAGATTAGTGTGAATTCCAGAATGAGAAGTAAGCTATTTTGAAACTCCTAGTTTTATTTGCAAAGCTTTTTATGTGTGTTTTTGGAGGTATTTCAACCTCTTGTAGCTGGATTCACATCATCAACACTCTAATCACATTCATACATGACCAAACTAATTAAATGAAGGTGCATTTTATTCTAATACTTCCACCTTAAATTATTATCATCTCACACATCATCCTACATAAATGCAAATGAATACCTAGAAAAGTGATAGATATGGAGATCCTAAGAGATATTTTATAATAATTCTAAAAAATATATCAATCATGATGTGATGTAATTTCATTTACATGTCATTAGTATTTTAATTTTCATGAAGTCCAAGTCTCCCAGGGTTGAAAAAAAAACCAACAACTTTATTTCATTCCCTTATTGTATGGAAAACATGTAGACACTTAAATTTGGTATTTTCACTTTGGAAACCCTTCATTTGACTCTTGCTATGAAAGAGACAACTTCTCCATTCCTACTTAGTACTTTATGAGGTCAATTTTTTAGCTTATTTATCTTTACACAATGACATGTTGCGATGTCCCAAGAATTCAATGCATTAAATCTATAGAAAAACATCATTTAACCAACTCTAAACTTCAATCAATATTCCCTACTCTTGTCCAGGACCGTATAGTCTGTTCAAGGTTGTACTATATGGTCCTAACCTCTTTATATGGTCTTAGAATGACATGTCTTCTAACCACCTCTAAGTTGTCCTTTTTTAGATAAATAATCTATATAACCCTATAGAAGTAGATACATAATACCTCATTTTATAACTTGGAATTACTCGAGGCAATGTACTAGAACACTCACTTCATACACTTACAAAATTCATTTAAAATTCCCCAAATCTCAAAATTGCACATCTACAATCATTAAGGCATCACCCACATCGCATTTAAAACTAAAAATATGTCAAAGAAACCTTATGTCACATCTAAAAACATCATCTCTCCAAGTATTGTTAGCAATAGCTAATTAAAATAAAGTATGGTCAAAGCAATTTCCAAATCCAATTGATCTATCTAAGTATCACATGCTAGGTGGGAATAACGTATGGTTTGATTCCTCTTTAGAGTAGTGCTAATGTTATAAATAAATAGAGGTTCCCACATCCTTTCTAATTTTTATTTTTCGGGACTCCTCATTTGTGGATAGGGTTTGAGATGATAATGAGTTCACATAGATAGATTCACTACATGTTCAACAACTAGGATTTGACAGTGATAGACACATATAGGAAGGTAAACAACCCATAATTTTTTGAAGCTAACTCAAAGAAGGTACAAAACTATACAAAACGTCCTATACCATATGGTATGGTCTTGAATATTGTTTTGGTCTTGACCCAATAATATTTCTAGTTTTAGGGCAATTTGTGAAGATCTCTCAACTTCGAGTTCTCCTAGTTTCTCTAGTGTAAATTCTTGTATCTTTCATGAAATAAAATGATACATGTCAAGTTCCTTTATAATTCCATTCTATAATTTTAATTACATGTTAGGTTAAGTGGTGTATAGCAATATTTCTTATTTGATCTGAGTTACAAATATGATTTAGTGTTTATATTATATCATCCTTGTTAGATCAGTAATCAACTCTAATATATCCTACACCTAATTAAATTGAACCAAAAATTTAATTTAGGGTTAAACATTTTGGTGAACCCACTTTTGATCAAATTTCTAACCTAATCTAGGAACAATTCCTTATGTATTATGCCTATTGATATACCAAATTTGGATACCTTAGGGGTAATGATATTGTGCCTTCTTAATTGGCTTAAATTAGCACAAATTGTACCATATTTACTCATATGCCCCTCTCATGTAGTTCTCTGATAGAAAAATCATCCCATTGAACAATTTTAGATTTCTTCTCATGTCTTTAAGAATCATTATTCCATTTCCTCATCTCCAAATTATAATCCTTACATTCTAGACCAAACTAATGAGGTTCCATTACATGATCTCAAAAATCATAGTGATAATTTTAATGACTTTGTCCATAATGTTCATAATATTGTGAATATTGATCAATTACAACTTGTCTTTAATTTTCATGAGAAAATTCATCATAATCCTCACCATATTTATCTCATCATTTGTTTTCCCACGCCCAAATTGACTCATGATCGAAGTCTAGTTTTGGGAAAACCCTACCTTTGTTAGCCTTATCAATTTATCTTGTTCCCATATTTTTGGTGCTTACTCCTTTTTATTCACCTCATCTATCAATTCCAAATGTATCCATGCATTCTCATGTAACTAAAAATGTCACCACATATCCCATATCTATTCCTCGGGGTTCACATTTTTCTTTGTTTAGCATGTAAGCCCTTAAATACCTTGTTCATATTTTACAAACACAAATTTTACAATTGTGACAAGTTGCATATACTTCCTCTAATGTTTTGGATTATACATAGTTTCTTCATAATCCCCTTACACCCAAAGTTATTTCTTATGAATTCGCTACCTATTAGTTATGATTATCCTAAAATACCTATCTATGATGTAAAAGGGGATCCTACTGTGAATATTTTATCATTTAATGTTGCATTATTTGATTATACTTCTAATGACATATTTATTACTAAAATTTTCCTTTAAATTCTTAAGGACTTCACATTACATTGGATTTATGCAATTACAACTTATTATGGGCATGCATTCATTACATTAGCAAACCTATTTTTAGCACAATTTTCCATCAATATAGAAGAAAATTTTTGTAATGCATAATTAGATTAAATAAAATAAGGGTTAATGAACCTCTTAATTTTTATGTGTTATGTTATAAGACCCTTCTCACCAAGATGAATAATTTATTAGTTGATAAATAATTACAAGATTTATTTACTTAAATCTTATTACGTGCGTTTACAATATCCAGGTCATGTTTGATAAGGTTCGATCTTTCAACCATATCTTCCATACCTTTAAAGAGCACAAGGCCATGTTGTTACATATGAACAAACTCGAGTATGCTACTAGATCTCCACATGGTACTAATGATAATTTTTCCAGACAACTCACATTCAAAAGAAATCCTAATGTGGTCAAAACTACTAAATAAACAATCAATGTCATCTCATTTCGTGCCCATAATTTTACGATCTGAAACCTAACCAATAAAATGGCACAATTAGAGTAATAATATTTAATTAAAATTATTTGATTATTATATTTTTTATTACAATGTTCCATCAAAACAAAAGGTAATTCAAATAAGCTAATTTTTTTTCAACCATCTTACCTAATGAGATGCCAATCATACACTATTTATATATAAAGACAATTTCCTTATTATTGTGAGATGAAGACTCGTGAGAAGGTAAGTTATGATCTTCCTACTATTTTATGATCCTATTGAGTCATCAATAATAAAGTTAGAAAATACCCATTTAAAAATTTTAATAATGCAACTCCCAAACCTAACTTACTTTATAATATAACTCCAAACTTAAAAATAAACCATACCTAATCCCAACCTTTAAATTTCCCCCTAAATGAAATTTTATAGGGTGATATATAAGCCATTAAATCCAATGGATATTCACCCTAGATCTTGGGCAAGGTTTTAAAAACCTAATATCTTATTTGTATCCTTATATTTTTCTTTTATCTCTCCATTTACTAATTTTGTGGTTTTGTGGTTGCATGTTTTCTCCATGGGAGATAAATGGATGATAATTTTATTTCTTTTATGGATATCTCATATATTTTTAATAATATTTTATTGTGTGTGTGTGTGTTTGTGGAAGGGCTGAATAAGAGTCATCCACCAAACGTAGAGGGTACTCGGTGTTGGTGCATGGTGATTTAAAAAAATTAAATGGGTGAATAAAATTCTTAACTTTTATTATGTAACAATGCTAATATATAAATAGTTAAATAAAAATTTTACCCGATAAAATAAGCAATTAAATTCAAAACCCTAGTTGTAAATGAGATGATAAAAATACATAGTTGATTTGTAAATAATCTTGGAACTATTTTGAGCTGAAAAGCTGATGAACAGGAGGAAAGTTCCATACTAAAGCTCAAAAATTTTTAGAGGTGTTGTAGATTACAGGACAAAGGCACCTATGGAATTTCAAGGGTTCCCGAGGTGGTAGGAACTTGTATAGGGCACCCATGACTTACCGGAAGCTACGAAACTCGGTTTATAAGGTCACAATATGCTTTCCTCTTGTCGCCTTTGATTTCATATATGTCATTGGAATTTTCTATTCTTTTCTTGTAAACTCGTAATGAAGAAATGACCTTCAAAACCCCAAAATGCATCAAATTCCCTAAAAGAAATGAGGCGTTGGACTATCCTTGGATACCAAACAAGTGAACTTATGACCCAATGTTGTACTACATAGCAGACCTAATGTATTTCTATATGTGTGGGGAAATTCATGCCCTAGGTGGTTTTGTCATGCGTGTTGCACTTAACGACGACCAATAGCTAGATGTAGAAAATGTAAATATATGTGTGCATGCAAGAATGAACCTCCCTCCTATGAAGTGTATGAAAAAATGTAGTCCCTTACCCTTTTTGGATGCTAGATGGATGCTTGAATACTCTTGTAATTCCTTTATATGCAAGCTTAGGTGGTGATAGGAGATGCTTAGTGATTGGTAATTTATTATGATCACATAACTTTATATTTATTTGATTCCCTTTGTTGAATTTTGTAATTGATCACTAATAGGCTAACTAGTAAGAATGTAAAATGCCCAAATGAATAGAAAGGACCCAAAATATGTGAGAAAAGTACACAGAGGTTGGGGGTGCCGAGAGGGGATGGGGTTGCCTAGGTTTTGGTGTCTTGGCTAGGTAATCGGTATCCATGGTGAAAAATGTTGAAGTATAAAAAGACAGTGGCATATAAGGAGTGTGAGACCAAAAGAGGAAACATAGATCAAATAAAGGTGGCAAAAATAGTGATTAATTAGTACTTTCCTTGATTAGGAATCATATGAATATAAGTATGTAATAAAGACTTGATAGATACCCAAAGTGCATGATTTAGTGTCTACGTATGGGAAGGGCCAACCTTGTGGTGTGGAGGATTCAAAGGGGGCGTTGAATGACCAAGGAGGTGGGAAACAACGCGGAAGAAGATGTGGGATATGGGCCATGGAAAATGGGTTGTTGGAGGTATAAGGGGGCGAAGGGGGTTTTGGTTTGGGTCAAGTTGACCGCCTAAACCCAAACCCAATATAAAATATGTTTAAATGTTTTTATTAAACAATAAACCCCAATATAAATTCATTACTATAAGATGTGGTTCTATTTAAAATCATTAATTAATGATCTATATTTTTATACACACACACACAAACAAATAAACAAAAATGTACTTATATATAAGGGTAAAATAACAATGTTTAAGTAATTTATATGCACAACTAGTGACGGAAAAAATTATCATATGTCAAGGAAATATTTCCAAATAGCATTCACTTTTTTTTGGTTTCTTATAAGAGATATAAATCATAATTGAATACATACACTAAGTTGAATCATGGTGGAAAAATATTGTGTGTGAAACGAAAGGAAACATTTATTTATTTTACTTTAGAAAACCAAAATAAATAAATATGTATGCATATTTCTATATATGTATAGATAATCCCTTATTTACGCATATATACAAATATCATAACATCAAAGCAACAAAATACATATTACAAAATAAATTTCACTTCCAACAATATTATGATCATAGCTAGTATGATTTTCATTAACATTATTTATTTTAAAATAAAATTGAACTATAATATTGAAGAAGTGGTATTTTCTAGAGAATTAATTCTCTTTCTAAAATAGCAATACACTTATCAACAAGGAAAATCATTTTTGTAAACTTATTTAAAATCAGCAAGGTTTATTATCTTCACATTTTGAAAAACTTATAAAAAAATCAAAGGTTTAGAATCCATAAAACTATTTAGGTTCTAAGGTAAAAAAATCTCTTCGTATAATATTTAATAGTCTTGTAGTACAAAATATTCATACATTTTCCCTTTAAGATCTCTAAAAGAATTAGATCCATATAAGATTTCCAATCATAATATATAATAAATCTGATAATGCAATTTTTCAATACACAAAGAATATTATAATACAACTTTACAAGCCATAAGAACTTAATAATGCAAGTTTGCAAGCCTTCCTTTTAAGGGAATAAAATGCCAAAAATTTAATTTTTATCTAACTCCAAAACACTCTAAATGTGCCTCCAAACTTTATTCCAACCTAAACTTTTTCCAATATCCAACACCACCAAGAAGAAGGCTTAAAAACCTCACAACCATAGGCATCATTACATGCTTTTTGTACAAAGAGAGGGCATGCTATCCTCCCACAAGCGCATGTGAAAGAGGGATATAATTCCATGAATAAAAACAAGTTTCCAAAAAACCCAACAAGTAGAACAAGAAGGACCAATTTCCATCACACACGCAAAATGAAAAACACACCAATGCATCAAAAATAACAAGGATAACAGGAAAAGAGAGAAGTGGAAACCAAATTTTTAGTATTAAATGAATATGCCAAGATCATCCTTCAAGAATAATAACTTTGTAATTCATATCAGACCACTAACTCCTTATAACACCATCTCCTCCTCCTTTCCAAGGATTTTCAAGCCTTGCATGCTTCCTCTGAAAGGATAAGATGAGATTTCCAAACCAAAAGGAGATCCCTCCTACTTCCCCTAAGGAAGGGAGTTGAATATAAAATTACTTCATGAGACTCAAGCCAATCCATATCGAAACTACCTCGTATGATCCCGGAGGTAAAACACGAGAGGTCTAAAGTAGTGGAAAAAACACCAAAGTAAAGTATACAACTCCATACGAAGCTATTAATGGTGATTTTGGCCCTAGTAGAAAACTCTACCTATCATCTATATAACTACCTATATGCCATCATCCCGCACTAGTCCTCTCACGAAGGTGAATTGAAAGAATTATAAACACTAGAGATAAATAAAGTAAATACATAATTACCCCGATAATAATTGTGGTCTTAATAACCATGGCACAGTCATCCTACCATATACACAAAGTGAGTTCATCCTACCATTTTTATTTACTCCCGTATATACACGGTGAGTTCATCCCACGTTACTTTTATCTATTAGCGAAGAAGGTTTGTGTGAACAAAGGTGAGCATAGTGATCATGCGTCCCATAAACATAACATCCTGTTGTAGCCCTCTCGAGTGGAAGTGCCACTGTATTATGGTGCATTGAAGCTATGGGTTAAGCCATGGTGGATTGTTGCATGCATGATGTTTGTACCTATTAATTACCATATTTCCTATCCTTATTAAAAAAACTCCTCAGCCCCTACGTTGATGTATATCCCGTGTGGGTCTAGTTCTCTTGTTCCAGTGTGCATGCTTATGTGAATTTTTTTCTGGGTGTAGAAGAAGTATCTGAGCTACTTGTGGGTGTCTAAAACCTCCTCTAGGTGGTGGAGCTACACCCCATAATCTATGATACTGGTATGAATTAATCCTCTCATGAATTATATTATTATTCGTGACGCAGACTCTTAGGCCTTGCCCTATTTTCCTCTACCAAATATGCCTTATCCATCACCTTCTACAAGGTCGGGGAGATAACATCCAAAATACCTTGGAAAGATCTAAATTAATGCACCCGATTAACCTTTTCACCTAGAGTTTCTCATCCCGTAAATATTCCACATACTACAAGAGGTCTATGAAATGATACTCATACTAAGCCACGATATGTGATCCCCGACGGAGGTCATGGAACTCATCAATCCTCTACTAAACAAGGTACTATGACATATCCCAAGGAGATATCTCACGTTTCAGATGGATTTCCTTCTCCTCCTTCCTCCATGTAACTAATGTTACATATTATAGGAGGTGACTAGCAAGATGGCCTTTACATTGGTGTCATAATGGTATAATCCAAAGAAAATATCAATTCTAAGGATCCATGACATAGATCTAAAACCATTGGTCATCCTTCGTAAGTAGGTGGATATAAATAATTGATATCCCTAATGATACTACATGTGCCATGATCATTTTGACAATGCTCATCCATATCTCTAATAGGTGAATTTGGTCTATATGATCTTGGTGTCCCTATAATGTTGTGGGAATGGATCGGGTGAAGTGTGACAACTCTATCAAAATCAATGGAATGGATATGATACCTCTCATTTCTTAATGAATCATGATGATGTTTCACTGAGTGTGCACCCTCAACTAGTTGAGTACTCTCCTCTTCTCCGACTCTTTTTGTGCATGAATTCGGTCTGTAAAACCACCATCATTTGTTTTAATGTCTCCAAATGTGTCGTCCAAAATTTATTACACACGCTTCAACATAGGTGACCTATGTCCTAGAGCCTTGATAGATCGACACCTCATACCATGTCCATACATCTTGAGAATGAAAGAAAAGACAAAGTTTTCTTTTTAACATGTGATAGGAAAAACAATTATTAAAAGGGATTAATTAGTTAATCGACATAAATAATTTTTCTTTTCACGACACCTAGAGCATTCAATGTTGAAACAAATTTTTGACACCAATTTTCATGCCCACAATTTTACGACCGAAACCTAAGAAATAAACTAGCACAATCGAGTATTTTTTAATTTGTTTGTTTATTATGTTATTTATTACAATATTTCACTAAAACATAATTAATTTGGTTAATATCAAAACCTGATCAACCATATTACCTAATAAAATGCCAATCATACACTAAATATACAAATACCATGTTCTTATTATTGCGCAATGAAGACTCGGAGGAAGGTGACTTATGAGCTTTGTATAATGATTTCAGCATAAACAAAATGAACACAAACAACTAAGGTCATAACTTCCATGATCTAATGATATTTAAAGGATTAACATTATTATTAATACATACATATAATTAGGTATAATTACACACACACACATATCATTTTAAATTATTTTATCATGTGGAAAGCACGGTTGAATCAAGGGGATTCACAGTAATGGCATACCCAAAATTTAGTTAACTTTGCAATTTAAATTTATTAAAAAAATTGGGACTAAACATTAAGTCACACATATGGTTACACATTCCAAGGATCCTATTATTTCATCAATAGTAAAGATAGGAAATACCCATTTAAATTTTTTAGTGAGGAAACCCGTAAACCCAACTTACTTTATAATACAACCCCAATCTTTGATAAAAAAACCACACCTAAACCCAACCTTAAAATTTCCTCCCTAAATGAAATTTTGTAGGGTGAAATATGAACCATTATATGGATATTCACCCTAGATCTTAGCTAATGTTCTAAAACCCTAAAATCTTATTTTCATCCTTATATTTTTCTTTTGTCTCTACATTTACTCATTTTGTGGTTTTTTTGTTATAGGCTCTATCCTCCAAGCTAAATGGAGGATAAATTTTCTTTCTTTTATGGATATATCAGAGATTTTTAATAGCATTTTATTATATATACGTGTGTGTGTAAGTTGAAGGGATGAATAAAATTTGACCACCAAACATAGAGGGGATTTTGGTGTTAGTCCAGGGAAGGTATGACCTTTTGGTGTAAATGGTTCAAAGGGGAGGTCGAACGGCCAAGCAAGGTGGAACAAGCTACTATAGGGGATTTGGGTCATGGGCCATGTAAAATGAGGATTGGGAATTATAATGGGGTGTTGTAGTCACTAAATCACACACTTTGAGTCATTATTTAGCTTTGATCTCATACTACTATTCATATGGTTCTTGAGAAAAAGAGTACTAATCAACCCATGTCTTTGGCCATTTTACTTTAATTTATGTCATCATTTTTAACCTTACACTTCCACTTTCCTAGTCTATATTGACATTCTAAATTTTTCCTATTTATGATCAGTGCCAAGCACGACCAGGGATCGGGCATCCCAAGCCCTCTCGGTCCTCTCTAGGGAACCTCGATCCTCTTTGCACTTTACTCTCACCTTTGGGAACTTTCTAGCCATTTGAGATTTCTATTATTTTTTTGGTTGGCCTTTTCATGGTTAATTAAAAAATTGAACAAGAGAACCATATAAACATAAAGTTACGTGAACATAATGAGGGACCAAACACTACGCATCTACTATCACCATCTAGATTTGCATCCATCAAATCATATATAGCTACATTTGCATCCATCTACACTTGACTATTGAGGGAATTCTATACACATGGACCCCACACACTACACAATAGTTAGTACACATTAGGCACTACATACCATCACACGATCATAAATCATCTCCACATTGTACACTACATCACAGGATATACACATTGTACGTCTTCATACATTCTATACATTACATTCTACATCTTATCCTTCATACATCATCTGATAATTATCATAGATTGCATGTTTTACACCACATACATGTCATATTACATTAATTGTTACACCTATGATACATCTACATATCTTAGGTCATATACACATATTGCATTACATATGTCTCATCCTACTACACATACTATGCATTTCACATATTCACTTCTACATAGTGCACTCACTACCAGATGAAACACTCTAGTATAATGGTCCATACTAAATCATTTGAGGGTATACATCAAAAAATGGACCACATCACACTCACACATCCATTATTTTAAATTGTTTCCCAATGTGACATTCCTAGGATTAGTGATATACACATTAGGCTATAGGGTCACTTCTTCTAGCATCATCTCGTGATAGGTTATATCATCACTTTCACTTACATCATTTAGTGGTATACGCTTTAGGCTAAATCACCACCCTCTTTCTATTCATCTTGTCATGATATACGCCTAGGATATAGAGTCATACACAATTCATCTCTATGTCACATTTTATCATTAAACACTTATCACAATGCATTACATACACCACATAGCTCGACCATTTCCCACTTTGATTCACTCTCTTTTGTAGTTCATTCTTGACTACTAAAGGGGCATACTAAATGAACCTCATTACATAAAATTCCATTCACTTAGGGTCACATAGTTCCTATCATCCATATTGCATACCATTCCATCCATCCACATCATACTACATTTTATGTTTGCATTTACTCTTGCTTTCACTTTCTTTTACATGTTCACTTTACTACACATGTTAAATGAATCTCTTGTATGTCATTATATTTACTATAAACACATGCACATTCATGTCCTTTTTCTAGTTATGATCACAAATATTAAGCCACTACACGTAGCACTGATGCTTAACACACTACCTACTTGAGGGAATCCATATTCATTCACTACAAGTGCTATTGTTTCAATTTATACTTAGAACTTTCTATTATAAGTTTATACATGCTTTGACATACTTTCTATTTTTATAACATGCTAATGGTTGCTTCATGTGTAAATTTTTTTATGTAAGGATATATGCTTTCATACTTGTTTGGTTGTTTTCTATCACTTGTTATTGTTTACAAGATTTTCCCTTTATTGTGTGCACACACTTGTTTATTTGTGGCCATGATGGATTTGACTATCTTGTTACACCATGAGTGGGGTCCAAGGTTTGGAACCCTCTTTTCATGGTCTATAATTTTCTTCTTGGGTCTTTACATTATCTCTGCTTGTGTTCTATCTTACACACTATTTGTTTGGCTTATTCTTGTTCTCTAAATGCATTTTTGTTCATACTAAAACTTATTCTCTAGCCACTTGTTTGTGTTTATGTGTGTGTGTTGGTTTTTATAAAGTACATTCCCTTCCCCTTACAGGGAAGAGTTTCAATTATGTGGTCATTCCTCTTTTGTGCTGCATTCTCCTATCTATGATGTCATATGCATCCGCAAAGTTTGAGTGCATCGTTTGGGGTTTATACATGGTACCAATATAGTTCGGTCTAAAGTATAGTCTAAATTCTTCGTCCATGGCATAGTTCGGTTTACAAATGAGTGGGTTCGAGACTAGTCTACAAACCCCATACATAGTCTATTTTATAGGGACTATTATCCTTATCATTTTGGGGAGCGATTACGGTTGGAGGATATAACTGAATTTCCTCCCTAAACTACCTCAGCCAGCGGTGTCTAATCACCCAATAAAATAGATAGTACAAAGATCTCTTCACCAATCTCAGGGAAGTGGTTACAAGTTAGAGAATAACCCATCTTTCTCCCTACACTACTTTGGCCACAATGGCATAAGATCACCCAAAAACTCTTACTTCATCAACAACTACATGATATTCGAGTTTACACCCTTTTGTCTCATCAAGGGTCAAGTGCACATGTTCATTTTTCATTGAATTTTTCATACTATTTTTACATGGTTCTTTACATATATGCATGAATTTTTACACACATATACATGTGTATTTGATTACTTTATCATATTCTCTTTTACAACTATGTCCATATGAGAAGCAAGTAGTCAACAACAACAACACGCACATGGATATTACATCACACACATGATACAAACCATGCGAGGCACACTACATGCATTGCCATCTACACACACACTTTTGCCCTAGGTTCACTCTCATCAATTTTTGTACTTTTTACATCTTTAGTCTCCACGCTCCATCTTTTTGTCACTCCACACTTTGTCTATTCCTTTAGTGTATTTTCCACATCACTCTACATGGATATTAGGTACGCATCTCTATCTACTTCATGTTACCAATAATTCTTCTCACCAACAAAAAGTGGGGGAAAATGGAGTCACTAAACTATTCACTTCGAGTCATTATTTAGTCTCGGTTTCATACTATTATTCATATGGTTCATGAGAAAAGAAAGAACTAATTAACCCATGTATTTGGCCATTTTAATTTTCTTTTTCATCATTTATGACTTTGTATTTCCACTTACCCAATCTATATTGATGTTCTATGTTTTTCCTATTTCTTGTTGGGGCACTCGGCTAGGATTGGGGCACCCTGTGCCTCGATCATCTTTGTAGTTTACTCTAACCTTTTGGGAACTTTCTAGCCGTTTGAGCTTTACTGTATTTTTGGTGGTCGACATTTTTGTTGTTAATTACAAATTTATAATAGGAGAACCATATAAATATAAATTTATGTGACCATAGTGAGGGACAAAGCATTAAGTATCTACTATCGGCATCTAGAGTTACATCCATTAAAGCATCTATAACTATATTTGCATCCATATAGCTCCATCATAAGGCACAAAAGGCTAGTTCATCTACATCACACTTCATAGGATGAGTGTCTATTGTTTCCATGCACACATTTATTATATTCTACATCCATATATTGCTCGTTACATGAAAAAGTACAAATGACATAAGAGAAACCTAGGGCACGATTTCCACACACACACCTAGAACTACATTGGATCTGAGATGTGGTGTGACACTTAGTTAATAAGTTCATCATTTTGGATGCTGAGGACAATCCAACCTCATCATATGCATCTTTCATTTTTTAGGGTTTTGATGTTTTGTCTGGGGTTTTTCAGGTGATTCTTTATTGTAGGTCTTATAATGACATTCATCAAAGTTATGTGACATTAGTGCGATAGGGAGAACATATAGGTTAACATCTAGTGATACCTTAAAGGAGGAGTTTTAGACCATTTCAATAGACTAGGGTTCCCACATTTTAGACCAAGGCACACACGTGTGCCCTATCCCTTACTATGCATCCTATTCCAGTCGAGAGAACTTAGATATGTACTTTCTTAGGATTTTGTGTGGTATTTTCCTCCTCCTATTTTCCTCTGGGTTAACACTACGACACAATCCTACATCTTCATCAAATTAGCTAAGGTTTTTCTAAACTTTCTTCCCCATTGGGTTTTCAAATTTCTGTTTACCTAGTTGTTTTGGTCATTTCCTTTATTTATTTAGCTTTTATAGTTTGCTTTACATAAAATCAAATTAGGATAGAATATTTCATATTTTAGTTAATTAGGTGCATGGTGTTGGGGTTTAGGTCATCCCGTCCACCCAACCCTAAACTCAATATAAAAAAATATAACATTTTTTAAACAATAAACCCCATGAAATTTCATTATTATAATGCATGGTTGTATTTCAAATCATTACTCAATGATATATATATATATATATATATATATATATATATATATATATATATATATATATATATATATATATATCAAAGGGACAACAAAAAATGTTTAAGTGATTTATATGCACAACCATCAATGGAATAAAATAGCATATGTCATGGGAATATTTCAAAATAATATTATTTTTCTTTGTTCCGGATAAGAGATTTAAATACAAAATGAAGCTATACAATATGTTGAAAAATGGAGACAAAAGCTTGTGTTTGAAGTAAAGGATACATTTATTTATTTTACTTTTTAAAAAATTAGAATAAATAAATATGTATGCGTATTTGTATATATTTATAGATAATCCCTTATATATGCATTTATATAAATATCAACACAACAGAACAACAAGATATATATTACAAAATAAATTTCACTTCTAACAACAATAAGATCATGGTTAGTTTGATTTTCATTAACATTATTTATGTTGAAATAAAATTAAACTATAATATGGAAGAAGTGGTATTTTACAAACAAGTAATTTTCTTTCTAAAATAGTAATACACTTCTCATCAAGAATTTTTTTTTTTTTGTACACCGATTTAAAATTAACGAGGTTTACTATCTTCAAATTTTTAGAAAGTCATAACAAATAATCAAAGGTTTATTATCTATAAGACATTTTAGGTTCTAAGGTAAACAAAAGTTCTCTTCTTATAATATTTAACAATCTTGCACTACACAATATTCATACATTGTTCCCTTAAGATCTCTAATACAACTAGATCCATCTAAAATTTCCAATCATAAAACATAATAAATATGATAATCCAAGTTTTCTATAGAAAAATATCTAATAATACAAGTTTATAATCCACAAGAAAGTAATAACGCAAAATTTACAATATTCCTATTTTAAGGGAACAACATGCCAAAAAATTAACTTTTATCTAACTCCAAAACAATCCAAATGTGCCTCAAAACATAGTTCCACCTTAAAAATTTCCAAGCTCTAACACCACAAAGATGAAGGCTTGAAAAATTCACAACCATAGGCATCATTACATGCATTTTCTCCAAAGAAATGGCATGTTATCCTCCCTAACCCCATGGAAAATAGGGATAAAATACCACTAATATACCAAGCAAAACAAGGATCCAACAAACCCAACAAGTAGAACATAAAAGAAGGATCAATTTCCATCACACACCCAAGATGAAAAACACTCCAATGCATCAAAACAACAAAAAAATGGGTAATTGCAGAAGTGAATCCAAAATTTCAAGAGTAAATGAATATACCAAGATCATCCTCCAAGAATAGCATCTCCATACTTTATATGAAACTACCAACTCCATATGTTACCATTTACTCCTCCTTGCCAAGGCTTTTCAAGCCTTACATGCTTCCTTGGAAAGGATAGGAGGGGATTTCCAAACCAAATGGAAATCCCTCCTACTTCCCCTAAGGAAGGGAGTGGAATACCAAATGCATTCATGGATTCCCCAAAAATCCATGAGGATACAAAAATGATCCCTTCCCTTTCCCAAATCCTTTCCAAGTCCAATCCTAATTAGGGGTAGAGGGAAAAAAATTAAACACAAGAATGAGGAAAACAATCATATTTCACTCCTATGCCCAACACAAAAATCATTAAATCAAACAAATTTTACATGCATTGTAATACAATCAACACATATAAAAGGGTGATGCCTACCTCATAATCAATATAAAATACTCAATATTTGAATGCTCCTATGGAATCACCACAATATACCTCCAAGTAAGCCAAGGTTCCTCCTTCCGAAATATCTCTCAAATACTCCTCCAAAATCCCCTCTAAAATACAAATAGAGAAATCTCTATCCATTCAAAATCCCATGGGAGGGTGACATATCTCATCCCTCTAACTTGGAATGACCGATTTACCCAATTCCCCATCGTAGTACTCCCACCTCAATAAATGACAAAAAAATTCAATATGTACTCCCCCAAATGTGTGCTACCCCATCCCAAAGTCACTCACATGAGACAAGTCAAGAGAAAGATGGTGACTTGAGAGGGAATTTTGTGAGGGAAAAATATTTTTGAGTTCATAAAAAGTCCCCCCCATCCATAGGTTAGGTCTAGAGGGTGTCTTTTAAGGTAATAGGAATCCCATATTTTCCATACAAGCCTCCAAATAGCCACTTTTTACACAAATACGAGATTTGAGAAAAAGTGACATATCCAAGGTGTTAAGTGGTCCCAAAATGTTTTTTTTTGTGATCCCAAGAAAACACAAAATATTCTTAGCACTAAAAAACACCCAATAACTAAAAACATGATAAAATGACCATTAAGAAATAAACAATCCCTACTAAGAGGGTTAATAACAAAATCAAATTACAAGGTGAGCGAGAGGTGAAAGATTAAAAATGGGACATGTTAGCTCTTAATATTACACCACATGGATGAAGCAAGGATTTTGAGTTAGAGTAAATTAGGGAATGATGGATGTGAAGGTAATGCCCTTTGTACCCAGTGATTTATCCAACATTTAACTATGACATAATCTTTGAAGATGATAAGGAGACACCTAACTAAGGGAATGACTTAGTCCTAGTACTTTTGGCTCTTCTTGAACCACGTTAAGAGGACCCAAGGGTGACCTGAATTGGGGAATTACTATTAAAATTTAGTTTCCTTCAAGGTGGGGGTAGATAAATTTGAGCCAAGTGCAGCCACAAATACAATACCCTTGTCAGACAAGAACTTTCACTTAGGTATTGTATGCACTTAATACATCAAACACAAGTCATTAAAGATGGATAGATAATAGTTTCTAGACATCATCTATGTATAAGAGGATAATAAAAGGGTTTGTTATGATTCTTACAACACTAATATTATCAAATCAGAGAAAATGTATTCATGGTGAACAATGGTAATGTGATTTTGCAAGTAAACACGTGTAATATGTAGGTCTGATATGCTTGCATAAATGGGATTATGAAGTACCTTAGTTAGGATGGAAGGATGGAATATTGTTTATTTTTTGACAATGGCATGCCAATATTATGATGACTATCCAATATTTACCACATTGCAATGAACAAATAATCTATTTAATATAATCCTTACATAAATATTTGCATTCATTGATACCCAATTCCCACACATCTTACTCACAATCCTCGATTCCTAACACAAATACTTGATCCTCAAGATTTTTGACATCATATAAAGTCCTCCCCATCCATAGGTTAGGTCTAGAGGGTATTTTTTAGGTAATAGGGACCCCATATTTTCCATCCAATACTCCAAATTCTAACTTTTTATACAAATACGAAATTTGAGAAAAAGTGAAGTATCCAAGGTGTTCAGTTATCCCAAAAAAAAACAATAGGTGATCCCAAAACACCACTAAATATTCTTAGCACTAAAAAACACCCATTAGCTAAAAACATGATAAAATTACCATTAAGCAATAAACAATCCCTAATAAGAGGGTTAATAAAAAAATCAAATTACTATGTGAGTTAAGGTGAAAGATTACAAATGAGACACGTTAGCTCATAATATTACACCCTAGGGATGGAGCAAGGATTATGATTTAGAATAACTTGGAGAATTATGGAAGTGAAGGTAATGTTGTTTTTAGCTAGGGATTTATCCAACATTCAACTATAACACAATCTTGGAAGATGATCGGAGGCACCTAAATAACGAGATGGCTTAATATTGCTACTTTTGGCACTTCCCGAACTAGGTTGAGAGGGGAAAAAGGTGACCTAAATTGGGAATGAATATTAAAATATAGTTTTATTTAAGGTGGGGTTAGATCAATTTTATCCAATTGTATCCAAAAATACAATACGCTTGTGCAAGAGTTGTCACTTAGGTATTGTATGCACTTAATGAATCAAACACAAGTCACTATGTACAGGACAAAAAATGGTTTCTATTGGAGCTCAAAATTGCACCCTGCCCCAAGTTATAGAAAACCCAGGATTTTGATGCAACATGGGACTATCTCCAATTTGTGGGAATCAAACCGAGATAGACCTCTCGGAGAAGGCCAAATTTCTATACCTAATCCTAATGCTAAACTAATCCTAGAAAGGACAATGCATCACTACCCTACCAATAACTTACAATTCAAAGTGACTAGGGAGAGAAATATACATTAAAAAATCCTAAACTAAGGGGAGGTGATAGCACGAAGAACAAGGGTGGAGATATTCCTAGTGAGTGAAAATAGAAGAGGAGAAAAATAGGAGAGGTCAAATAGAAGTGCCATAGTAAACAAAAACCCAAACCTTCATTTTGTAAAGTGCAACAAATTTGAATCCCGTGCAAGAGGAAAAATGTATGTAAAATATACCTGTAAATGCAATAGAAGGAAAGAAATGCAATATAACTAGAATTATGGTAGAGAAAAGCCACTAATCACAATTTTTATTTCTCAAAAGTATGCACAATCAATTATAAAGTAGACACAAGAAAATAATTATTTACGTAATACACAAATTCAAGTCTTGGAACTCACAAGTTCTAGAATAATTTTAAAGAGTTTGCTTACAAATCAAAAAATCCCCCAAATAATGAGGGTTGATTACATTATATAGAAAAAAATTCTCACCTACCATGCATTAATTTCTTAACGGTAGTTGAACTACCCGAACTACCACCATTAATGTTGAGTTTGCAACTAATGGTTTTGTGATTTTCCACTACATACATGTTTTCCTCCTGAATGGTAGTATTTTATTTCCCAATTGACCGGTTGCATAGAATCCTTTGATGTCAACCGGAAGAAATTTTTCTCCTGCCCGGCCAGTTGCATTCCTTTACATTCTTCTCTTTCTATCAACTGATTCAATAAATACCATCGGCTAGTAGCTCGTTTCACTTTAACCGACATCCCGCATATCATGACCCATATATTCCCTTTTTCACTTACGAGTGGTAGCACAAAATCATTGTCAACCATTAGCATCTGTACAACTACTATTTACATACTTATCACTGGTTGGTAGCATCTGCAATTTCAACTTGCATTCTTTTTTCATCCAGTAGCATCCATACAACTACTACATGCACCCTATAGGTCCTCGATGTTACCTTCTTGCTACTAGAAGTAGCACCCAAAATGATATTGGTGCCCATTCCAAATTTGTGACACCGTAATCTATTCCTCTACTAGTTAGTAGCATATAAATTGCTATCAACCCATAATATATGATGATGCCACCGATTGTTATTTCCTCTCACTTTCTCATGTCTATCCTCGCCATGTTATTGAAACCCGATGTTGAATTTAATGGCCCTCTACATGTCACGTGTTTGTATTCCAACTTTTGAATGGGTTATTTACATTTATAGGGGTGCACAAATTTGGGATAATAGTTTGATGACCTCCAGAGGACATCTTCCTGCTAGATGAAGAGACTAGCTACCTCGAAGCATCCCTTCGGCATGGATTCATCCTAAAACTTAAATAGTTATGACATTAAAAATTATCCTCTGAATATTTATTTTGAAATACTTCATGGACATGTTTTTATCCAAAACCACATGAGATGATATCCGATTGTTTACATTAAAAACCCTTCCTAAAAATTTGAAAGTGCAACAGCAAGAAATGCACAACTATGTACAAATATAAAAGATCATACAGATCCCAAATGGAATATGCAGATTTTACGCAAGCACTTATCTAAAAGAAAACCTATACTACCAACAAAAGAATGTGCTGCAAAACACTTGGAGGAATTAAAAATCTAACTAATATGTAAAATGATGCAAAAACCATCCTAATGAGAATTCTTAAGATAAATCCCATTGAATGGGATTAGTAATACATTTCCATTAAGATAATTCAACTCAAATGAATTTTCTTTGTTGCAAGTAGAAATGACGTATGGACCACTCCAAATGACATCAAACTTAGAGTGTCTTTCTAGTTCAGCTCTGTCATCATCCAACTTGAAGACCAAATCACTAAACTTAAACCTTTGAAACATGTCCTTCTTATCAAACCATTTCTTTGTTGATCGTTGATGTTTATCCAATTTTATCATTACGAGTTTCTCGAGTTCTTGAAGATCATTCAACTCTACAATTCTGATTTCTCTTTAACCCACCCCTTCAATTTCTATTTGCTAGGAAAAATCAAGTGAAGGAAATTCATGTGACAAAGGGATCCTTGTTTTGTTTCCATAAACAAGCTTATACGGTAAAAAGTCAATTAATTTTTTCATTGTAATCTTTTCGGACCAAAGATTACTCCTTACCTTGTTATATCATTGCCTTTGATTGACATACATTGTTTTCATCATAATCCTAATTAGATTCTTGTTAGTAGATTCTACCAAATGATTACCTTTAGGGTAATAATTGGAAGATGCATTCAAATAAACACCAAGTTGAATAGCTCAATCAAAAATTTTAGATCATAGAAAAGCCTTTTCATTGTATGAAATTATAGTTTATGGAACACCAAACCTTGTGACAATATCCTCAAGGAAGTGAATAATTACTCGAATTGGTTGCTTCCTTCAATGGTATGACCTTGGTCCACCTAGTGAAATAATCTATAGTTGTTAACACCCACTTGTGATCAGAAATTGATGGAGGATTGATCATACCAATAAAATATAGGCCCCACTAAGCAAAATTTTGATATGCTTGAATTGGATGCAATGGAAGAGTTGTCAATCTCTTCTTACCGGTGAAGAAATCACAATCCTTTCATTTTATGACCCATTTGTGACACTAAAAAAACAATGTGGGCCAGAAATAACCCGTTGTTAGAATCTTCATCACTATAGCTTTTGATAAAAAATCACCACGAGATAATCCACCATGAAATTATATGAGAACTTTTTCCGCTTGCTCCCCTTTAATACATGTAAGTAAAACTCCATCAATATTTCTTTGGAATAAAATGCCATCTGTTAATACATAGGAATGTACTACAGCCTTAAATGTCTCTTTTTGTTATACTCAAACTAGAAGAGTATGCACCTATAGATAGAAAAGTGATTATTACATTCATCCAAATATGACCATAAATTTCCTCTCCTTCATCGTGTTGAGTTTAAGCATCATGTGGAATTTCTTCATTCATGAAGGAGATCTTCTAGTCATCTTGAGCATATAAGGAAAGATGCTCACATAATCCTCCACTCCTTACTAGTTTTGTGGTTTTTATAGTCACATCATACTCCATTATTTTAATAACCCATCCATATCTATTTTCATTAGTATCTACCCCCATAATGAAATCCCTCACACTAGAATTCAATACTAGAACTTTGCTATTGTTGGTGGAGAGGATGATTTTAAATTTCTTTAGAGCTCTCATGATAGAAAATACATGTTTCTCAATGTGACTATACTTCAGCTCATAATCCTTTAGTGTTTAGATAAATAAGGCCACATGTTGCTTCATACCTTGATCATTTTATTGTTTCAAAACAATAGCAACACTAACATCAACTCCATAAGAATATAAAATAAAATCCTTAAAAATTAGGATTAATTAGCGTAGGAGCCTATTGGCGAGAAAAATTTTCAGGAAAAAATGGTGGGTTTCTTTCCAATGCTCTGGGAATATAAGTCCCTCTACTTAAACGGTGCAACTTTAGTATATGCATGCATGACTAAGGTGATTTTTATCCCGATTGGCCTTATAGCTAGGAATCGAACAGGGGCACTCCACTAACACTACAATAAAGCTAACAATTTATTGCTAGAGAGGAATTTGTCAAGAGAGTGGGAAAATGAGTGAGAATATGAAGTAAGTGAAAACTAATGGTGCAAGTAGGAAATCAGATGCTTACAAACACTAGTTAGAAAGTTCATCACATGTATTAAAATTAAGAGCAAGAAACTTTGCAAGCAAAAACAAGACCAAATAGAATTTATGATCACAAAGTATCAAGAAATTCCTTAGTCAAATAAATATATAAACTCCTTATCGTATTGATTTCTCAAATAAAATTTGTACATAGTGGAGAAATGAATAAATTTGAAAGGAAAAATGGCTAACTCTTTTCATTCACAAGTAAGAAAAAGATATCTCATGAACTTACAAGAATACAACCAGCTAGAAGAATCTTAGAATTAGAACCCCTTTGATTGAAGAGCTCATTACAATTTATATAATTTCTAATGTCCCTTCGCCCATCCTCCATTGAACGTTCATATGCCTTGAAACTTTTCATGTTCTTAGGAAAAATTTAAGTCCCCTTTTATAACTTAAGGGAAACTTATTACATTGAAAATAAATTCATTTTTAATTACTTAAGGCATTATGAAAAAATGCAACACCAACGAATAATTAGAGCATGGAAGAGAGAGAGAGAGACAAAGACAAAGAGACAGAGAGAGCAAGATGAAGAAGAAGTAATATGTTGACAAAGAACGATCTACCTTAGAAGAAGTCCACAAATACTTCCAGATGACTTGATGGAATGCATTAATGTGATGATCTCTGAATCTTTGAACTCTTTGTACCCTAAGAAACTCCTTCAAATTGGCTCACAAACGCTTTGGATTGATTATTTACAAATGATTTTGAATGTTTCTACTGATGACCATGAATGTGACTCATGAAGATTCCTTCAGAAGAGACAGGAACTCAAAACTAACCCTGCCAAGTCGAATGAATTGTTGCACTAATGACCGCAACTTCCACCCTACGTATGATATACCTAGGATGATCCGAATGATGATGTTCATTTAAATGATCATCCCTCTATGTCCCATTGTGACAAAACTACCCTTTGAGTGTAACTTAGTATTAATAGCACGTGCCCGGATGGGAGACTTACTATTTTTAGTCGAGAGGTTATTTTTACATCTTCTTGACAATCCTGATGTGATGAACTCTCTCATTCACTCCTACACACATTTCCTTCACCTCTACCACTTCTTGGGGTGAATTGCTATTTTTAGTAATCACCCAAATAGGGGGTTTACTATTTTAGTAAGTGTTTGTTTTCATTTTTTTCTACTCTGGACAATCATTCTAGCTTCATGGTGATCTTTAGTACACACTGCCTTCACCACGATGTTTTTGATGATGACTTTCCAAACATAGCAAGTTTGTATAGGAAAAATAACTATTTTTAGAAAGTGGATTTCCATTACTCGGTTTACGATGGAACATAATTTTTCAGAATCGGCTCATCAATGTGGTCACGTCCTCCGAATTTCACTTGATATCACTCACTATAATGGTTGGAAATAAAATTTAAAATTTTTGCTGACAGTGGATTTGGGAACAAAGCTACCATGGTGGCCATTAATGGAGCTTAAAAATTTTAAGTATAGTTTCTTCCTCTAATCACAATGAAATTAAATCCATTACAATAGGTTTTTCATTTTGAGTCTGTGTGCAAATTTTTAGCTTGATCATTGTCGTATTGTTGTGAAATCCAACAAACGTGAGCTATGGCATGAAATGGGATTTTTTATGAAACAAATGATTTAGGGAATTATTTTATGTCCCATTTGTTTCATCTTGATTGTCTTGAAAAATGAAGAATTCTATAAAAGATGACATCTTGATTTGACTTGTATTTTTCAAAATATGAATATTTTTTGATTTGGAGACTTCGTAGTTATCTAGTGAAAAATATTCATTTTCTCTTCGTTCTTCATCATTTTGATCCATTTATTCTCTGAGATCCCTTTTTATTCAGTGTGGGAATAACTTGGTGGAGCCTTGAGAGTGCATAAATGGCATTTTGCAAGTTCTTTGCAACTTTCTTTCAGTAGTGAGTTTCACGTGAAATAATGGAGAAGTAGTAAAAAGCAACAAAGAGTTAGAAATTTTTCAAATTTTAAAGTTGGGGTTGGATGAAATTTTGTGTCCTTGATGTCCCTTTAGATAAAGTAATGAAAGGGATATCAATTTTCACATCGTGTCTCCTCACGACACTTGGTGAAAATCAAACAGTTGAGCATTAGGGTCCAACTAGCTCCTATGGGCTAGAAATTTGCACTGAAGATGGTCACATTGATGAGATGAGGGCTTCAAGGGGCTGGGTGAATTTTCATGTCCCTTATGTCCATTTGGAAAATGGGAAAAATTTGACATCATTTTTCACATCGTGTATCTATGCAACACTTGTCACGATATGGGCAAGAGAGGGGATAGGCTCCGCAAGCACTTGGGGGTTGAACTGGCATTCCAGAAGGTTCTATGTGTGACCAAAGGGATTTATGGGGCTAGGTACATTTATAAGTCCCCTTTTTCATTTTTCTTAAGGGATGAAAGGGAATGTGAAAATTCACTAGGCTCCTAGAGCTAACATGTGTCCTCATCAAAATTTGACTAACTCCTCAACTCTTACCTTGAGGGTATCTTGAAATGGTGATAACTTGAGCTCTTGATGGAATATTTTGGAAAAATTTATATGATATTGACTTAAAATTGCCTTATTAATCCAATGGTGGGTGTATTAGCTCTTGATTTATCCATTTAAACACTAAAAATTGAATTTTTAATTTGGCTTCCTAGTTGAGCATGGAAAAACCTACATATAAACCTATTATGCCTAAGTTTTGTGAAAAATATTATTTCATCGTATTGTAGAGATCTTAATTCCCTTTCTGATGATGTATCTATTAGATTCTAACTCCATCCACATCTCCTAGAATAACTTCCTAAAGTTTAGTAGCTTTTAAGGCTCTATACACCGCTTAGGCCTGTGAACCCTATTTTTGATGAAACCACCCCAACTCCTCCAAATATTTCCTAAATATTTCAAAATCAGTTTGGTGATGTGACTAGACCTTAAATTCACCTCCATGTTGGATTTTCTCCTCTATTCCACTCAGAGGGGTTGCACTAGTCTTGAGAAGGCCAGTGGTAGCCCTTCCTAAGAACTCCTAAAATCACGTAGGGGGTTGACTTGAATTTCCTAATTCACATATGGGACTGATTTAACATCCATTGGGAGGTCACATGACTAACTGGAGTAGACTTGGGGCACCTCAGAAGGGTAAGACTTGAAAGTTTCGACACAAGGGTATTGTTGTCATACTCGAAAATCATCAATTACCCTATAGCACATTTGCATGACAACAAAGCCTGAGTAATATCTTGCTTGAATTTATCAAATATTTATTTCCTTCAACTATCCATTTGAAATTTTCATTCTTCCTTAACATTAGAGTGATAGGCTTGACCAATCTTGTAAAATTAGGAATAAATCTCCTCGTAAAATTAATCTTAACAAGAAATGATTGCGAAGGATATTTTATGAGTTGCAAAGAAAGGGAAAGGATGGATGAAATTCTATCTAGATTAATGGTAGTGCCATCCTTTGATATAATTTTCCCTAAAATATTACTCATCGGGATTTCAAAATTACATTTTTAAGGGTTAAGAGACACCCCCAACTCTCTACATCTCTCAAATACCTTCTTGAAATGCCCGATGTGATCCTTTCTCTACTTCAAGAAGATAGTGATATCATCCAAGTACACAAGGATTAACTTATTGATATAACCTTTGAAATAAATATCCATTACTATCTAAAATTTGGAACCTATATTTAACAAACCAAAAGGATTCTTTTGATAGGAATATGTACCCCACTTGGTTGTAAATAGAGTCCTGAATTGATATTCTTCCGAATCTTGATTTGATTAAAACCTTAATACCCATCTAACATGGGAAACCTATTAGCCCCTGCAAAATTTGCAAAATCTACTCCATAGAAGGTAAAGGGTAGTGGTTCTTTAGGGAAGCCTTATTCAAATCACATAAATCAACACAAAGTCTGATTTCCCCATTCTTATTTCTCGATCGTGGGACAAGATTTTCCACCCATTTATATTATTTGATTGGAAAATTTATTTTTCCTCAATGAGTTTGGATAACTCCTTCCTCATGATGGGATCTATCCTAGGGTTGACTATTTATTTTTCCTAATTAGCTTGACATTGGAATCAATATCTATAGAATGTTGTATAATATCTGGATTGAATCCCTTTAGATAATCATAATCCCAATAAAATACATCACTAATTTTTTTACAAAGAGAAATGAAATATTTTTTCTCATTTTCTTCACATGCCTTTCCCAAAAAAATCTCATTTCTTATGTGGTGGTGACTGGTAGATAGTCCTCCTTGTTTGCTACAACATTTTTTTCATCCCCTTTGAAATATTCATCCAGGTGAAAAATATTCTCCAATGTGACTAGTCTCTTTGGCAACTTGTTTGATTTTAGCTGAATAATATGGTCGTCGTAAATGCTCTCCATATCGATTGCATATTTGAAGAAAACTCAACCTCATTTTGGATAAAATGAATAATTTTTCATCACTTTCAAAAAATTCCCAGCTGGTTTCATTTTCTAGAATGGATGGCCTAACCACCATCTTAATGTGTTGCACATTTCCCTTAATCAAATCTTCAACAGTGAGAATTGTGATTTTAAGGGATGCCATCTAATCTACCTCTTTTTCTATTTTCCTAGGCACCACCTACATATTTAGAGCATCAAATATCTCCAACAGGTTCCAATATCTATGCCTATAAGATTTTATAAGATTATTCTTTGTGGCACATATCCCTCTTACCTGATGAATAACCAATGTTATGTCTCCAAACATCTACAACATTTTGATCTTCCTCTTCTCAGTAATCAATAAACCATGGACCAATTCCTCATATTCTTCCATGATATTGGAACATGCAAACCACAACATGTGGGAAAATAAAATATTTTCATTCATTAGAGAGAGAAGAAAAAATCCTACCCCAACTCCATTTCTTCTTCTTGAATCGTCAAAAAACATTTTCCATAGTCCAAAAATTTTCTAGATGGGTAGCACAATTTTTTCCTCAAGAACACAATAAGTACAAAGACATGTCTTAGAGGCTTTAATTTATTCTATATATGGATCAAATTTATTATCTCTTTCATCCCATTCATCTAGCAATAGATTAGGCATGGGAGGAGGAGTATAATCCTCTTACGAAACTAAATCTTGTTCTGATTTTCCTAGATTAGGAAATTAGCTGGGAGAGGAGTGGGGTCATATGACTCAATATGATAAGAAAATATGGGCTCAACATATATGGTAAATTTGGTACCATACCTGGTTCTCAAAATCATATGGGTCCAATCTGAAGACAAATAACCACCCACTTTGGCATTGAAATCCCATTATAAGAACATAGAAAACTTAGGGGAAAGTCAATAAATGATATATCATGGATTATTTTTAGACTTGGGAAAGCATGAAGGGTTAATTTCAGATCTTTAATGACCCCTAAGATACTAACAATTGACCCATCAAGTTACTGAAAACCCCTTTGGAAACATGGTGTACTCAAGGTTCAATATATAAACAATTTTCTTTGGCATGACAGAGTACTAGAACTAGAGTCAATCATACATTTATGTACCAAGTTATTTCCCATATTCAATTACATATAAAAATGTGGGTCTTGATAATGCTACTTACTTACTCCTCCTTTTCTTGGAAAATATTAACAATAGCAGTGCCTTTTGAATCACTGGCTCAGGAAGGGGAATCTTCTTAAGAGCTTCACATAAGAGGTCCCTTTGTGATGGGATAGCCAAAGCATCCCACATTGTTACATTAACATTTTTCTTCTTCATTTATTCCACTATGTTGAAAGTAAGGCATGTGGATTTCTACAATTGTGGTATAGGATTTTCCTTTCTTTGTTGATGCAATTTGGAATAAGCATTTTAGGTTAGGGAATAACCTCCTTGTTAGGAGCTTCAGGTGCTTTGCTTTTTATTACATCAACCTCGTTCTCCTTGTTAAAAACATTTCCCTGATTAGAATAGGGTGCATGTTTTGATTCCAAACTTCTATTCTTAGACCTGGTATTATCAACAATTGCTTTATTTAATGCACAAAAATCTTCAACTCAAAAGAAGATAAGATTTACAATAAGGCCTCCGAAGATTGTTCCATATTGGGATTGGTGCTTCCAGCAATGGCTCTTGTTGATTGGAGGAATTTTGAATCATGAAAGCTTGAACATGCAAATACATTTCACAAATAAGATGATTGTGTGGCTAATTGCATGAAAAACACCACTTTTTTTCTTGAATCATATTATTTTGCACAAGAACTAGTGCTTGACTAGATCTTTCAACAATGAAGTGGTGAGGAGGAGAAACTTGTACAAGTGGAAGAGAGGAATTTTGATCCTACCACATGCTATGTTGTTGATTTTATCCATACCTCTTATTGGATTGGTTCATGTATGGCTAATAACCTTGATTAGAACCCTAGTTGGAAGAATGCCCTAGATTTGAATAACATTTGTAAGAGTGTTCTTGTTGTTTCTCTAAAGATATAACCTTATTAGACAAATTTCTAATGAATTACTTCATTTCCTCATCCTACTTTTTATGTGTAGGAGAGTAAGATGTAGAGGCACTAGGTTGGGGATTTTTCTTGGGAATAAGAGCAATGGAAGGATGAGCAGTTTGGGGTAATTCAAGGTATAGGGGCATAGGTGGCCTAGGAGCTAATTTTCCAACCTAAATTAGACAATTTTTATCCCTAATGTCTATAGCATAGGCCCCAGAAAATTTTATACCCCCCATAGACTGAACCATGACACCAATATCAGATTTTAATGATTTTAACAAATGAAGAAATGCACCTTGATTATTGGTCTTACCAGGGACTATAATTTTGTCATTGGTCTTTTGAAATCTGAAATTGAAGTCTATCATGAGCTCATTGGGATCCCTCTTTATAGTTGTTAGTTGTTCTAGAAAAGAGAGATTATCTTCCTTCTCTCCAAATTGATTGTAGAGGGATGTGCAAAATGCATTCCAATTTGCAAATGACCCTCTTTATCGAGACTCTAAACCGATTCAAGAGATCTTCCTTTGAATGAAGAAGCTAATAACCTAATAACCACATTCGTGTTCAATAACTTGATTAATGGTACAAACATTGGAAATGTCTTGAATGTGGTCGAGATGGAGTAGTATGATTATCTCTAATAAATAAAGGGATTCTCTTAAGAGAAAATGTTGGAATGGGATTTTTGACGTTAAGAGCAAGAGGACTACTTGCCAAGTAAAATAGAAAAATCCCAGATTCTATTGTGCTATCATTGTAGTAGGTCCGAGAAATCTAATAGATTGCAAGAATGGCCTACTAGGAGGTGGATTGTAAATATTACTATTTGGGAGTGAAGGTGACCTTTAAACTGATCTTTATTTTCCTTCTAAGTGATAATCTGCGGGTTCTCAAAAGCTCCTTCTTTTGTTGTTCTAGACCTTGTCTAAATTCTTCTCATGAAACTAGGCAATGACACTACTAAAACCGGTTTATTATAATGATGGATTCTCCAGATGTGTAGAAAAATCCTCTAAAGGCTAGAAATTACTAAGTCACCACCAAGACTTAACAACGATGAAGTTATAGACCATACAAAATCTGACTTCAAGTGGTCCCGCCAAGCGTGCCAAAACTATTAGAGCTCAAAATTGCACTCTATCTTAGGTTACGAGAACAACTTGATATTTTGAGGCAACATGGGAGTGTCTATAAGTTGTGGGACTCAAACTAAGACAGACCTCTGGAGAAGGCTGAATTCCTCTACCTAGTCTTAATGCTAAAATAATCCTAGAAAGGAAAATGCAACTACCCTAACACTAACCTACAATTCCAAGTGACTAGGGAGAGAGATATACATTAAAATAAAATTATAAACTAAGAGGAAGAGATAGCACCAAGAAAAAGTGTGGAGATATTCGTAGTGATGAAAATAGAAGAGGAGAAAAATACGAGAGGGTAGACGAAGTTCCATAGTCCAAACAACACTTAAACATCAATTTTTGTAATGCACAAAAATTTGAATCCTACAAGTGGAACAAAGTATGCACAATTTACTGAAAATACAATAGAAGGCAATAAATGCAATATAACTCAATCTAGGCTAGAAAAAAACCACAAAACACAATTTTTATTTCTCAAACATATGCACATCCATTAAAAAGTTAGACACAAGGAAATAATTCTTTGCAAAATACACAAATTTAAGGCCTAGAACTCACAAGTTTTAGAATAATTATGACAGATTTTCTTTACAATCTAGAAACACCCCCAAAAAAAAAAAAAAGAGGGGGTTGATTAAATTATATAGAAAATTTGCCTCACAAACCATGCATTAATTTCCTCATAGGTAGTTGAGCTACATGAACTACCGCCATTAATTTTCATCTCGCAACTGATGTTTCTATGATTCATTGGCTGCATACATTTTTTCTCCGAGATGGTATCATTTCATTTCCCAATTTATTGGTTGTATAAAATCCTTTGATGTTAGCGAGGAGATATTTTTCTCCTACTAGCTAGTTGCATTCCTTTACATTTATCTTTTGTTGTCGACCGGTTACATAAATGCAACCAACCGATAGCTCAATTCACCGCTAATCGCATCCTACATATCATGGCACGGACATCTCCTTTTTACGACCGAACAGGTAGAAAAAAATACATTGTCGGTGATAGCATCCATACAAATGCTCTTGACATACTTGTTGTCAAGCGGTAGGTCCTCACCATTACCTTTGTCTTTCCAAACCCAAGATAGCACCCAAAATTCTACCCACTCCCACTCCAAATCTATGACATAGCCATATGTCTGTTATGGGATGGTAGCCTATAAAATACTACTACTTTGTAGCATCTTTACCTATGATTGGATGGTAGAATCTTATGATGCTACCAACAACTATTTTTGCCACTTTTTCATATCAATGCTCATCCCACTATTGAATCCACGATGTTAAATTTGATGACCATCTACACATCATGTGTCCATATTCCTAAAATTGAATGGGTTATCTGAATTTAATGGGGTGTGCAAATTTGGGATAATAGTCTCCGTGACCTTATCTCTACATAAGAGGCTAATCAAGGGGTTTTATTATCCTTACAACACTAATCTATGCACAATAGAGAAAATGTATTCATGATGAACAATGGTAATGCAATTTTATAGGTAAACACATGTGTAATATGTTTTTTTGATGTTCTTGTAGAAATGGGATGGTGAATTACTTTAGTTAGGATGGAAGGATAGAAGGATGGAAGATTGATTATATTTTTATAATGGCATGTCAATATTACCATGACTATTCAATATTTAGTACAGTATGAAGAACAAAAATCTATTTAATATAATCCTTAAAGGATTATTTGCATTTGTTGATACCCAATTCCCACATGTTACTCACAATCCTCAATATTCCTAACACAAATACTTGATCCATAATCTTGATGAAATGTTTACTACTTTTGCTTCATATACCCCTAATACCCTCACGGGATAACAAAAACCTCTCCGAGAATAATGGTATCACAAGGATTTTACAACCAAACCAAAATATTATGAAGCATACCCTTCTACACAATATTTTCATAGTAACCAAAGAAATGCAACAACTAGAAGTCATTTTTGTGTACTCCACAATTGAAACAAACATAATATTGCAACAAAGATTATATTTCCTTGATCACATATTTAGATAGACAATAAAGAAGATGATTAGACCAAAATAAATAGTCCCATTCACATGAGTTTTAGTAAGGGGACATAAAAATTCCCTCAAAACCAACTAATGGCTATACAGTGCAGCCACCTTAGCATATTCTCAAAAAAATGGAAGATTACAAAATTCTCAACAGATGAGAATCTAGAACTAGAGAAAAATTATATCAACAAAATTTTCCAGCCATCAACCTTTAGAATGAGGATAGGACCCCATTCTTATACAACCTTTTTATGAGGAATATACAAAAATTCCCCCCAAGAATAGCTAGAATAGTAAGAAATTGTGCATCAAAGAAACAAATATTTGCTCAAAAATGGAGGGAGAGCTCCTCCAACTGAAAATATCCTATATTTTATGCTTTGAGCTATACGAATGGTATGGAATGATGATGTTGGAAGAAGAGTGGAAGAATATTCTTTTATCTTTCCAAAAAAATATCTTCTATCAAACTTACATTCTATTGAAATAATCCTTGTGCTTGAATGGTTTGAGAATGATCTTTTCATGATTATCCTAGTCATAAGTTTGTTTCAAAATTTCCTTAATGCTCCTTCATATTCTAGGTCTAAGTTCAAGGATTGTTCCTCTAAAATATTCCTCATTATTTCTGATAAGTATCAAACCTCCCAAACATTTGAATAATAGACTCTTCATTAGGACTGGTGTGATAATGGAAAACTATTTCCTTCCTAGAACTTACTCTATCGAGTTATGCAAAAATATTTCCGCCCTTTTCTAACCCTTTTTAAAACTTTGTAATTTTCTTCTCAATCTTGAAAAATTGCTGGATAAAAATCAAATCAAAAGCCTGAGGTGCTTATGTATTTCTAAGGGAACATTCCTTGAAAACCTTAATCACATTTTCAATAACTTCTACCTTAGGATTCACCAAACTACTTGTCTTAAAAAAATTATACAAAATAGCATCAAGTATATCAATATATACTAACCTAAATGTTCCTTTTCCTCTTAAATATTTTTAACACAACTCTCTAATGTCTCCATTATCAACTTGATACCATCATAACATTCATGTTGAGTTCTAGAAGATTCGGGGAATCTCTGCTCAAAAATTATATCCTCCCCAAACTTGTGAGGATTTTCAACTTTGGTAACATACCATTCCACATTTAATGCTTAGCTTCACACTTTTTCATTATTATCTTAGTTGATTCTATTCTTTCGTTGATGTGGGAATGTCATTTTACACAATCTCTAATTTCATTTTCCCCTCTAGCAACCAAGTCATTCTCCCACTATACAAATGACCTCTCCCCTATCACCTAAATCATTTAATATTTATATATCAACATAGGTGATTTTAAGAACTACAATTTGACTTACCTGAACCTTCTTATTCATCATCCTGACTAAGTTGGACAAAGCTTACTTCTTTTCTTTCAAGTCCTTCTTTTTCTCTTTCTATTCATCAATTCTTTAGAAAAATCCCTCAACAACAATAGAGAATTCATGTTTAATTCCCTCGGTGGAAGGATTTCCCAAGGGGATCCTTGACACCTTGTAATTAGATAGATATGCTTCATCCATGAGTACATTGGATTTGGGAGCTACTATCTCCAAAAATATTTCTCCTTGTGCCCCTAAAATGAACCTTGACATGAATTTTTTATTTTTTGGGCGATCGAAAAGGGTTAAGGGAAATAATTCTCTAAAAATCACCATCATCTGATTGAGTTAAATCCTTTTTCTTCCTTAGGAGGGAATATCCCACCCAAATTCCCTTTAGTGGCCCATGCTCCTTATGTGACTATTACAATTAAGCTATAGGGATAACTACCATAGCTATAGAGAAAGGAGCTGCGGTAGTGCTTCTTTTTTATTTTCATTAAATTATCTAAATCCTCTTGTTGCGCTAATTCATCATGGTTACCTTCTACTTCCATTCCTCCATGCTGATATTTTACTTCTCGCTCCTTCATAGTTGAAGATGGTTTAGCATCAACCTAAATTTCTGCATGTATCGTGCCCCAACCATTCCTTCTACAGTGGGAAATTACATAAGGAAACTCCTTATAAGATTCACCAACCATCTAAAAGTAGACTCTAACCACTTATATAATAATTTCAATTCCACTGAAGGGCTACTATAACTATTATATCCTCAAATTTTATCACGCATCTTCCACTAGAGACACTACCACTTAACATTGCTCTACTACCTCTTCAAGAGGTTGAATGGTGGGTTTAACCATATGCACATTACTTTATACTTCCCACCCTAATGTAGTACTTAAAACCTTCCTTCCATCTATCGATGAGTGAGATCATAGCCACCCTAGAGGATGTGTATAGGATCCTGTAGTTACCGATAGTGGGGATGCAGGTGTATTCTATCTCCTTAGAGGAATCTAAGGAGTTGATGCTGATCATGTTTGGTGAGGGTTGACAAATATGAGGTTCCATAACACTAGTATGAGCTATGGAGATATTCACCAGGCCCATCCAGAGGAGATGAGGCTAGTAGTGTTGTTGATGGAGCTAATATGTTGCTTTGTACTACTAGGATGCGAGAGGGTGGGATTCCCATGATCATTGATGGGAGTTCTATATGACATGGTGGAGGATAGGACCCATTTTCATGGGTGCTGCGATCTTGGTTTAGTTATACTGAGAGCTATGGGATTATGGGTGGCTATAAATATTTATCTTGTGTTTTACTTGCCTACTTCATTGTTGGGCATATGAGCACATTATGTTTGTGCATCAAGTTGGTATGCCCAGTGCTGATGCATTTGAGCTAGATATTTTTCATGTGGGCTTCAGAAATGGGTGCCTATGATTGGGGAGCACTGAGTCATTAGAGCTACACACGATGTAGCCTATTATAGGAGAATTCTAGAGGCTTTATCTAGTGTGGACATCATTTGGAGGTCCTATGTGTGTTTTCCATCATATGGGCGGATGACGGAGAGGAGCAACAAGAGATACAAATTCTCTGATGGATAGAGGGGTGATGAGTAGGAGAGAGCGAGATGATACCCGTAGAGAGATTGAGACGGTAGTTTAAGATAATTTAAGATATACCCCCTCCCTTCCCACAATATAGGAGGGATGACATGAAGATGCCTTTACCTCTACCATAGGTGCCCAGTACTAATAGGGCAAGAGGATCAAGTGATGGACCGGTGGATTGATGGTGTTGAGGTGATGATAGATACAGGAAGTGGTGGGCCACACATTTACGAGTAGTATGTGTGAGACCGAGCAAGCAGATTTAGCCACCATCATAGTGCGAGAGGACACCCTACGGGGTATGTAGAAACCCTGATTACATAGTTGGGGATAGTGCAAGGTAAGATGACAGGTTCAGAGGCACAGGTTGTGATTTTATAGGCATAGGTGGCCACTCTTCACGCCTAGGTAGCGTAAGGACAGGTAACCACATAGGGTGGAGATAAGGATGGGGTATAGGTAGCCACCCTATAGGTATAGATTATAGGTTTGCAAGGTTAGTTGGCCACTACACAGGCATAGGTTTCTGCCCTTGAGGCCTTGATACGGGGGGGCGGGACAAGGTCCCTCCGAATAAGCACATCCATAGGGACAAGGCCCCTCTTTATAGGTACTATCATCACCAATCCGACACTATGATAACTATTCACCGGGAACTCCTCGTGCTATAATTATTTACTAATGCACAACTTTTAGTTTGGTGGATGGAATCTGGAAACACAACAACAAACATAACACAAGAATACCATAGACTATGATAAGAAGGAATGATGATAAATCTGAAATATAAGTGTAAATTATAATATCAACACGAAATTATTACAATCTCACCCATGAGGTACTTCAAGTGTTACTGACTTCACTTGCCTTCCAACAATAACTATGGGAGAAACTTCACAATTACACCTCTTAATGGCTTCTTTAACACACCTTCAAAATGATGGCTTCCTTTACACACTTACTCATATAATATTTCTCACTACTTCCTTCTATGGTAAATGAGGGGGTGGCCTTTATTAATAGGAATTCAGGATTATCCACCCTATCACTAAGATAGGATAGGGAATCTCTTCCGACCAATCATATTCCATGCCTAAACTCTTGCCTTTACATGTAGGCTTATCTTCTAAGATATGATAAACCTTATCATCTCACATGGGTTCCACCTTTTTAGAATTTTCCACAAATAAAATACACAAAATATTTATGACATCACTCTTTTTCCTTATTACAAATATAATATTTCTAATTCTTAATCATGTAGACCGTACTTCTCTACTTACCCAAACTTTGACATTTTAACATTACCGGACCACTTACGACAAATATTTACTTTTTACAACATTCCTATTGTACTTTGACTATTACTATACTCTACTTTATTGGTGGCACCGTACTGACGGTGCCATTATCTTCTATCAGACACCACTACTAATCATACTTAACAACATCCTATTCCTAATACATACATAATAAAATAGAAATTACGGAGGAAAATTTTAATGTCGACATTTTCCCCCTTCTTAGCTTTTACTTAGTCCTCGGAGTAGACTCTTATGGACATTCTGAAGCTAGTGCCTAGAAAATATTTAACTTGTCATAGTTGACCCATTTCATAATGGGGTGCCATCCAATTCCTCCAATAGATATGTATTATTTTCATGCACAACTCTACTTTTTGAGGGCCCCATCCATTTGGGAAGAAATTTTCTCTGCCTTCTTTTTGTATTTGGAATCATATACTAGAACCAAGTCATTCACATGAAATGGAGACCAACGGATCTTTTGATCAAAGTATTCCTTCTGCTTCATTTTCTTCTTATAGCTTGTATCCTTCGCTATTTCCCTCATTTCCTCTAGTAAATGAAGATGCACCAACCTTTCTTTTACTGAATCACTTTCATCCATCATTTCCTTTTTCATAACTCTCACAGTGGGAATATCAAACTCAATAGGAAGAACTGGATCAATGCCATAAGCCAACTAAAATGGGGAGTATCTTATTGCTGACTTTGATGTTGCCCTATATGCCCACAATGTTGCATGAATCCTTTTATCCCACTTATGTACCTACAAGGTTTCATCTTTTGCTAGAATTTGACACAACACAAAATTTGTTTGTTCCACCTGTCTATTTGTGCTTGGCTTATATGTTGTTGCCTTCCTGTGCTTAATAGAAAACTTATTGACTAGGGATTCTACCACCTCATTAATGAAGTGGCTTCCTTGATCTGTTACAATTTCTAATGGACAACCAAATCTGGTGACAATGCATTCATATATGAACCTTGGAACTTCATCCATGGAATTTGTTTTCAATGGCCTAGCTTCAAGCCACTTGGTTAAATAATTTGTGGAAACTACAATATACTTATTTTGGCGTGGGGTAGTTGGAAGTGGACCTAAAATGTCTATTCCCCACTTTTCAAAGGGACCAAGTGGAAGAATAGGGCATAATGGAGCTGATGAAGTCTTACGGTTACCATGTGTTTGAAAAATATCACATGTCTTACAATAATTATAACAATCTCTAAAAAGAGTGGGCCAGTGATAACCTGCATCCAAGATCCTTCTTGTTGTAAGTTGTCTAGAGAAGTGTCCTCCACATGTACCATTATGAAATTCTTCTATCAGCTCCTTCCCTTGATCACGTCCAACTTCTCTCTTATATTGTCCATCAAGTCCTATTCGAAATAATACTCCATGCAAAATAGAATATGGATGACTGGCTTGAGTAATCTTCCTCTTAGTCTTTGCATTGGCACCATCAAGAAACTTGAATTCATTCAAATAATTCCAAATATCTATGTATTCACTAGGGATTGTGTCAAGGGATAATAATGTTGCATCTGGGAAATCATCATCATCACAAGATGAACCTAAACCATCATAGGCTTGAAAGATTGCATCTGCATTGACATGCTGCTTTCCTGGCCTATCTACAATATCAAATTCAAATTCTTGTAGCAAAATTATCCATCTTGCTATCCTCCTTGATGGGTTAGGCTTATTTACAATATATTTTAGAGCTTGATGATCTGTTATAACTATAAATTTCTGCCCTAGCAAGTAATTTCTAAACTTCTTTACAGAAAAAATGATAGCTAAAGCCTCTTTTTCAGTTACAGTATAATTTACCTCAGCATTGCTCATTTGTCTACTCCCAAAGTAAACTAGATGATCATTCCCATTTTCATCCTTTTGGCTCAAAGTACTTCCTATTGTTGCATCTGAGGCATCAGTATACACAATGAATGGCTTACTCCAATCTGGATTATTTAAAATAGGTGAAGACACCAGGGCTTCCTTCAGTTGTTTAAAAGCTTCGTGTGCCTTATTTCTTGGTTCATAAGTAACATCCTTCTTTAAGAACTAGGTTAGTGGTGTGTAATTTTTGAGAAATTCTTGATGACCCTTCTATAGTAACCCACATGGCCTAAAAATGATCTCAACTTCTATTCATAGGAAATGTAACTCTTTGATTTTTGAAACTTTATCAGGATCAGTACCAATACCATCTCTAGATACAACATGCCCTAACAAAACACCTTTAAAACATCCAAAGACACACTTTGTAGGGTTTAGTGAGGCTTGTGCTTCATCTAAACTTTGAAATGTTGTCTTCATATGGTGCAGGTGGTCCATCTTGCTCCCATAGATGCAAAAATCATCCAGAAATACTCTGATGAAGTTCCTAATGTAGGGTTAAAACACCCTATTCATCAAACGCTGGAACGTTGCGGAGCATTACACAACCCAAAAGGCATAACTCTATAAGAAAATGTTCCCCAAGGAGTGGTGAACGTGGTCTTTAGCTAATCTTTCTTTGCTATACGAACTTGGTTGTATCCGCTATATCCATCAGCAAAACTATAGCACTCCTGGCCATCTACTTCATCCAAGATTTGATCTGAGAATGGAAGAGCGTAATGATCCTTCTTTGTTGCCTTGTTGAGCTTCCTATAATCAACACAAATGCGTAGTTTCCCATTCTTTTTTATTGAAATCACAATGGGAGAAACCCATTCTGAATTCTACATAGCAAATATGAATCCTGCATCAAGCAACTTATCTATTTCTTCTTTTATAGTCTTGGAAAAATTAGGATTCATTCTATATTGCATTTTCTTTATGGGCTTAACACCATCTACCAACTCAATAGAATGTTCTACCCAACTTACTTGACGGAGTTCCTTGTAATCAAAAGTGAATATGTGTATGTACCTTCAAAATAGCTGGAGGTAGGATTCCTTCTCACTCTCCATCACAAAGATCACCAATCTTTATTTGCTAGAGACGATCATAAATTTCTTCTTCGATAATTTTACGGGGTCATGAGTCGGTGTGACTGGAAGGATATCCATGACCGAAACATCAACCTCACTTTCTTCATCTTCGATGTCCACTTCACTAGTACTAGAGTAATAAGAGGATGTCCAATCATTAGTTTCATCACTTGAATCCATAGGTTCTGCCTTATGATGTTGAGGGATCATGTTTATATTCACCCTCTCTCTACCACGTCCAAGTTTCATGAAGCCTTCATTCCAGTAGTTTCTTGCATGAACTCTCCTTATCCATGGTCTTCCCAACAACATTGGGTATGCAACAGTACCATTTTTCATCACCTGAAAGTCTACCACACATACAACACCCATAACAGATATTGCCACATTTGAAACTACACCTTCTGGTTTAGTTTTTCCCTTATTTAATGACCTTAACATAAGTGTTGAGGGTGATCAATTTTTAAACCCAACATATTCATTACAGAGACTCGGTCATTACATTAATGCATCACCTTCATTAACTAAGACATCATGAATTGAAATACCATTACATAGTACCTTAGCTTGTGGAGCGTAGGGATCCGCCTCTACCTCCAAAATAGGGACCTCAACCTCCTTCCTTCATCGAGCATTGAGTCCACTTCGCAGCTCCCGCCTCTTCTCAAAAGACATAGCCAAAATTTTACCATATGTAATATTTGCAAGCCTTTTGGACAGATCTTCTAAGATGGAGTATGGTCCTTGTCCCTGTGAAATCATAAAATCCTACACACCCAACTTTCTTCTCCTATGTTTCTTACTAGTTTCTCCTTTCATCTTCTTAGGATCATTTCCATCTTGGTTATCTTTTTCTTTCTTTCTTTTTGTTACAAACACATCTACTTCATTATTTATGCTCTTATCTACTACATCAAAAGAATTCACTCTTGTACTGATGATGAAGCTCTATCTAGAAAATTATACTTATAATGACCCTTTTATAACAACCATAACATACAACTTCAGAAATATTTCTTTTTGGACCTCTATCTCCTCCCTGAGAACTAAATTCCTTTCCTTGAAGAATATTAATAGTTAACTAACCCATCTTCTTGAGTAGATCTTCATACTCAATAGATGTACTAGGAGAAAGATTTGTGCTCACTAAGAGTGGTTGTGGATTTTGGACCAAAGGTGCTAGTGTAGGCTCTACTTTAGCAACAATTTCTTTGGGCTCCTCTTCCATACTTTCTTCTTACCTTCTTGCAATCTCCTTTGCTTGTTCAATGGTAGCTGGGTGGTCATACTTCACTCGTTGTCTGATCTCTAGATTCATCCCAAGAATGAAGTGCTTATAGAGGAGATTATCCATGCCATTCATCAACCCATCTGCTAATCCTTCCTTCCGGATCTAGGCATCGAGCTTCCTCCTTAGCTCTAGAACACGAGCATGATAATCCCTTATCTTCTCCTTCTCTCCTTGGGCTAGCTTTGTGATATCGATCATGAGATCTGCATATTTCTGTTGTTCACCAAATTCTTCAAGAAAACTTTTAGTTAATAAATCCCATGAGTTTTTCACATTATCACCTAGTGTTTCAAACCACCTAAGGGCTGAACCATCCAAAAAGGTAGGAAAAATTCAGTCCATTGTTCCCTTCTTATGAGGCCATTACAAATGTAAGATTGTTTAAACTCTTGAATGAAAGAGGAAGCATCTTCATTAGATTGGGCTGAAAAAATAGGAATCTTCCCCATTTTAAAAAGTAACCACAGTGAAATACCAACCCACAAGTACAATCAACAAGACTTATGTGCACAAATAATTGGAATCACTATAATAGAAAGTGACTTTACACCTTTCTACAGTAAAATAGGAATGACCACGGTAAACTATGGTAAAACTTGACTTACTGCGGTAAAAACTGACTTTATTGTGGTAAACACTATTCACGGTAAAAAGTGAAGTTACTGATGGTAAATACTATTCACCGTAAAAAGTGAATCTACCATGGTAACCACTATGCATAACTACTACAAAAAAAAGGTTACCCTCCAAATATTTTCATACTAAGTGGGAATATCTCTCTAGAAAATCCACAGAGGAATGGTCCCAACAACGGAACCAAAATGTCATCACCAATCCGGCACTATGATAATTCTTCACCGGAACTCCTCATGCTATGATTATTTACTAATGCACAACTTTTAGTTTGGTGGATGGAATCTAGAAACACAACAACAAACATAACACAAGAATACCATAGACTATGATAAGAAGGAATGATGATAAATCTAAAATATAAGTGTAAATTATAATATCAACATGAAATTGTTATAATCTCACCCATGAGGTACTTCAAGTGTTACTGACTTCACTTGCCTTCCAACAATAACTATGGGAGAAACTTCACAATTACACCTCTTAATGGCTTCTTTAACACACCTTCAAAATGATGGCTTCCTTTACACACTTACTCATACAATATTTCTCACTACTTCCTTCTATGCTAAATGAGGGGGTGGCCTCTTTATTTATAGGAATTCAGACTTATCCACCCTATCTCTAAGATAGGATAGGGAATCTCTTCCGACCAATCATATTCCATGCCTAAACTCTTGCCTTTACATGTAGGCTTATCTTCTAAGATATGATAAACCTTATCATCTCACATGGGTTCCACCTTTTTAGACTTTTCCACAAATAAAATACACAAAATATTTTTGACATAACTCTTTTTCCTTATTACAAATATAATATTTATAATTCCTAATCATGTAGACCCTACTTCTCTACTTACACAAACTTTGACATTTTAACATTACCGGACCACTTACGACAAATATTTACTTTTTACAACATTCCTATTATACTTTGACTATTACCGTACTCTACTTTATTGGCAACATCGTACTGATGATGCCGTTATCTTCTATCAGACACCACTACTAATCATACTTAACAACATCCTATTCCTAATACATACATAATAAAATAGAAATTACAGAGGAAAATTTTAATGTTGACAATACAGGTGAGATAGGGTCCGAAGAGACAGTTCAGGGCCAAGGACGATGGCACCACCATAGACAATACCTATAGATAGATTTAGGGATACCTTAGGAAAGATGAGGTATTACCAAGTATAAGCTTATGGCCACAAGGATAGATTTCTTATCCTATAGAGAGTATAGATCCCAGCAGGCCTCGAGTGAGAGGAATAGGTCATGCACCCATAGTGTGGAGAGTATAGGGGCCAATCGATCCCCAAGACTAGGTTAGGGCAAGGCCACCAATTCACAGGGGCCAGCTTCAGTGAGGTACCAAAGCAGAGATCCGGCTAGGACCGATGGTGGGTGGTGAGATTCTTGTTGGATGTTGTACAGGGGTAGAGGAGGAGGAGATAGGTGAGACAGATATGGAGGATATCTAGTAGGGTGATTTTTGATAGTTGTATGTACCTCCTATTTTGTATAGTTGTTTATTTTTATATATACCGGCCTATGTGCCGAAGAGAGTGAGGATGTAGATGAGAGTTTTTGTTATTTTTGATCATATACCTACTGTGTGCTAAATATGGTGAGGATTTATATGATATTTTATGAGAGACTGGTATTTATTTATATCCATGTACACACGTGTGTATACACAAACTTTCTGATTTATAGTGATGGTACTTATAGCATGAATGGGGTTATTGATTTTCATTTTTGTTATTATGTATGTATGTGATGGAAACTAGGTGGATTAGGCATGATGGAGTTAGGTCGGTTTAGGCATGATTGAGTCAGGTTGATTTAGGCATGGTGGAGTCAAGTTGGTTTAGGCATGGTGGAGTTAGGTTGGTTTAGGCATGGTTGAGTTAGGTTGATTTAGGCATGGTGGAGTCAGGTTGGTTTAGGCATGGTGGAGTCAGGTTGGTTTAGGCATGGTGGAGTCAGGTTGGTTTAGGCATGGTTGATTTAGTTTGATTTAGGCATGGTTGAGTTAAGTTGATTTAGGCATGGTGGAGTCAGGTTGGTTTAGGCATGGTTGAGTCAAGTTGATTTAGGCATGGTGGAGTTAGGTTGGTTAGGCATGGTTGAGTCAGGTTTTATGGTTGATTGAATTTCTAATTCATTAATGTGTGCAATTTGTGATGGTATGAATTGTGTTAAGATGATTTGTAGGAAAATGTATGATTATGGTAAAGAAATGGTAGATGTGATGAAATGAATGTGTAAGGTGTGATGGTAAAGATGTTTAGCAATTATTTATTGTTTGGTTTAATTTCCAGAGATATGGAAAGGAAACTAACTAGCGTAGAACGTAAATAGGAAAGGGAAAGGGGGAATTTGTTAGGGTAGAGAGTGGTGAGAAAACCTCCAAGGGCCCCATACCCTCTAAGTGCTACCTACATAGTCCTGGCAAAAAGGGAACTTAGGATGATTTTGTTCTCCCATAAGCTAGGGAAGATTATGATGAAGTAGAAGAATGGGTTGGTAAGCATTATGCATTGTTAAATGTAGGTCATAGGTATGATTGGGTTGAGGTTGTAGGCATGGTTTAGTTTTTTAAAAATATAAGTGTCAATGATCTGGTCTGTATAGGATAATCAATAAGTAATGAGGAAGGGAATGGTAAGAGGTGGTAAAAGAGTTACTTAATTGATAAGAACCCTAAGGATTCAACCATACCTAGAGGGTTTATGAACGTAATACCCTAAATGCATTGTGTAATGGACCATTCGTAGGGTGAAGAAAGTTACATAATCACAAAATGTCACATTTGCGGTAAGTCCCTTGAGTAACGAGGGAATTAGGCTAAAAATTAAAGGAGGTGAGAATAGGCGGTTTATCGTAACTTAGTGTACAAAAGTGTGTATTTCGGAACAAGAAACCCAAGATCAAGAATAGGCAAGTCCATGATGAAAATTTCATCTTTTTCTTCATTTGTTTATTTTTAATAGACTGATCGATGTGGTAAGTCTATATGGGATGAGTATGTTATCTCCTTGAGGTCTTTGTGAAGCTGATCGATGCGGGAAGCTTCTAGATATTTTTATTGAATTTGTGAAATAACTATGATATAGTTGTCCTTCAAGGGAGAAATCTATTTATAGTGGTGGAATTAGAGTGAAGAGATGTCCTTTTTGAGGGAGTCATATTTTGCTGGAAGTTTGACTCAAGGAGTTGTATCCCTTTTTATTTTTAGATTTTTAATTCATGGACAAGACTATAGAGGAAGGGTAGGAGTTTGTTCGGACGACAAAACCATAGTACACAAGAGTTAATTATGAAAGGGGGTGGTTTTGAGTGATGAATGACCATGGGATTCCATCCGGGAGAAGATGAAAAGTATCCATGAGAATCATGCTATGAGTAGAGTTGTGGTACTCATATTGAAGACAAGGCTAAAATGGTGACGGGTAATCACATGATTCTTGTTTAGTCATGGATCCTCAAAATGGGTAATATGGAAGGTGAACAACACTCAAGGGATGAGTGATCAATTGATAGAAATTGATATAGGATTTGATATCAACAATAGAATGGTTAGAGATGCAAGGCATTAAATGGCTCGAGGTTTGGGTTTACCTTTGTGTGAAGATAAATTATAAACACCTTATCCATAGGCATGGGTAACGATATAGGGTCTAAGCCAATTAGGAGAAAAATTTTCCCATTTACTTTTCTCCTCTTTAGTTACATATTGATTCTCTTTTAGGATGAGGTCACCAACCTGGAAGGTTTGTTCATGAACGTGTTTGTCATATGCACATTTGATACATTTTTCGTAAATTTGGAGATGGTCGAGAGCATTGAGATGTCGTTCATTTAATAACTCAAGTTGTAGCAAACGATCTTGGAAAAAGTCATCATCATTGAGCATGTCTTGTAGTGAGATGGGGAGAGATGGAATCTATACTTCAAGAGGTAAGACAACATCAATACCGTAGACCATAGAAAATGGTGTCACAAAGAATCGAAGTATGAATACTAGTACAATAAACCCACAAGGTGAAAGGATTGTGTGTATGCAAATCTTTCCTAGTATCATTGACTACCTTTATAAGAATATTGTTCAATGTTTTACTAGTCAATTCAGCTTGACCATTGGTTTGCAGTTAATAAGGCGACAGAAACCGAGTTGGATGCCAAAAGTGTCACATAGTTTGTGTAGGTTTTTTTTGTAATTATTTTCCATTATCAGTGATGAGGTGGTGAGGAACACCAAAACAAAAAATGATGTGATGGTTGATGAATTCACATATTTTCTCAACTTTTTAGAAATGAGGGGAATGGCCTCTACCCATTTAGTGTAATATTTGGTAGCGGTTATGATCTATTGGTTGTGTTGTGAAGAATGGGGGTTGATCTCACCGACAAGATCTAAACCCCATTGAGAGAAAGGCCAAAGGTCTCATGCGACCTATAAGGCATGACTAGGTGTGTGATGGAGATTAGCATGTTGTTGGCATTTCACGAAATGTTTGATGTAATCACAATAGTCATGGTTTAGGTTTGGCCAATAATAGCCTAGGCAAAGGATGCATTTTGTGACAACTAAACCACTAAAGTGACCTCCAAAAATTTCATCATTGACTTCCTTAATGGTCTAGGGAATTTCAGAACTCGTAAGGCATTGTAAGAGAATGTTGTCAAAGCCATGCTTGTAAAGATGAAAATCCATGATGACATAATGGGAGACACTTTTAAGAAAATCACGTTGTCCATTACGAGTGAGATCGGTGGGTAGAATGGAAAGGGAAAGACAGTCTGCATATTTCTTATACCAAGTGAAATTAACGAGGTAAATAAGAGGGTGATTATAGCCTTTGTATTGTGATAAAGATTTTAGAGTCAGTGAAAAAGCAGGTATATGAGAAGCCAAGAATGCCATGGTATCCACAAATTTATTGGTAGAATGTGGGGTGGTTTGAAGTGTGTAATGGTCAAAGGTGGTCAAAAGTATGTCTACGTGCTGCTTATAATTTGAAGGATCTCATTACAACACTAGTATAGACCATTGACTTGGTTTATGACCAACTGAGAATCACCAAAGATATTGATTATCTTAACATCTAAAGCATATGTAGCTTGGAGACCCAATACGAGTGCTTCATATTCTGCAATATTGTTTGTACAATCAAAATTGAGTTTGAAAGATAAAGGCATATGTTCACCGTCAAGGTGAATGAGGATAAAACCAGCCCCACCCCCATGCTAACACTTGGAGCCATCGAAGAAGAGTGTCATTTAGTAAGTGGGTTCGTCCAGGGAAAGGGTATCTATAGACTCGTATGGGAAGTCGAAATTAGATGCTTAATCCTCGAAAATAGGTGCATTGGCAAGTTGTTCGAAATTTCCGGCCCTTGATGGACTTTTGATGAATGAATTTGAGCTCGAGGTCGGCAAGAAGCATAAGCCAACATGTGACATGTTGATGTTGATAGGGTTTCACATACATATAGTGTAATGGGTCAGTATTAGTAATGACAAAGGTTTTGTGATTGAGTAGGTAATGGTGGATTTTGGTGGTGATGAAAACTAAGGCTAAGAAGAGTTTTTTGGCATGGGTATATCTAGTTTCATAGTCAACAAGGGTACGACTTATGTAATAAACCAATTGCTCTCTGTGCTGCTCATTGTGATGAGCGAGCATGGCATCTAAAGAATGATTAGTGGTGGAAATATATAAGTAATAGGGTTGATCATCCTTAGGAGGAATGAGAACTGGTGGTTAGAGGACATATTGTTTTAAGGATTCAAAGGCTTTATGACATTCGTCATCCCATTTGAAGGACACGTCTTGCTTGAGCACATGATGGAATGGTTGACAAATGGTCGAGAAAGTTACGAGATAAAACAATGAATGGATTGAAATTTTCCTTGTAGGCTTTGAAGTTAATGAAGATTAGTGGGTGGAGGCATTTCCATAATAGCCTTGAATTTAGTAGGATTAACTTCTATGCCACGTAAAGAAATGATGAAACCTAGGAGTTTTCTAGAAAGTACCACAAAGACACACTTCTTTGGTTAAAGATGCACACAATACTTGATGAGATGGTCAAAGATGACTTTAAGGACAGATAAGTGTTTGGTTCGATGTTTAGATTTGGTCAAGAAGACTGTCTACATAATCTTCTAGTATGTGATACATGATGCCATGAAAGATGTAAGTCATAGCTTGTTGATATGTAGCACCGACATTTTTGAGGCCAAAAGGCATGACTCGGTAGTAGAAAGTCCTCCAAGGGGTGATGAAAGTAGTCTTGTGTTGATCCTCTGGAGCTAGTAATATTTGATTGTATCCTAAGAAACCATCCATGAGCAATAACATTTCATGGCTAGCGTTGAGATCGAGATAGTTGGTCAATACACAGTAGTGGGAAATCATCTTTGAGAAAGGGGAGGTTGAGGTCATGGAAGTCTATGTAAATGTGGAGTCCCCCTATCACCTTTGTGATAGGAATGATGTTAGAAATCCATTGGGGATAATCAATGGGTAGAATGAAGAAAATTGAGAGAAGGTGTTGAAGTTATTCTTTGACCAGAAGAGCAATGCAAGGATGCATTTTCCTCATATTTTGTTTGATGGGTTTGGCATTAGGCCTTGTTACAATATTGTTGACCATGAATTTTGGTCAATATTGGGCATATCGGAATAGGACCGGAAAATGCGTTACTATGGTATTGAAGGAAAGAAGTGAAGGATTCTTGTTCGGTAGCATATAAGGATTGTCGATCTTTAGAATGTATGGGTTGTCTGAGTGTTAATGTGATTTTGATGGTCGATTCATTCAACATGGTTTACATCTTAGAGGGTAACAACCGATGAATATAATGAGTCTTCCTCACCAAGGTAGGTGAGAATGAACTCATCATCATGAAATTGAATGACATTAATAGAAGGTATATCGTCATCAATCATGTCGGGGATACGGAATGGGAGAGAAGAGGGAGCTTCACCATCAGGTTGATAGGTCAGCTATCCTAAGGAAATGGTGTTTGCAAAAAAAAAAAAAAGAGGAATAGATTCGGGATCTATGGACTCTGTGGGTGAAGATGGTAATGTGGGTGAATGAGATGGGGAAGATTTCCCATCCTGGATGAGGTCGACGTGAACCTTCTTGGAAGGTAAAGCGTCAAAACCAATGCCACTATGGTTATTATGTTTATGAGAGGTACAAGAAATGACAGTATGGTGGCCCTATTTGTAAAAGCCTGAAGCCAAATCCCTTCCACGCGCACCGGTGGAGGAAAGTGTGAGTGAAGTGGTAGTTAGTGAGGGATTATAGGTCATATGAAAATGTTTGGGTTTGGGATGGAGATTTAGGTTTATAGGTGGCAATATCGAGTCCCCATATGTCGATTAGTGCGAAGGTGGGGAGGGCCGGAGGGAAAAACTTCACCTATACGAATGTCATAAGCTGGGGTGTTGGCACGATTCTCATACTCTTATGGGGTGAGGAAGGTGTTGATATTGTATAGGCGGTATCCCCCAAAGTGAGGCATTGAAAAAAACCTTCTAAGGGATCAATAGTTGGTATGTGGGTAGCATGTATGGATAACTCGCTAGACAATGGGGAAATAGGTGAGTCAGCGGTAGAGGTTGCAGCTACAGTGGGGATAACAAGGTTAGATGTAGAAGAGGTAGTGGCATTTTTGGTGGATTGGCTTGTAGGTGAAGGTGAAGTAGGGATAGTGGAAAATGCCTTAAATGGTACAAGCACATCATTGGGCTGGTATAACATGTTATAGATCTTGAAAGGTGATGGATCATTAGGGATTAAGTAATTATGTCCTTCACGTTCAAATTTGAGGTATCGGTGTAAAGTCAAAGGGACACAACCCATGGCATGGATCCAAGGTTGGCTGAGAAACAAGTTATACTGGAACTATCCTTCTAGGACATAGAATATTTCTAAGACAACGCAGGGACCTACGTGGACATGGAGGATGATGCTACCCAAGGTAGAGGTCATGACATCATTAAAGGACCACAAGTATAAGCAGGTTACCATGCATGCAATTGGCATGTATTCACATTTGGTCGTGTGCATGGGAGGAGATGATGTTAATACTAGCACTATCATCAATCATAATGTGTTGTATGCATATATGATCGATAAATACAAAGATGAAAAGAATGGGGTCAGGGTCGTCAGACTAGAAGGGAGTGATCTCTTCATCTAAAAAGTTGTGGGCTGCCACTTAGAGAGTAGGTGGAGGTGTAGAGGAAGGTGATGACCTAGTGAGAGAGGCTACGTGGTGAGGGGTAATGATGTAGGATATGCGTGTGGGGTCATTTGGTAAAACTTCAATAGATTGAAGGACCTCTATGAGGGTTAACGATGTGAATCGAGATTTGGATGGGGTCATTTAAAGACATTTTGAGGGGGTTGGTGTAGTTGTTTTAGCATTGTGTGATGTGTGACCCCATCAAAAACAGGATATGTAGGACCTCAAATGGTGACTTTGGGTATGGCAGAGATGGTATGTTGGGTACATAGTTTGTTAGTGGGCCAGATTGCTTTTTCATTGCCCTTGTCTTTCTAAGCATGGGTGGCAATGTTGATCATGTTAATATGAGGGGAGGTGGATTAAGAGGGTGTGTCATGGAAGGTATAGCAAGCATGAGGTAAAAACCTAGTGGGGGACATGATCCTTGTGAAATGAGTAGGGCATGTTGGAATTTGGGTGGTGGTTTAGCCAACTTTCCTATACTGAGACCATGTTAATCATAAATCTCGGGATGGATCAAAGAGGTGTGGGGGTGGAGATTTTGATTCTTGAGTAGGTAATGAGATAGGATCGGTGGAAATTGGTGAAGGTGAAATGGGGTCCTCATCAAGAAGGTCGTCAGTCGTCAAAAAAATTTTCAGGAGGACACAATTGGACAAGGGTAGTTTTTAAAGCCTTATATTTCTCTACAACATGTCCTGGCACACAATGGTAAGTGAAAATTTTGGTTTCCTTAAACCCTTTTGGTTTGGGTTTGAGTGGGTTGTAAGGTCTAAGATGTGGTAATGTGATGACGAAGTTTCAAGCAGATTGGTTAATATTTTGTTGTAGGACCTTGCTAGTGGATCACAATGGGAGATGAATGTGGGTTTGGGTATAGGTATGGCTGATTGTGGAGGAAGAGGCTTTACTAGAGGGGGAATGGTTTGGTCCACTAGTTTAGTATGTGGAGTGATCTTCGGTCTTGGTTGTATCTGCTTGGGTATGGGCATGGTAGAAGAGCTGGAGATGGAAGGCTGGGTTGGCTAACTACCTTATTGGAGGGTAGCAGATTTTTAGCTTTAGGGTGCACCTTTTTGGGCAAAGGTGACATGGGTGTACAAGATGTAGAGGGAAAAGTAGATGGTGGAAGAGGATGGGTTACCCATGGGGGTAACCGAGTTGTTATGGAGGTGGGTGGTATAGGTTGGGTATGAGGCATGAGTAAAAGAGAAGAAATTGTCATGGGTAGTGTAGAGGTTATGGACGGTAGTGGTTGTATGGGTGGTTAGAAGGTTATGGGTGACGAAGAGGTTGTGTGGGTAACTTGGGTATATTAGAGGTCCGTGATGAGGAGATGGGCTGTTGTGTTCTTGGTTTCTTTGGTGGAAGATGATTGCTTGGCTAGGGTCGAGGGTGAAGCCCTAGGATGGATGGAAGAGGCAAAGGTTATAATCGCATGGTAGGAAAGGTTAGTGTATGAGGCCTAGGAGGTTGGGTATTCTTTTTAGGGGTTAGGGTAAGTTTAGAGTTATTTTTGGAAGATGTGGCTAAATCTAATTTGATGGGTGGGTGAGTAAGGTTTCATGTCGGTATGACCTCAAAGGTGGTGATGTGTTTAGGTAAAAGAGGTGTTATAGGCATGGGTAGGTGTTTGGGTGTAGATGTATGTTGGATTGTGGGTAGAGGTGTGTGTTGGGTTATGGTTGGTGACATGGAAGGTGTTACAATAGTCATGGTTATGTTTGGTTTGGTTTCTTAAAACACTTTTGGATAGATAGTGAAGGTATTGGTGAGCGACAGCTACATTTGTGTTGAAATAGGAAGTAGAAGGTGTCCCAAAAATAAGGCTCTATCAACATAGTCTAGGTGATCAGCCAAGTGTGAAAATGGTACTTGTCATAAGTGAGGTCAATGTGGATTGAGTTGAAATCCTGTAAAATGTGTTTGAGATATAGGGAAATGGCTAGCCTCAGACTGCACGTGGGTAAGAGAGATGAAAGTAGATCAACGGGATCTTGAAGGTCGATGGTGTACAGTCATCAAAAGAAAATGGTACTTCATAGGATCCTCCATGGGTAGAGGAGAGGATGGGACAAACAAGGTCAACTCTCCTTATGATGTTGTAGGTAATGGACATGCCTCTCCTATGAGTAGGAGAGGGTCCACCGATAACTACTCGAAAATTTGAGGGTTCAAAGGTGATGTGCTAACTATAGGCTCTTCCATGGGTAAAGGATAAAATGAAGATGGTTCATATGTGGGTGGAGGGGGCACATGAAATAGGCTCTGTGTAGATATGGGAGATCAAGCTAAGATTTCCTCTATGGAAGGAACATGAAGCAATTGGGAAGCAACGGTATGTCATCAAAAATAGTGTGGACCTCGCAGACATTGCTATAATTGTTTGAAGTGTCACCAGTTTGGTTGGAAGAAGGGGCATGATTAGGAAATGGCTTATTGAAGATATGTAGGTTTTGGTTAGCAGGTGCATTCAAGCTATCTAAGATTAGATCTCCTTTATCTAACATTTCTTGGACAATATTCTTGAAGGTGATGTAGTTATTGTCGTTATGACCTTTTACTCACGATGATAGTTGCAAAATTCATATTCCTTATACCATGCGGGCATGGGTTGCTCAAATACAAAACCAGATGTGGTTTTATAGGTAGAAGGGTGATGACACCAACCTTAACAAAATTTTCTAAAATAGAAGAATAAGATTCTTCTATCAAAGTGTACTTTTGATGTTCTCATCCGAACCGGAAATCTTGGATGGGAGAGAGATTAGAAGGAGGTTTGGTTGGGTTTGATTGATGAGGGGGGAAAACCTTGAGGACTACGGTGTTGGAAAATCCTTTTGGTTTCAAGTATGAAGAAGCATCATTTGATTTGAATGTAATGTTCTTGTTCTGAAGTTAAATTTTATTCTCTTTGATAGCACGAATTTCTAATTTCTCGTGCCATGGTAAATGCCTCATCAAAAGTGCAAAAGGTCTACACTTACAGGGTTGGTGAGATGTGTCTTATGTAAGCCCAAGTAAACAAATCTTTGAGTTATGTTTGAGGTAATTGAAATGTGAGCTATTTAATTATTAGGCTGCACCAATGAGCGATAAAATCAGCGATAGACTCATTTTCATACTCATGTGGAATAAAGATTAGTCATGGTAACCTTCTTAACAATTTTGATGGAGAAGTGATATAAGAAGGCTTGGGTTACTTGATTAAATGAGTAGATGGAGTGTCTTTGTAGCCTACTATACCAATCCAATGCAGGTCCTGTCAGGGACATCGGGAAGGTCTATAGGAGTAAAGCGTCATCATGAGTGATCAGGTAACACCCATGTTTGAAAGACCACAAATGTTGTTGTGGGTCTTATTTACTATTGAAACGGTTGAATTTTTGCATTTCCTAATGTACAGGGTATGGGCGAATAGGGATGGATGGATGAATGGGCTCATTATAGATTTCATCATAGGTGAGAGAATTGTGTGAGCCAAAAATTGATGCTTCTAGTGTATTCATCCTTTTCATCATCAACTTGATGAGGTCATTGGTAGGTTGTGGTAGAAAGGAACCTCCTTTGGCATAAGGGGATTAGTATTGAACATGTGATGTGGGCATCATTCTAGTGTATGGTGATGCCGAATAGGGAGGTTGAGAATAAGAGACCAACATAGAGGGCATATATCCGAATTGGTGACAAATGAGACATGGGTTTATTGCTAGTATGTGTATGTAGGTGGGATGGTCGTAGTGACTCTAGTAGCAATTGGGGGTAGTGTTTGTGGGATGGAGAGGAAAATATTATGGAATGGAGTAGGGGTCACTGACACCATGGGCGGTTGTGTTGCAATGGGTATTTTTGAGACAATGGGTGTGGACGGGGTTATGGTTTGGGTGGTCAATGAGGGGACAACAAATACTACATGTGTGAATGATACTACGGACATAGTAGTCATAGTGGGTATGGGTCCTAGATGTGAAATGATTGGGGATGAAGTAGGTGATGGTAACGCCACATTATTAGGGGCTGATGTAGAAGCTAGAATAAGGGTAGGAGAGATGGATATAGGCATGTCATATATCAACTGACTTGAGGAATCCTAGGTGGAAGAGTGGGAAAGGTATAACTATAAGGGCATGGGATTCTGATCAAGGAGTCATGAAAATTCCTTGTTGCCTATAGAAATGGTGGTAGGTAGGGTTGGATCCATGGGTGATAGGATAGAGGGTGGTGAAGGAATAGGCGGGAGTGGTTGATGAATTACATGAAATATAAGAGCGTTAGCTTGATTGCAAGTCAACACCATGTGAATGAATGTATATCAGGTGATGTTGTATCCTGTAGATGACACAGGGAGTAGTGAGAATGAAGAAAATAGGTGTCTATAGGTGGATTTGGGTAATATATCAATTGATATTTAGTACAGGGTAACCGACGCTAGTTAAGGATGATCGATGTCGATTCGGGGTAATGCTCAGATGATGGAAAAGTGGCAAGTGAGCATAATAATCTACAAGTAACTCTTCCTTGTACACAGCGTCCCAAGGTCATGCCGAGATGGCAGTGAATATGAAATATAAGTACAAACAAACTAATTAGTTAATCTTATATCCTTAACACGTAATAATGGAATCTATGAATCTAAGGTGAAGAAGGCCCTCCTAACTTGGATTGGTGTGATGGATCGTTCGGATATAATAGCTTCTCGGAGGCTCCAATCAATGTCGAGCTCTACCGAGATCCTATTTATTTGCTTTTGGATATGTGGAAAGTGAACTGTAGGTGTTTTATGTATATTTCCAAACAAGGTCATGAAAAATGCTGATTAGATGTTTAGTGGATCCTCCAGGGGTTTTATGGACGATTCTCTAGTCTAGTCCAGAAATATTTAGCTTGATTGGATGCTACATTTAATATGGAGAATTGTGTAATGATGTCTGGTGGAAGTGGTGAGGACCTAAATATTAGTGTTCATAAACTAGTGTCAATGTCTGATTGATCAGTAGGCCCATTGGGTTGTGGGACCTGTGGATCACAACCGTAAGTTTGTGGTTGTGGCGGACCTCCTATGGTCATATGAGGAGTTAATTTCTCCTTCCAATTATCCAGTAATCATACACCTTTTCAGCCTCTATGTTTAGAACTAGAAGTTGTGTAATTTTCTCAGAATACCTTGTAGGTGTTCTGGCAACTTGAATGCATAAGCTAGTATCTATGTCAATGAGGAGGTCTCCTGTGTTAGGTTATGGAACTAAAGGATCACAACCAAATACTTGTTCTCTTTCGAGTCCTTGTACAGTCATGTAGACATCCTATCAAGGCAATCTATAATTAGGGTGATTTGACCAAAATGTGTATGCCTTGTCATCTTCAATATTTAACTCTCTCAATTGTTCACTAATTGTTCGTAGGTTTACCGTTATTCGAAAAACCTGAATCCTAAGGTCTTGATCTATATCAGCTAGTGTTGTGGGGAGATTTGGTTGAGGCACTATTGGTTTAAACACATATTCCCTGAATTCCCTAGGTCCCGTGATTGTCATGCAAAAACGATTCAACTTTAACTAAAACTAATAAACTAATTATGAAAGATGTATCTACACTATGCATGTATTATTTTATCTTTGTATTTTCGATGAAGTATTTTAAAGGAATTAAAAGAGAATCTATTCTAATATATTCAAAAAATGGACAATTAATCTAGTAACAGAATCAAAACAAACAAAGTAGCCTGGTGTAGCTATTTTCCTGTGCAGTTGTGAATTTATCCTAAATATCTAAACAACTAATTAATTTAAATCGAAAGACTCTTGATCCTACCTCAGAAGTGAGGAATGAATCATAGTTTCTTAGAAACTATCAATCCCCATAGCTTCCCTAGTGATATCGAGAGCGAGCTTTGACTGAAATGAAATAATTTACTACTCTATTTGATATGTTATAACTAGAACTTTGATAACTCAAACCTGGAGTTTACAGAATAGTGGTAAATCTAGTTGTGTGTGACTTTTTCCCCTCAGTGTGATCTCCTCATTCCTTCGTGTTCTCGTGAATCCAAAAAAGCATGTATATGATAGCATCAGTAGAAGAAGGTACTCGAACAATGGCAGCTTTGGATATAGACTGAATACAATGCGAGTAAGAGAGGGATAGTGCAAGTGAATAGAGCTTGACTATGCAATTCCTAGCGGGATTTATTGCGGGAATACAACACAAATACACCAAGAGTTCTAGAAACTATCTTTTGTGACCAAAAAAACCTGCAACTCTAAATGGATTCCAACCTAAGAATGAAACTTTCTTATTAAGCTGATTTTCATGGAACAACAATGAAGCAAGATTTAAACAAGAAGATTAAATAACCTCTAGAAAGCAAGAAAAAGCTAACAATGGATGAAAAACATGAAACTATTGGAATTCTAAGCAAGAAACTCAAAAGACTGAATGATTAAATAGAGAAGGAGAGGGGCCTCTTGTTTGAAAACAAGCTGGCTATTTATAAAAAATGCATTCACTAGAAGGTAACTTGGAATGAAACTCTTTTACCATTAAACAAAGAGAAAACACTATTCATAGGGTGGCCAAAACATAAATGCAAAGAAAAGTAGCTGAAGAATGCAGATAGAAATTTGAATTTTACGTTTGACAAAATCGTCGGAACATTCGAAAGCGCGCACAGGACCCCGCCCTATGCGGGGTAGCGGTTATAGGACCGCTGCCTGTCTGGGTGGTGGTCACAGGATCTGCCGCCTAAGAAGAGTGGCAGTCTTGTCACTTGAGTCTAAAATGCAAGGAAAAAGGGGGCCAGAGGGAAGAACAAAGCATGCGGAGGCTAGATGAGGCATACGGGATAAAAATGTATACTTGGTGACCTCTAGATCCCAAACACCATGCAAGGAGACTTGTATCATCATTGGGGTATGTGTAACCTCTTTCTGGTAGTCCAGTACTCTACAATTTTGGGTATGTACATATTGCCTCCTCGGAGAAGCATTTTAGCCATGAAGAGGGGTAAAACGGTGGGTCCGAGTATGGAACTCCTAAAATGGGGAGTTTGGACTCATACACCGACACGCCCGTGTGTCGGAGAGTCGTCATCTAAACTCCCGCTATCTGTAAAATGAAAAAGGGGACTCAAGTGCAGATAGATAAAATAATTTGAGAAACAAAACTAAATTGATATGAAATGAGGACTTACCATCTGCGCGGGGTTTAGAACTTACCTCCATCAACGCTCCAACCCTACGAAAGACATTTAAAATCAATTTTAGAAAGCTATATATATAAAATGAACTCATTTTACTATTCATTTTCATGTGTCGATTTAGTGGTTGTTGAGCTTTGGGACCCACAGTGACCATTTTCGACGAGTACAGTCAAAAAACATCTGTCATGAGAATGTGATCATGACTTCGAGAGTGGAACATCACTTGCGGCGTCTCGGTTAGTTCTTCTCAATTTATCATTTTCAAATCCAAAATATAGAAATGTTGAAATATTTGTCACGGGGATCATTTTCGAAATTCTAGTCTTAAATGAGTCTCTAGGGGGGACCCATAGGGTAGGTCTTTATTTTATCTAAAATGGTGTTTTCTTGCATTTTTAATGTGTTTTTAGGGCTTTCAAGTGTTTGACGATTCGGGATAGGACAGTCGCCCTATGAAGATGAAAGTTATGGGACCGCCACTTCTTAAGGCGGTGGTTAGGAAACTGCCACTGCATACAGGGCAGCGGTTTCGAACAGAATGCAAAAAAGGATGTAAATTTTGATTGTCTTTGCATTTTTAGCATTTTTATATGTTCTGATAATTTTTCTAGTCAAATTTTGTTACTAACTTACTCTCTTTTCTATGTTTTTGGGTGGATGCAGAAGGAGGAGTATATTAGATGGAGTAGAGAGAGGGAGTGTGATTGGCTCCCAACAGTGTTAGATGCACTATCTCAGGTGGAGAGAGACATTCTACAGAGGGCTGACATTTGGAGGATTGCACAGGTCCCTCATGTCGCACCTGCCAGTCACATATTATGTGACTTATTTTCATATTGGGATGCAGATCAGAACACTTTCCGATTACCAGGTGTTAGGGGTGAGTGGTCTATCACCCTAGAGGATGTCTACCATATATTGGGGGTTTCGATCCTTGGGAGGCAGCTGTCTCTCAAGACAGCAGTATCGAGATCTCAGCTGGTTCAGTGGGCCACCTATATGGGGGATGTCGTTGTTTCCATGGGGTCGAAGAAGGGAGTGAAGGTCCGCTCCATTATTGAGTCAGATATTCCTATGCTCTGTAAGGCTATTATGGGCATCCTTGCTTCAAGATTGATTAGGGATAAGGGAGGGGACACTCTCTTATACTACTAGGCCCCCATCATTGCATAGATTGAGGGCCATGGCCATGTTTATGATTGAGGAGAATACATTCTTGAGACCACCTTCCATGATTTATACAAGGTGGTCAGACTACAAGGATAGTCACTGAGCCACCCTACTCTTGTCATGAGTTAGGTGTATGAGCATATTATTCTGTATGGGAGAGGTGTACAGCAGCGAGGATCTTGGGGCATCGGGGGTAGCAGGTGGACAGGGATGACCATTCTTAGAGCACCTCACCAGCCAGTGGCTTCTTTGACTATTGCAGACATGGAGGCCACTCCCTATCAGGCTATGGCAGGGTTATGGGGAGAGGAGACTCATACATTGATTGCCTGTTATTCTACCAGTCAGTTGATAGACAGGATGGGGAAGTTGGAGCTCCACCCCTTTAATAGAGTACCACAATAGTTTGGCCTCCCATATATTGACATGTTTCCTCAGTAGCCGGGCCAATGTATAGATCTGTTCACAAGGCTCAGGGAGGTCCTAGAGGTCGGGGTTGGACTATGGTCACTCCTGGTGTTCCCATCACAGCTAGGAGGGTGGTTCATGCTCAAGGGGTAGCTAGTGCTCCTTAAGCACCTTTACATCAGATTGGCACCACATACTCATAGCGGAGATGAGCCCATTGGCGTGAACTCTAATTTTGAGGATTTCACCGGGGAAACAAAGGAGGAGACAAAGGAGGTAGAGACCAGAGCTGGTTGGACAGGTGAGGAGGATGACAATAATTCTGAGTGGCATGACACTCAAGATATCTTGTGGGCCTGAGAGGGTGGAGCGAGAGCGCAGAGAAGGTGACTTTGATTTTGGAGGAGTTTCCTTCTTAGGATTTAGGGGGAGATGATGAGTCTCAGTGGTAGGCTGTCACTTTGCTCCAGATGTGGGAGAGGGATGACAGTCAATGGCAGTGTCAATGGTAGGCATGGATCCTAGAGATCCCACCTAGAGGCCTAGAGATCCGAGTGAGTTACTACTCTTTTCTCGACTTTGTTTTAGTTAGAATTGTTTAGTTGTTATTTCCCTTTTTTCATTTATCTTTGGTCTTATTTTGGACAACTTTCTAACTTGTGTGTTTCTCCTTTTTATTTGCAGCGACTACTGAGGGATGGTGAGACTTGATTCACTAGGTGTGCGCTGACACTCTATTGCTCCCTTTTGATGGTACTCGGGCCGAGCTCACTGAGGACGTTGGGGATCCTCGGAAGCTGATCGACATACAGATGTCTTTGCCAATGTCTAGAAGGTGGCAAAGATCATTACCTCCCTCCACACCGAGCTAGCTAGATATAGGATTGTTGAGTGTTTGATGAGGAGGAGTCGCTCTCATAGTGAGACCATAATTGCTAGCCATGATCGTGAGCCCTCCATCCATTCAGAGCGTCATCACGTAGGGATTCCTAGGCGCATCATACACTTCGAGGGATCTTATAGAGATTGAGAGATCATAATGTCTTTTTGTAGTGACTTTTGGTTGGATATTTGTACGATTGTTTTTGTATTTTCTGAGCTCATTGAGTGTTTTTACCATGCCTTAGTGCATGATGGCATTGTACATGAAACACCATATATATATATATATATTTTGGATCTAGACTATTTGGTGTCTAGAATTTTGTGACTCATTTCCCATGTGTATACTAGATGTTTTTAGAGTATTTGTTTTCATGCTTTTCAAAATGTATGCAATGGATGACAAATGATAATAAATACTAAACATAATGTTTTTACTTTATTTGCTTTTGCAATGTTGATATGTGATGACGAACATGTTGTAGTATTGAACTTTTGGCCTCTTTGGGCAATGTTTGTGATTTCTTCTTATGTTGGCAAAATGTGATGAATGTATAGTGATAAAGAGATGAACTTGCCCCATTCCCAACTCCATGCAACCAGTAAGATGCGAGGGCTCAACACCAAGAGTTGGGAAGGGCACAAATTGTATGAGTTTGACTAAATGGAATGATGAGAGACAGATAAACTAGTGACGAAACCAAACCCATACCTACACACTTACCCTTCTCAAAACTACCACCAGGCTTAGTGGGCAACTTACTTTCCAGTTTATCTAGACTTAAATCTATAAATGGCAACCTAATTGACAAAATCTGGTTTTGACGATTTGATCTCTTTAGAATTTGGATACTTATTTTCACTTAATATAATTTGATTTGTATTTCTAGAATACCAAGATTTGTTAATTTGTGTGAATGGACCCCCCACACCTTGCCTCATGCCACTAGTAAGAAGCATGGGTTTGTCACCAAAGGCAAGATATAGGTGAGTAAGGGAACTTATTTCCTTTCCCAACCTCACACCACTAGTAAGATATGTGGGCTTATCACCGAAGGTTGGTGGGGTAAAGAAGTGTGTAAAATAAAATATTCTGTTTGCTTGGCATTTTTTATTCTATTTGATTTTGACACTTCTGATCTGTGACTTTGGGATATCCTTTCTTTCAAAGAGACATAAGAGGGATATATGTGAAACCAAGAAGCTTTTAGAAACAGATGTAGGTAAGGACAACTTCACCTAGTAGAAAGAAAGAGAAAACCAAGTATGCGAGGCCTTGATATGGTTTTTGTCAATACTTTTCTATCAAACTTGATGAGACGATTTGAAATTACTTGATGATGTTTGAAGAGATGTGATTTGAATTCTTTTGCAAATATTTTCATAAATTTATAATAGATTTCTTAAGAGTAAGTTCCTTGACTACAAATTTTACGAAATGAGTGGATAACATGAAACAACAAGATGAATAATGCAATGTAGGTAGCTATAATGTACAAGTGGTGATTTTGATGTCTCATGTGTAAAACCTGTTTAAGATGTAAGGAATTGATAGTTTCATTGAATTCCTCATCTTCTAGTGTACACAAGAGATACACACCATTTCCGTAGTCTTTCATGACTCGGTATGGGCCCAACCACTTGGGCCGGAACTTCCTTCCTTCACCGATTTTCTTATCAATTCGGCTGTATATTCTTAGAACTATATCTCCCTCATATATTTCTCATTCATAGACTTTTTTGTTATACTACTGGCACATCTGGTCAGCATAGGCTCTGTGCTATTGTTTGGCATTTATCTTGGCCTCATCAAGGCTTTCTAGTTGAGAGAGGCGTGCCTCCCTGTAAGCTTCTTCATCCAAAATCCCTTGTAATGAGATGCACGGACCGAGAGTATTTCAACTTCAAGTGGGAGAACTACTACGCCTCGAATACTAACAAGAAAGGGGTTTCCTTTGTTGGTGTTCTTATTGAGGTTTGATGGGCCCACAAGGCCGGATATAATTTTAGATGCCAATCTCATTTTTCTCCTTAACCGTTTTGAGGAGAATAGATTTTAATGTTTTGTTTGTTGCTTTGGCTTGTCCATTGGCTTGAGGGTAGTAAAGAGAGGCCGTGTGATGGTTTATTTTGAATTTGCTACATAACTCATAGACCTCATCATTTTTAAAGGATGTGCCATTATCTGAGATAATGACTTGTGGGACACCATACCTGTAAATGATTTGGTTCAGAATGAACTTGGCAATTACTGAACCTAGTATGGTGGTGAGAGGCATGGCCTCTACCCATTTGGTAAAATATTCTATGGCTATAATTATAAAATTATGGCCATCGGTTGATGAGGGGGAGAATTTCCCTATCAAATCTAGACCCCACATGGAGAAGGGCCATGAGGTTGCTATTGGTTGCAGGATTATGCTGGCATGTGAATCTTGTGAGAGAATTCTTGGCATTTGTAGCATTTATGTACAAACTCTACTCGCATCATGTTCAAGAGTGGGCCAAAAATAGCCCATCTAATGTATTTTGTGAGTAGTGGCATGACCACCGAAGTGGCCTCCACATATCCCACTATGGGATTCATAAAGAATCTTCTTGGATTCTTCTGTGTCGATGCATCTTAGAAGCATGTTGTCGAAGGCTTTACGATAGAGTACTTGTTCTAAAACAACATATTTAGCCGTGATAATGTGTAACGCCTTCTTTTTGTGATGTGGCACTTTACTGGGTATGTGTGGTCCATGATAAAATTGATGATATTAGTGTACCAGGGACATGTAGAGATGGGGGCCTAGTTTCAACAAAGTATATACACTCATCAAGAAATTCTAGATTTACCAGATTGCCTCCATCTAATGGATTGTCACTAACTTGATCTACAATGATTTGTCCCTTAATGGATTTCTGGTTTACAAATGTTAACTCAAATTCACCCATTAAGGTTATGAAATGTCTAGCCTTTTTAGATAAAAACCCTTGTGTGAGGAATGTTCGTAAATGATCTATCTTTACAATGACCCTTGTTTCTTGGTTTAACATGTAATGTCTTAAAAAATTTGTTGCAAAGACTATGGTAAGGAATTCTCTCTCTACCTGTGTATAACGTGTTTCATAATTGAGTAGTGTTTCACTAATGAAATAGACTCGCATGTTCTCATTTATCGTTGTCTTCTTGAGCCAACATATAGGCTAACGAGAGATCGGTAGCCTGTGAGTATAGGATCAATGGGTGGTATGGTCTCGGGAGGCATTACCATGGGTGGAGACAACAAGAAGCATTTAACTGCTTAAAGGCCTCATTGCATTCTTCACCCAATCAATACTATAATCTTTCTCTAATAAATTGTTGATTGGATGAATAGAAAAACTTAAATCTGGATGAACCTTCGGATTGCACCGAGTTTCCCAAGAAATGACCTGATTCTAGACTTGTCCAATGGTGGAATCATTTCAAGAACAACCTGGATTTTGGTTGGATCAACATCAATCCCTCATGAAGATATAATGTAACCCATAAGTTTGCCTCCCGTCACACCAAACACGTATTTCTCTAGGTTTAGTGTGACGCCATATTCAATCAATCGTGAGAGGATGATACGGAGTACTTCTGGATGATCACAATGCTTGTTGGCCTTGGCCAACAAGTCATCCACATAGGATTCCACAATTTTATGGATAATATTGTGGAATATGTATTTCATTTCCCGTTGATATGTAGCACTGACATTCTTAGGACTGAAGGGCATGATAGCGTAACAATAAGTTCCCCATGGAGTTATAAATGTGGTTTTGGCTTGATCCTGTTCAGATATTTTAATCTGATTATACCCTAAGAATCCATCCATGAGGGACAACAATTCAAATCCAGATGTTACATCAATAATAATGTCAATGGATGGTAACAGGAAGTCATCTTTGGGACAAGATTTGTTAATATCCTGAAATTCAATGCAAATGCATATCTTCCCATTCTTTTTTAGAACAGGGACGATATTAGATACCCATTATGAATAGTCAATGGGTTTGATGAATCCCACTTGGAGAAGTTTCATTACTTCCTCTTTTACCATGAGAGCCACTTTTGGCTTCATTGCTCTTGACTTTTGTTTAATTAGTTTTGAATCTGGTTTAGTGACAAGGTTATGTACTATGATATGTTGTGCAATGCCCGTCATTTCTTTATAGCTAAATGTGAAAGCCTTTTGATGTTCTTTGAGGAGTTGGGTGTGTATTTTTATCTCCTCTCGAGTTAATGACGATCCTAACTTCAAAATATTTGGTTCTTCCTCCGTTCGATGTTTATGTCAATGGTTTCTTCTATTAAATAAGTGTTATCTTCTTCAAATTTAGGTGGGGCTAGAGGTAATTCCAAGATTCCTCCGTCTTCTACCTCATGGATATCGAGATCCTTTTGTGGAGGAGACTCTTCCATGGGATTTCCAAAATAGGAAGAGGAATGTGGTATTAGGGAAAGATCCACTATAAGGTGAGTAAGGTGTAGCTCCATATAGGCGTTTAGATATTCAAGAGTGACTCTATCACCATCAAAGTGACCCAAGATAATAAAATCATTCTCAGCTTCTCCATGAGTCAGGAGTGGGTTTGTTGGTATTTTACGTATTAATGGTTCAAGATGCAGTGATACTATGAAATTTGTATCTTCCAACTCATTGTTTGGAGTGAAATGGGAAGCTGAGGTTGCTATTGAATCTACAATAAGGTTCTTCTCTCATGGGATTGCTTTAATTGATATGAATTTGAATCCCTTGCTTAGATCTAATACCATTGTTTTGTAGAGTTGTAAATGTTCATCCCTAGTTTCATATACCTCAGAGACTTGGTTTACAACTAGTTGGGAGTCTCCTAACACTTTAATGTTATTAAAACCCATTCTTTTGGCTAGGATGAGGCCAAGGAGGAGAGCTTCATACTCAACTCCATTGTTTGTACACTCAAAGTTTAATTTAAAGGAGAAAGGTAGGATCTTTCCCTTAGGTGAAGTAAAGATCACTCCTGCCTCCAAAGTGACATCTAGCTCCATCAAAGTGGAGAGTCCAATATTTTCTTGGAAAAATGGATGTTGGGATATTTGTCATATCTGTTTCTTCTACCTCGGTTACTTCTACCATAAAAACTTCGTCTAATGGAAGAGAAGCAATTCCCAGGGTGTATCCCATACCCATAGAATCAAATGGTAGGAGAATAGGTAAATATTTCTCTAGCAACTCAAAAAAATTTTGTGGTAGTCCCTAGTGACACTGTTTCTATGATGTTGGTCTCATTTTTGAGTGTTGGAATGCCCTTGACCAGATTTGTAATTTCCAATTCTGTGGTAGGTATCAAATTCTCTTCTGGTTTTGAATTAATTGGTTTGCTAAGTTGATTTGTTGGGAGTTCACACTCAGAATGAATGCTTGGTCTTTTCTTCAAATCAGCTAGGTGTATATCGAAGAGTTTTGGGTCACCTTGTGCCATAAATATTTTCCCTAAGTGTAGAAATCTTATTTCTTGGAATAACGTGGAAGGGACCGCTTCATGCGGTGTATCCATGGCCAAATGAGGATCATATTATAGTTGGTTTCTGATCTATAATATAAAATTCGGTGAGGACCGTCTTGGGTCCTTAAGTGACTGGTAAAACTATGGTTCTAATTGAGGTGGCCTTAAGGCTATCATAACCTCTTAGCGTATTTTGTGTTGTGGAACAGTTTATTTCTCCATATCCTAAATTTTGAAGAAAAGTGAAGGGGACTATGTTAACTACTTCCCCATCATCAATCATTGTACATTTAACATAATTATTGTAAACCCATACTTGTATATGTAAATTTGGGTCGCCTCTTCGTGTAATTTCAGTGTTTGTTGGCATTTTACTTATATCGAATATAAACTCAGTATCCCTATCTGGCTGCCCTAGAGGGTAGACGTCAAATTCTACATGGTTTACTTGCATTTTTGGAGGAGGAGTGATGTTGATTAAATGACCAAGGCCTAATGCTTCTAAGATGGAAGCCCTATGGGCGGGAGAGTTCTTTAACAAATCGAAAAGGAGATGTGAGAGAAGGTCTTAGTTAAGTCATTAATTAAATCATAAGTGCCTATGGGTTTTACCAATGTTTGTTGAATGTTGTCTAGTTCTAATGGATAACTTGGAACTGGTTGAGAAGAATAATCCCGTGTTCTTATTATGGTTTCTATGGGTAGCTTGGTGTCTAACTCTACCAGACCAACTATCTTGGTTTGTGGTCAAGTTCCTAATTGGGGTGCAACTAGTGGATTTAATGAAGTTGAAGCTTCATGATCATTGTTTCCTGTTACAACACCTTTGTTTGTTCCACTTGGATCTAACATGTTATTGTTGGAATGGTTTGGGAGTGGATCATTAAAGATCTTTAGGGGTGCATTTTGAGGGGGAACTTGCCCATGTGTAAGTGTTTGGCACGAGTAGTAAAGAATTTGCTAAGAACATATCTATAAAGAGTTGTTTTTATCTTCGGGAAAATGCTTTGCATGAATTTATTATAGTCGCAACAAGTCCTAGTATCGTGGCCTTGCATTTTGTTGAAACCACAATACGAATTTGGATTATAATTTCGAGGATATTGATTTGAAACCTATTATGGCCCAAAATTTTGATAAGGTTATTGGTTGTTAGAGTTAGAATTTTGAGGTTGTTACCTTTGGTTTTGACTCGATATCCATTAGGTTTCGATTTGGACCTTGTGTTTGGATTTTCATCATCATCATTGTTGTTGTTGTTGTTGTTTTGGTCGTGGTGGACGATTAAAATCCACCACGTTGATTGTTGGAGTAAAATTTTTATTTCACTCAATTATTAACAGTGTGGCGAAATGTTTACAAAATTTACCTTTTAACTTGGTCGATTACTCCATCTCTTTGTAACTTTGCGGTTCTTGTTAAGGATCTTAGGTCCTTGATTAGCATTCCCCATATTAGGATAGGCCATGGTTTTTTTATTGGGAGTGATTAATTTCCTGTTTATTCCATATGTCTTATGACCACTATCTATTGTTGCTTGGTCGATTTAGAGAGCACTCTCAAGTACTTCATTGTAAGTTCTTAGTGGGAACTTTAGGACTTCTTCCTTTATCTCTCTATTGAGAGAATGAAGGAATAAATCATATAGTTCCATCTGATCCATGTTTGAAGCACTTGCATGAGTAGATGTGTTTAAAGAAAAGTTGGAGAAATCCATGGATTTGGGATAAGAATTCCTAAAGAATACCCAAAGGCTCCAAGAAACAAATCAGTGGACCATCCAATAAGAAATGAGCAAGATTTTTCTAACTAGCATACATTATGAAGTAAACACTCAAACTTAAGCTAATTAAACTACTTCTATTCTTTGAAATCTTAAAATAATGAACCTAGTAAGTCCTAAGCAATCGGTTTTAGTGATTAAGAGAAAGAGATCTCCCATTATATGTTTTTAAGACAATGGTTCTTATCTTTTACTCTCTAAAATTGGATTAACAAAGCAAAAGTGAAGTAAATAGCTCAATATCTAAACTAAAAATGAAATCTAGAACCTAGATGTAAAATACTATAATCCATGCTTAGGAAGAACGACGGAATTACGGAAAATGAGAAAGGGGTCTAGCCCTATATATAGTTTTCCATTTGGGAGAATGGGAAACTTGAGTGCATGTGGGACAAACATTAAATTCCAAAAAGCACTTTTAACAAGTCAAAACTTACTTTGACTAGGTTTAGGGAGTGACAAACCATGTTTAAGCTTAATTAAATAGGTTTAGGAGGTGATTAGGGTTTAGAGAGAGTTTTGAAGGGTCAGATTAATCCAATGGAATGGATTGAGAGGCCAGGAAGGTGGTAGAAGTGGACTAGAAGAAAGTAAGAAGCTAATGTAGTTAGAATGAAGCTATTATAGCTTGTTTAAATGGTTTACAAGAGGAAAAACAACAAAAGGGATGTCGTAGGAAGAAAGTTAGATAGGTCAAACTGGTGGTGTATCGTTGGTTTACGGGAGAAGAGAAACTAGCGCAATATTAATCATAATAGTGCATTAGCCAAACTACGGTGTCTACATTTTCCCCTCTTTGAGTTGGTGTAAGTTACATCACTTTGAAGAAAGTAGATAAACATAAAAGAGAAGAAAATTTATGAAGGGATAGAAGAAAAATTAATAGGATGAAAGATGCCCCCGAGTGTCGATGGGGTGATGAAGGAAGTCGATCAATGCTCAAAAAAGGTGAGACATAGATAGAAAAAAGGGGAAGTGTGAAGAGAAGAAGATGAGAAACATGGAAAGAGATATTGAGCTATCAACAAATCAAATGTATTCAATTTTTAAATCATCATTTTTCTTAGAGACCTCCTCATCGGTCCTTATTAAAAATGTGAGCATACAACAGAAGCGTATAGTGACATGAAAAGCCAAGATACAAAACAACTATCTATTGCTAAAATGCTAACTCCATGCAACATACAGACATGCAATGCAATACGAGAAGTAAACAAACTCATGTAATAGGGAAAATAAGTACAGTCACACACACTTAAACCAACAACGTTCAAGAAGGTTGCACAAATATTTTGTTATCAAGCTGAAGTCCCAAATTTTCTAATAAACGACAAGGGTAAGAATAATGCCCCAAGCAATATGTACATGCAAGGGAAATGACAGAGGACACTTGGGTCCGATGAAAAAGCAACGTGCATGATGAAATAGTACCAGAAACTAATAGTGCCCCAGAGTATAGATGAAGTAAGCAACGGTCTTTTGTAAATGATTGTAGATCAGGGTGATTCACAAGTCATTGTTTCAAAACATGTGAAAAATGTCAGTAGGATATGGGATGAGCGCCATGCAAAAGACACATATTTCAGCCGAAAAAATGAGCTGGTTACCGATTTTAGTTCATTTTCAAAGTTTTATACTATTTTTGATATTTCTAAATCAATTTTATAATTTTTAAATTTTTTGATTAGTCAAAAGAATTCAAAAGATCAAATATCTTTTAAAAAGTACACGTGGAGGTGAATGGGGAAGGCAAGGCCACAAAAGATCCCAAAAGGGTATCCCCATGGAAAGAAAGACAGGGTGATAATAATTATTTTAAATAATTATTTTTCACGATGGGAGGTAGATAGACAAAAAGAGGAATCAAAATAGAGGAAAACACCTGTAAGGTTCGTAAACAATGCCAGGGTTAAGAGGAAGTGTCCGCAGGGTAGCACAAAGTGCCCCAACATGTGAAAATTAATAAAAATAATTATTTTAATAATAAAATAATTATCACGGTGGTTAGAAAAAGATTAGAAGGATCACGGCAGAGAAAACATGCCCCAGGGGCATCGCGACGAGTTAATATACTCACCCGGGGGGGTAAAAACAATCACAATCACTTCATTTATACCAAATCCCTTGCAAATTCTTACCATGAGGTGTCAATGAGAGAGCCTAGGGTATGATGCAGAGGTTATCGATGAGATGGAGGTGAGCAGACTAGATCCATGAGTACCAGCGAGATCCCACGCATGGACCCTTCGTGAGTGGTCTATCCCTTCTTTCTAAAATTACACATTTAATGCTTTTTAGGTCATTTCTAGGGTAGGTAGGTGGGTAGAAGACACATGCACGTGCACATGTGTTGAAAATACGGGAAATGCATGCATACGCATCAAAAAAGTGGATACGTGTGGGTGTATGCATTGAAAATGCATACATGCATGCGTATCCTGCCAAGCGGAAAAAACAAAGACGCGTGCGTGCATCGAACCAAGCGCGTAGGCACTAGGGGGAAATTTGGATTTTTTCTCGGAATGGATGCACACATGCGTGCGATCAAGGAGGGATGCGTAGGCATCACACTAGGCACGTTGGAATCATATGTGGTATACACGTGAAAAGTAGAAAAGGCACGGGCGTGTATGCATTGGTTAGGGTGCGTACGCGTTGGTTAGGGCACGTATGCGTCGGGGAGGATGCACGTGTGTCGGAAGGGGCACGCATGCATTCGGAAGAAAATGAAAAAAACTTATAGCAATAAAATAGCAAAGTTCCTAGGAGAAAAATCAGAAGAACTTTACAAAAAAAGGGAAATTAGTAAGTTAACGGACTCAGCAAGCCATTTTTCCTTAGAAACATAGCTAGAAGTTAGATAAGTGCCTAACACTTGTTTTTGATTTTGCAGTGTAGATTACCCACACTTCAGACACGGAGAGATATGGCCACCTTGAGATGATAGAGGTGCAGTTCGAGGATGGAGATAGGGGGATATTAGATATCCTCCTTTATGTCACAGGGTTAGCCTACATGGCTGACATGCCCCAGATCACTTTGGACCATGACCTTCTCACAGCCATAGCAGAGAGATGGCACAACGAGAGCCAGTGCTTTTGGCTTCCTATAGGGGAGATTACCATCACATTGGAGGATGTCTGGCACATCATGTGCGTTCCCATCGTTGGCTAGCCCATTCAGTATGTGAGTGACAGAGCAACATTGGATGGATGCATTGCACAACTATTCAGAGTCCCGACAATACCTCATCGCGGGATGACAGTGAGATTGTCACGCTGCATTGATGACCTTTCTCTAGATCAGGTCATAGTCTATATGATGGCCTTTGTCAGTGGAGTTTTACTCCCTGACAAGACCGATTCTTCATTCCCACTTGGACTACTTGGGGTCATACTTGGATTGATACAGGGAGAGACCTATTGTTGGGGCCAGTGCATTCTGGCACATCTTTACTAGGATCTACATCTTATCACTTACTACCGTCAAAAGATGGTAGGCCCGACCAGCTCCTCATGATATGGGCCTGGGATCACATTGCTATCGGGTGCCCTTTAGGTGCTCTGAGAGTTCGGGCTCCAGAGGATCCATCTACCATGGGTTGGGTCCCCATCGGGAAGATGTTTAGCCTTACAAGGGTGATCCTTATCCTTATCGTCAAGAGCTCGATGACTTACAGTAGGTGGCCATAGTATGGAGGCCATATCGACATTTCTAGTGGCCCGAGGATGCCCGAGAGCTATCTATAGCTGGATTAGATCATTTTATCATGGGCAGCCACAACTATATGCGGGAGTTTTATAGGGTGGATAGATGCTAGCGTCATTTTAGCACCACACAGGATGTTCCAGGGCCTGATATGTGGTACGTGTGGATGGCGCGTGAGTATTTTGATATGGGGCCATAGATAGCCTTTGACAGAGCCTAGGCCAGTTTCACATAGGTGGTACCCATTGCATGGGTACCGTTGAGGCAAGTACAAGATCTAGGGCATATAATATAGTACACATCCCGGTATCATGGCATGATTCCACACAAGCTGACCATTTCGAGCGTAGCATATGAGGTAGGCATGAGGCCTCCCCTAGTGGGCCCACCGAGCGAAGATGATGGCGCTAATGATGATGATTTTGATGATGAGGGTGGCCCTGATGCGCAACATTAGGTTAGAGGCGAGGGCTTCATAGGCACAGTACAAGGTCCTGGCCTATACCGGATAGGTACACAAGGCCCTAGTTGGTCCGTTACCTCTAGTAGGCATTTCAGTGGGTATATATGTTCCATTACAGTAGGGTCCACCTCCTCAGGCCCCAGGAGGTGGTGATGGATAGCTTGCTGCACTACAACAACAATTACAGTGCGATAGCGATACACGGCTCAGTGGCTACAGAGAGATCAGCTAGGGCATAGGTTTAGGTTTTGACTGCCGAAAGAGACTAGGCGAGGTCTCGATCACAAGACAATGGTAGGGATGTATGATAGGGTTAGATTACATAGTTGGCAAGCACAGGGTGCTCGGTTAGTGGGTGCTTTAAGCCAAGCACGAGCTAGTTACATAGTGTCATGGTTCAAGCATGACCAGGTGCAGGCCGAGGGACAGCCTATCTGATAAAGAGAGACCAGGCCTGTAGTGATTTATAGACTATCACGCTAGAGAGAGATCAAGAGGCCGCTATTGCTAGGTAGGCTGATTCTAATAAAGATTAATTGATAAGTGAGCGTGATGCCACCCTACAGGTAGCCCTAGCCACATGAGATGATGATTTGATACGTGACACTATCGGGGCCACAAGTGAGGCCCTTTATTACAGGATAACCTACTTTCAAGTAGTTCCAATAGTAGAGCGAGTGACATCCTATGCCAAACTTTATGTGAGCCGCATAGACTCCGATCACGAGGGTTGGCAGTCACGGACAAAGTGGCCACACAACCAAGTACACAGAGGGGTACACACGGGGTCTCCTCCCACATTAGTAGGTTCTTTAAGGGCAAGCCCATCATAGCCTCCACTATTCCGTCCTCCAGGACATGGTCCCAATTTCCCCGGTGAGGGCGAGAGTTGTGGCTGAGTCTCCTACTCATGCCATGCTATATGTATGTATTCATTTGTATATGCCTCTTATGAAGGTGGGTTTTACCCATGTATAGATTCTTTAGATTCTTTTGCGGATGCCTCTTGATGAAGGCCTGATTTTGATCAATGTAGATACTTTTTGTTATGTACCACCATGCCTCTGTATACAGGCTTAGTATTTGATCCCTACCCATTTTATATGGCAGATGGATAGAGCATTTTGTATATACCGGACTTTGACACAGAGATTTTTATTATACATGTACCATATGGAAACTTTCTTGTATATCTTGTCATGTAGTGATATATTGTCATGGTAACTATGTTTCATTGATGTTCATGTTATATCTTGTTTCTCTTCATGTATGTGATATACTTTCAGATGTAGAGATGGACATGTTTTTCTTTCATAGCGATGATATACTCATGTTTTTTATTTATGAGATGTTTTACTCCATATGGCTAGTATTTTGGGATGATACTAGATGATATTGGTGTGGGGGATAGATTAGTGATCATGCACAACCCCTCTTTCCCCCATTGATGATACGATATGTGATGATTAGCTTAGCATACATGCATGATGTAATACTTAGCATTTTATTTATATATGATGTATAGATGATGTTAGATGTGATGATAATGATGGATGATAGATGATAGATGTGATAACAAACAAATGTGCTAAACAAACACACAAGCAAAAGTTAACAAAACTAAACAAATATACACATGCAACACAATGCAATGCAACTAAAAATGAAGATTAATCTAACACTTTAATCTAAGTGAGTAAAAAAATGAGTAAAAAGACACATACAACAATTAATTACAAGCATGAAAGTCCTAACAATGAACGCAGTGCAACACACAATGAAACCTAACAAGATCTAATATAATGTAAGCAAAGAATCATTTAAAGAACAAACAACACAACAAGCTAAGTACACCAAAAATATACAAAACAAACAACTAAAATCAATCTAACTACCACTTTGTTTTTATGGGACAATATTGACATATTTTCTAATGTTTTTGAGTTTATCACGAAGGATAAGTTTTCGTAGCTGTGTTCATCATTGTTGTCTAGGTTTCCCTAAGATGACATTGTGAGATGAATGTAGCTTTATCCCTGAAAAGGGAAATTTTCCAAATGTTTAGATTTTTTGTGTATTGTTTTCTAAATGTTTTTGTATTTTCAAGGTCATGTTTTGAAAGCAATGTACAAGCTTTAAAGAAACATGGAATGCCCCCAATATGATGTGGGAATATACAAAGGGTCAAATGCCACGTGTTAGCGTATGATGAAGTGGAATGTGAATGTGCCCCCAACACGATGTGGGAATATAAAAATAGGCCACATCCATCACACAGATATAGCATAAGTAAACCGAGATCACACGAGTCCCGCAAGGCGGGTTAAGGTCGGATCCCTAGACCTAGCCGGGCAACGTGGAATTTAGCAAGTGGCAATATTTACCCATCCTGTCAGTAAGAGTGACTTCCTTGAGCACCGAAACTAGTTTTCACAAAGGACATGCCAATCGGGCCACAATTGCGTGGTTTTCACACAAGGATGACCTATTTTTCTTTACTTTTTCTCAATTTTCCAAATTTTTTTCTTTTTTTTTTTTTTTTTTCTACTTTTTAGTTTCTTATCTCAATATTCCAGCCATACCTAAGAATATAAGTGCTTGAGGTGGATGGCGTTCATGGGCTCTGGGAGTGGCAAGTCTATATGTCCCTAATCCATATTTAGTAGTCACCACATAGGGACCGAGCCAATTGGCCTCAAATTTACCTTTCTTTTCTCTATCTTTGGTGGTATTCTTCTGATTTTCTTTCAGTACGAGATCACCTACATCAAATTCCCTACGAATGGTGTGTTTGTTATATCCTCTATATACTCTATTTTGATATACTTTAAGGTGATTAAGTGCTCGATATGCGGTTCATATAACAGTTCCAACTCGCCGTGAGTGACTCTCTAGTATTCATCTTTGTCAAGGTAGTCTCTAAGAGATATTCATAGGGAGGGAAACTCCACTTCCAAAGGTATGATGGCTTCATTGCCATAGACAAGTGAATATGGGGTCACACCAAGTAGGGGTGTAGATGGAAATTTGATAAGCCCATAGGGTGGGATGGATCTGCAAGTGCCAATTATGACCAGTTTTACGGACCATTTTCTCCATTAAGTGAACAAGAGTTTTGTTTGTAGCCTCTTCTTACCCATTACCTTAAGGGTCATAGGGGGTGGACCATTTAAGTTTGATACGAAAGTGTTGGCACAATGCTTTTACCGTCTTGTTTTTGAAAGATTTACCATTGTTAGTGACAATGGCTAAGGGGATACCATAACGACATATAAGATGGTTCATGATAAACTTGGATATTTGCACACTGGTGACATAGGTAAGAGGAACAACCTCCACCCATTTACTGAAATACTCGGTGGCAGTTATGATGTGTGTATGACCATCTGATGAAGAAGGGTGGAGCTTCCCTATGAGATCTAAACCCCACTTTGAAAAAGGCCAAGGCATTGCAATAGGTTGCAAAGCCTATGCTAGTGCATGTATGAGATTACTAGTACTTTTGACAAAGTTCACATTTCTTCATGAAGTTGCAGCAATCGGATTCCATGGTAGGCCAATAGTAGCCTACTCTCAACAATTTCTTAGCTAGCACCATGCCACTAGTGTGTACCTCGCAGATACCACTATATACCTCTTTAATCGCATAAACTGAATTAGTAACATTTAGACAGTGAAGTAAGTTCCCATCATATCCACGATGATAAAGAGTGCCTCTTAGGAGGGTATAATGGGCAATGCGGTGGATAAGGGCTTTTTTCTCTGAAGGGGTAATGTCAGGTGGGAAGGTTCCATCTTGTAGGTATTGGTAAAATGGGTCATACCACAGGGATAGGGGACCAACAAATTTACATGCTAAATAGGATTGTGCATATCATATGCCGGCAAAGATCTCGTAAGTGTTCCACAAAGAAAGGCATCTTACTCTCCTCAAGCGGGATGTGCAAGAGAGATTCTATGGTAGCCATGGCATCCACAGATCTATTATGAGATTTGGGCTTCTGTTCAAATATGACATGTGAAAAATATTCCTTCAAGGTTTCAACCATCTTCTTATAGGGAATAATTTTTTCATCTTTAACCTTGTATTCATCATTGACCTGCTTAATGATGAGCTGAGAATCTCCAATAACTCGTAGCTGTTTGATGTTCCAAGTGATAGCTAGCTTGAGGCCAGCAATGAGTGCTTCATATTCTGCAATGTTGTTGGTACACGGAAACTTCAACCGAAATGCCCTTGGTATAATATCTCATGTGGGAGTAATCAGCACCACTCCTGCTCCTGATCCATGGATAGTAAATGATCCATCGAAATGGACTGTCATTCTCGTGGATTCTTCGATATACATCATAGATGCATCCGGGAGATCCGACACAAAGACTCTATTCCTGGTAAGGGTGCTTCGCCAATACCTATCCTTTTAAGGACTTCGATTTATAAATTCTATCTCAAATTCAATCAAAAGAATGATCTAATTAGCCATTCGGCTGTTAAGGTGGGTTTGGATAAGAGGTACTTAAGAGGGTCAACCTTGGAAAAAGTTTAATTTTATTGTTAAGGAGGTAATGGTGGAGTTTCTGAAATGTAAAGATGACTACCAAGTAGGCCTTTTCGATCTGTGAATAGTTCAATTCATAGGCAATCAATGTATGGCTAAGGTAATAAACAAATCTCTCCTTATGGCCAAGGTCATATTGGGCAAGCAGTGCACCAATAGCAAATTGGGTGGTAGAAATATATAAAAGGAGAGACTCTTCAGGAGTAGGGGGCATCAGCATAGGTGGATTTACAAGGTACTATTTGAGCAAAGCAAATGCCTTCTGACATTCAGGTCCCCACTTGAAAGCAACATCTTTCTTTAAAAGATGTGTAAATGGATGACATTTATCTGCCGAGAAATAAAACCGTCAATAGTCTGGATCTTTCCTTACAGACTTATGATTTGTTTAAGAGTGGTGGGTGGAGGCATGTTTGTAATAGTAGTGACCTTGGCAGATCCACTTCTATCCCTCTCTGTGATACTATAAATCCCAATATTTTTCTTGATAATACATCAAGACGCACATCTTAGGATTAAGATGAACCTTGTAGTCCTTGAGGCGATGAAAGATATGTCTAAGCACTTATGGGTGCTCTTCTCTACTCTTTGATTTAGCTAATATGTCATCCACATAGTCCTCCATAATATCATTCATCATATCATGAAAAATGACAGTCATAAGCACACTGATAAGTACCCCGACATTTTGAGTCCGAATGACATGACTTTGTAACAAAAGGTTCCCCATGGAGTGATGAAGGTAGTTTTGTGTTGATCCTCTTCGCTATCCTTATCTGATTATACCTCGAGAAGCCATCCATTAAGGATAGCATCTCATAGCCAGCGGTAGAGTCTACAATCATATCTATGTTTGGAAAAGGAAAATCATCTTTAGGACATGCTTTATTGATGTCACGGAAGTCAGTCATGAGATCCTAATGCCAACGGGTTTATTTTGTACTGGGAACTATATTGGAGATCCAATCTGAGTAATCAATAGGTTTGATAAAATCTGCAACCAAGAGTTTCTCCAATTCTTCTTTGACAAGAAGTGCAACTATAGGATGCATCTTCCTCAGTTTCTATTTAATGGGCTTGGCATCTGGGTGCACAAAAAGGTTGTGCACAACTAGTGCTAGATCCAAGTCGGGCATATCTGAATATTTCCATGCAAAAATATCAATATATTCTCTTAAGAGTTCCAAAAAGGTTTTTGTTCTTAAGCTGAGAGCGAAGCCCCCAACTTGATCATCCTGGATAAATCCTCTAAACCAATGTTAACACTGATGGTTTCCTCAATGAGCATTTTAGATGCGTCCTCCATTCTGGTAGGATCAGGAGGGAGGGTGAGATTAACCTCATGAGGTAGCTCTTTATCATCTTCAAATGGATAAGTTATTTTATCTATGTGCTTTTCATTTTGTTTTTCTATAAGTGTTTCAAAGAGTTTGTCACTGTGAGATTTTTGTTTATTCTTTGTACTAGGCTGCTCTAAAGTATTTTTACTTTTATTCACAACATTCTTACCCAAGCGACCACACATCTTTGCCTCTTCTCCGAAGTATGCACATGTGTTTAACTAAATTTGGAATCCTTTCTTGTGGTCCCTAAGCAGAAGAAAATCCCTAAGTCCCATGAATTCCATGAATGCTTCATCATTCTCGAAGATATCAAGTGGTACGTAAAGTTGTTGGTCCCAATCTACAAGTTCAGGATAAACTAGGGTGACTTGATAATCGAGTTGAAGGAATGGATTTAGATAGGGTAAGGATGGCTGACTTCGGGAATAGGTTCGTGGAAGCCAAATCTTCGTAGAGGCTACATTGGGAACTTGCATCGCTATCCACATTATACGAAACATCCTCACACTCAGAAAAGGTAGCATCAACCTCGACGGGTTGAGCATCCTGGGATTTTAACCCAAGACCATGCTTGTCAGATTTGAAATGACGAGTAGGAATAGGTTCTTGATGGCCTCATACGTTGGCTCTGCATCTGTATCCTTTATAACCCATGACAAACATCATGCGGTGTCCTTTAGTATACTAAGGTGCTTGATGGAATGAGGCCATGGTTCCTTATGGCACCTTACTAATGGGATCCTCCAACATCTTTTCTTCAGACAAGAGGCCACTATGAAAAAACTCGTGCACTTATAAACTGAAAATAGGGCTTACCCCCTGTCCTAGGTGACACTGATAAGTCTGAAATTAATAATTCTTGTTCAAGAGTAAATGGCTCTCTTGGGCCATATTTTGCTGAGGTATCCTCCCAAGATGCAAAAGGATTGACCAAAGAAGGGAAGTCCTGATTGTAAGGTGTGAGCACCTCTAAGTCCACCTGATTCTTCATAGCTTCCGTTTTAAGAGGGATGACAACGTCTATGGAAGGACACTCATAGGCTACACGAGAGAAACTATGCAACACCCGACAATGAGTGAACGGCTCAGGATCACCCGAGATAGTGACTATACACCCTTCATGGCACAACTTGATACATTGATGAAATGTCGAAGGGATAGCCTACATGGCATGAATCCACAGATGCCCCAAGAGCATGTTATATGGGAGATCTAAATCCAGGACATGGAAGGTCGTATCATGACAGGTTGGACCTACTTCCATGGGCACTATAATAGTACCTACGGATTCTCTCTCCTCATTATCATACGCTATGATGGTAATGGTCCTAGCTCCTAGATCTATTTCTAGAAAGGCATAGCTACATGACCAGCTTCAATGTGCATATGTTTAGACCAGATCCCCCGTCCACAAGTACTCTTTTAATCTTATGACGGGTAACGACCACTTCTAAATAGAGAGGAAAATTATGCTCATGGTTGTTACATAGGATAGCGGTGTAATCAAAAGTGCTATGATCAGCGGGTTCAAGGTGGGCAACCATAGCTTGCAAGTGCGTGGGATCTACCTTAGTAGAGACTCTGGAAATTTGTAATGTTTTGTATAATATTACCTTGTGAACAGTAGAGATTTTAAGAAGGTCTAAAATGGATATTTTAGCTAGTGTTCACTCTAGTTGGTCTAGTAAATTATATTGGATTTGGGTAGTTGGTATTGGATTAGGTATGATTAGGCAAGTGAGTCACGTTCCAACTGCACAACTTTTTTAAGAATTTGGATTGTGTTTACTCGTTCATTAGGCGAATGGATGCAACTTATAAGGGAGTCGAATGGACTTGTTATCACTAGGGTAAACATATGCAGCAGTGTAATAGTCATTAGAGGCCTGCTTGTGATCTAGTTTCCTTTTATTTTTATCCGTGTGATTGGGAAAAGTTTATTTGTATATGCCTATTTTTTCATCGGGACCCATCTGAGTCGAGGTGATTCTATGGCAATCTTTCCCTCTTCAATGAGGTCTTGTATGAAGTGTTTCAGTCATAGACATCTATTTGTTTTGTGTCCTTTGACATGATGGAAGTCACAGTATTCATGGTCTTTATACCAACTAGGTTTTGGAGCATTTTCTGGGAACGGTACTGTGGTACTTGGATACTCTACCATTTTAGCATCATCTAATTGTTTTAATATAGCAGTCAGGGGTTCACTCAATGTTGTGAACGTATGTTTTGTAGGTGCCTTGGGATGAGGTCCTTGTGAAAGCTTCAAAAGCGGACCTGTCTGCACAGCTTGGACTCTTTTGGAGTCAGTAATTCCATCACCGACAACGTGTTTGTTCTTATTAAAGAACTTAGGTTTGTCTACAGATTTGGCCTCATGTTTGTCTTTGACAAAGGGTTTAAGTGTTCCTTTGGTAATAAGAGCCTTTTCAATTTGGCTACCTTTCTCTATAACTTCCTTGAAGTTAGATCCACAATGCATCTAAAGATGGAAGGCTATCTCTGAGTTTAAATTAGGAACAAAAATGCTCACTAATTGTTTTTCAGGTAAAGCACAAGGGAAGTGACTAGCCAGCGCTCTCCATCATTGTAAGAAACCTGCGAAGGTCTCATTAGGTTTTTGCTTTGCATTGCAAAGGTCATTCATCGTGACATCATTTTCAATATTGAAAGAATAGTGCCGCACAAATTTTTTTGCTAGTGTCACCATGTTGTTATAGATCCTTTAGGTATGCTACAGAACCATTCAATCGCCAAAGCTCCCAAACTACGGGGAAAGAGTCATATTAGAAAATTATCATTGTAGGTGACCTCTTGACAAGCCATGTAAAATTCCTTGATGTGATCGTGGGGATCACCTTTGCCTTTGTACTTGTCAAGCTTTGGGATAGTGAAATGTTTAGGAAAGGGCTGCAGTAACATGTCTTTATCGAAGGGATAAGGACATAGTTCTTCGTAGAGATACTTTCTGTTTTGGCCTATATTTCCTTGTTGTAATGTTGTGATCATATCTTTCATAGATTTCAATTCATCCTGAATGAGTTTCTCCTTAGTAGGTGATATTGATCTTTGAGCCTGAGTTGCCTTAAAGGTATAGTCTATATGCAGATCAAATTGAAACTCGTTAAGTTTATTTTTGTCTTTGTCTTTACCTATGTTTCTTTTTGAAGCACCTAGGTTCGCTAATTTCTAACTCAACTTTAAGATCTTTTTTTGGAGGGTCTCCTCCTCAACCAGGGGATCCTCTTCTTCATCAAATTTTGGAAAAGGGTAAGTCCCTCTTCGCTTAACTAGAATGTAACCCCTTTGGCATAATGCCTTAAGCTATAACAATGGGGGTGGTTCCAGGAACCCCAAATTAGTCCACCACTGAGTAACCTCGTGGATGAAACAGGAAGTGCCTCGCTTACCCACTTGACTAGTACACCTTTTGAGATAGTGTTACCAGTTGTCCATGTGGAAACCCTAAGGATAGTAGACGTAGATGCACTAGTTGCCTACTGTTCTTGAAGGGGGTAAAGTAAAGCCAAGATACTCCCAAACTAGTCAGTGTGACTTTTTGGGTAAATCACACTCGCTTAAGACAACCTTGTAACACCTAGTTGAGAGAGCTTATTAAGGAAACCATTTTGTTTAGAGGCCAACTTTACTAGTCCATTCGTGTCATTTTCCATCACGAAGTGATAACTTGTTTGGATTCACTTTTTTGTCGAACACGGTAACGAACCCTTTCTAAGTTGGATCTAAGTGTTTTTTATCACGAATTTAGACAAACGTGTTACTTAGCTTAGCTTCCTTCTCATTTTTGAATGAGGTGAAGCTCTGCTCAAGTGAAACTAAGTCTAATTTCACACATTCTTGATCTACACCCTTGTACTTTCCACGTTGGAAGTCGAACTAAGGCATACTTTATGTGTCATGTCAAATATAGTCCTAGCTACTTTTTTGTACGTTTAAACTCATCCATGTTTGTGGCTGGGGTGTTAAACGAATAAAGTGAGTAGGTACATTTTCACCTCTTTGGTCAGTCCTATGATCTTGACTTCAGGATCCTCATCATTGTTATGGGTCGGTTTTGTCATTCTGTCTCTCCCTAGTTTGTCGACTTTTGCTTGCATTTTAGTCGTTTAGTATTGGCATTTACATTGTGTCTTCCATCCTTTAGGCACGTAGTATGAATCCCTATATTACATGGTTATGCTACTCACATCGTCGCAAACTTCTTGTTATACCTTCTACTTAGTTTTAGTTTTGACATCATCTAGGTTTTTGACGAGTGTTGATAAGGCATTATATATATCGTCATGATGTTGTCTTGATATTGACGCCTTGCTTGCTTGGTTGAGATATCTTGATAGCATTGTTGCGCTATATCTAATTACAACTTCCGCTTTTCAATACACTTGGCTTGTTGTACAGTACTTGAGTCAGTTCTAGGTATACCTTGTTAGGGGAATTTGTCAGTATTGTGCTGATATTCAAGCCTTGTTAGGTTTCTAACTTTGGCCCACATATCTGGTATAACATTGTCATTCATCTTAGTCTTTTAAGTATAGATTTGACATAACGCGACTTAGGTAAGTGATACATTTTCATCTGTCTATATCGGTATCCTTTGAAAACTAGTAAAACATAGTGTTGCATCTTTGAGTATTGGCTAGTAATGCCTAGACTTTTCAAAATGGCAATGAAATCTAGTGAGCTTAATGCAGAAGCTAATCCTTTCGATGATTTCCCCTTTAATGCGGGAACAATTTAGAACCACTCTTATCTCAAGTCAAAGATACGAGATGTTAATCGATCATAGTGGAGAAGAGTTGGACTCTTCAGAGAATAACAAAGGTTAGACCTAAACAGATTTGACAAGTTCTTATATTATAACAAAGATCAAGTACTCGCTAGAGTCTTAGCGTTAGGAGCTGAAATTCCTCCCTTCTTCCACGTGATCTATTGGCAAACAGAGCCGAGATGTGAGAATGGGTGGGAAACCCGAGTTCAAGTCCCACTTTGGCGTGCCAAATGTGTTCAAAGGAAAGTTGTAGAAAGCCATGGATTTAGGGTAAGAATTCCTAAAGAATCCCCAAAGGCTCCAAGAAACAAATTAGTGGAACATCCGATAAGAAATGAGCAAGATTTTCTAACTAGCATACATTATGAAGTAAACACTCAAACTTAAGCTAATTAAACTACCTCTATTCTTTGAAAGCTTAAAATAATGAACCTAGTAAGTCCTAAGAAATTAGTTTTAGTGATTAAGAGAAAGAGATCTCCCCATTATAGGTTTTTAAGCCAATGGTTCTTCTCTTTTACTCTCTAAAAATTGGATTAACAATGCAAAAGTGAAGTAAATAGCTCAATATCTAAACTAAAAATGAAATCTAGAACCTAGATCTAAAATACTATAATCTATGCTTAGGAAGAAGGGAGGAATTCTGGAAAATGAGAGAGGGGGTCTAGCCCTATATATAGTTTTCCATTTGGGAGAATGGGAAACTTGAGTGCATGTGGGACAAACACTAAATTCCAAAAATCACTTTTAGCAAGTCAAAACTTACTTTGACTAGGTTTAAGGAGTGACAAACCATGTTTAAGCTTAATTAAATAGGTTTGGGAGGTGATTAGGGTTTGAAGAGAGTTTTGAAGGGTCAAATCAATCCAATGGAATGGATTGAGAGGCCAGGAAGGTGGTAAAAGTGGAATAGAAGAAAGTAAGAAGCTAATGTAGTTAGAACGAAGCTATTATAACTTGTTTAAATGGTTTACAAGAGGAAAAACAACAAAAGGGATGTCGTAGGAAGAAAGTTAGATAGGTCCAACTGGCGGTGTATCATCAGTTTGTAAGGAGAAGCACAACTAGTGAAATATTAATTGTAATAGTGCATTGGCCAAACTACATGTGTCTACAAGAGAGAACCGTACGCCATCTTTGAATAAAATGAGCAATGGATTCACTATGTTCTTCTTTAATATGCAAGAATTCCTTGATTCATGTTCTTAACAATTTGTTCATATCAAAATCTTTGATGAACTCGACACGAGTTGTTTAAATGAGTTTATCAAGGCTTCGTATTCTGTAATACCAATTAACGGTAATTCCCTCTAAGGTTTTAGGGAATATCTTAGCAACAACCACATCCCAAGGAGTAATTCCCGTATGGGCGTGTGGCATAGGCCTTAATGTTTGTATTTGGATCTGCTTCCCCTTTGTATTTAGGTAAATCCAGAAGAGGTCTTGGAAGTATAACACTTCATATAGTGAAGTATAGGGGCTATTTTAAATATTCTGAATAAGTTCCTACCGCATAGGCCTCGACCATCGATGATGCTTGCTTTGAGGGGTGGGGTGGCATGGTTTGTCTATATGGCATAGCATATGTATTTGTAGGGACATAAGGGAATCCATGTGGTTGAAAAAACATCCTAGGAGAAGAGAACATGTCTACTTGTGGTGATTTTGAATAAATGTTTAAGTAGGGAGGAGGATTTTTCTGGTATGGGTTGTTTGGTGCCAAGCCAGGACGTATCATATTTTCAACTGGAGTGACGTTTGAAAACACGGTCCTAGTTGGTGTTTTCTTTGGGTAATTATACGAATGTTGAGGGGGCATTCCTAATGTTCTTGTTCCTGTAAGGAGGTCAACCTAACTAGGGTGATACAGAGGATTGAGGATTCCTGCTTGCCCAAAATATGAATTTTGATTTGCTTGAGCAAGTTCCAATCCTCTAACCTTCTCAACTAAGGCTTAAATGACCTCTATTGGCAAAGACACAATGTTTTGCCTTAATGGAATTTGTTGTATACCTTGAGGTTGTAAAGGGGTATGATACCCTACTATGAATTGATCATTACCCTGCCAAGCTTGACCAAGAGCATTTCCCACAGGTGGAGGAATGGGGGTGTTTTCTTGCAGTAGGGTATCGGATTGTATTTGAAAACTCCTATAGGTGGGTACATGTTTTGGAAGTGTTGTTCACTTCTAGAATAGCATGCTAAGTATTCCTCATCTATAAATGGGAGTAGATCATCTTGTCTACTAATCCGTGGTCTAACCAAGACCTGAGGAGATGAAATGGATTCTCCAGTAAATGTCATATTATTAGAGCCTAAGGGCTCTGGTTATTGTGTTTGTGCAAGCTAATCCAACTCCTCAATTCGGAATGAAGAACTAGAACTAATTCTTTGAGGGGGAGTTTGAGATGACAAGTAATTACTTGAATAGTTATCAGCCCATACAGAAAGTGAGGGTAACGGTTGTCTATTTGTTTGACCATAATTTACTTCAAGACTTGAGAGAGGTCTACCATATGCATCGTATCCCAACATATTTGGGGGTATATGAATACCCGCAGAATAATGGGAAAGAGTGAAGGTGGATGAAAGAAATGAAAATAAAAGGGGAACAATTGTTTGTTTCACGTCGGGTTCACCAATTTTGTACGATGGAAAAGTGACATGTGAGCATAAGAATCTACAAGTAACTCTTCCTCATACCCGACCTCCCGAGGTCGTGCTGAGATGGCAGTGAATGTGGAATATATATGGGTACAGACAAACTAGTTGGGAAATCTTATATCCTCAACACGTAATAATGGAATCTACGAATCTAAGGCGAAGAAGGCCCTCCTAACCTGGATTGGTGTGATGGATCATTTGGATATAATAGCTTCTCGGAGGCTCCAATCAATGTCGAGCTCTGCCGAGATCCTATTTATTGGTTGTTGGATACATGGAAAGTGACCTGTAGGTGCTTCACATATATTTCCTAGACAAGGTCATGAAAAATGGTGATGAGATGTGTAGTGGATCCTCCGGGGTTTTATGGATGATTCTCTGGTCTAGTCCAGAAATCTTTAGCTTGATTGGCTGCTACGTTTAATACGAGAGAATTGTGTAATGATGTCTAGTGGGAGTGGTGAGGACCTGAATATTAGTGTTTGTAAACTAGTGTCAATGTCTGATTGATCAGTAGGCCCATTGGGTTGTGGGACCTGTGGATCACAACCGTAAGTTTGTGGTTGTGGCGGACCTCCTATGGTCATATGAGGAGTTAATTTCTCCTTCCGATTATCCAATAATCATACACCTTTTTAGCCTCTATGTTTAGAACTAGAAGTTGTGTAATTTTCTTAGAATACCTTGCAGGTGTTTTGGAAACTTGAATGTGTAAGCTAGTATCTATGTCAATGAGGAGGTCTCCTGCGTTAGGTTGTGGAACTAAAGGATCGCAACCAAATACTTGTTCTCTTTTGAGTCCTTGTACAGTCATGCGGACATCCTATCAAGGCAGTTTGTAATTAGGGTGATTTGACCAAAATGTGTATGCCTTTTCGTCTTCAATATTTAACTCTCTCAATTGTTCACTAATTATTCGTAGGTTTACCGTTGTTCGAAAAACCTGAATCCTAAGGTCTTGATCTATATCAGCTAGTGTTGTGGGGAGATTTGGTTGAGGCACTATTGGTTCAAACACATATTCCCTGAATTCCCTAGGTCCCGTGATTGTCATGCAAAATGATTCAACTTTAACTAAAACTAATAAACTAATTATGAAAGATGTATCTACACTATGCATGTATTCTTTTATCTTTGTATTTTTGATGAAGTATTTTAAAGGAATTAAAAGAGCATCTATTCTAATATATTCAGAAAATGGACAATTAATCTAGTAACAGAATCAAAACAAACAAAGTAGCCTAGTGTAGCTATTTGCCTGTGTAGTTGTGAATTTATCCTAAATATCTAAACAACTAATTAATTTAAATCAAAAGACTCTCAATCCTACCTCAGAAGTGAGGAATGAATCATAGTTTCTCATAAACTATCAATCCCCACAGCTTCCCTAGCGATATCGAGAGCGAGCTTTGACTGAAATGAAATAATTTACTACTCTATTTGATATGTTATAACTAGAACTTTGACAACTCAAACCTGGAGTTTACAGAACAATGGTAAATCCAGTTGTGTGTGACTTTGTCCCCTTAGTGTGATCTCCTTGTTCCTTCATGTTCTCGTGAATCCAGAAAAGCGTGTATATGATAGCATCAGCAAAAGAAGGTACTCGAACAATGGTAGCTTTGGATATAGACCGAATATAATGTGAGTAAGAGAGGGATAGTGCAAGTGAACAGAGCTTGACTATGTAATTCCTAGCGGGATTTATTGTGGGAATACAACACAAATACGTCGAGAGTTCTAGAAACTATCTTTTGTGACCAAACAAAACCTATAACTCTAAATGGATTCCAACCTAAGAATGAAACTATCTTATTCTAAACTGATTTGCATGGAACAACAATGAAGCAAGATTGAAACAAGAAGATCAAATGACCTCTAGATAGTAAGAGAAAGCTAACAATGGATGCAAAACATGAAACTATTGGAATTCTAAGCAAGAAACTCAAAAGACTAAATGATTAAATAGAGAAGGAGAGGGGCCTCTTGTTTGAAAATAAGCTGGCTATTTATAAAAAATGCATTCACTAGAAGGTAACTTGGAATGGAACTCTTTTACCATTAAACAAAGAGAAAACACTATTCACAGGGTGGCCAAAACATAAATGCAAAGAAAAGTAGCTGAAGAATGCGAATAGAAATTTTAATTTTACATTTGATGAGATCGTTAGAACATTCTAGAAAATGTGCACAGGACCGCTGCCCTGTGTAGGGTGGTGGTCACAGGACCACCACCCGGGTAGGGCGGCTATCTCTTCACTTAAGACCAAAATGCATGGAAAAATGGGGGTACAGGGCAGAACAAAGCACGTGGAGGCTGGATGAGGCATACATGATACAAATGTATACTTGGTGAGCTTTTCTAGATCCCGAACACCTTGCGAGGAGACCTATATCATCATTGGGTATGTGTAACCTCTTTCTAGCGGTTCAAGACTCTCAATTTCAGTACTTACGATGGCGAGGTCGATTCTTGTGAGAGAGGAACCTTTTACCAGATGAAGCAAAGACTATCGATGGTCAAGAACAAGTTGTATGATGACTGTTTATCCAAGAAAAGAGAGTACAGAGACTCATAGGAACTCTGACAACAAATAAAATGAAATAAGGGTTCTTTAGGCAATTTAACCCAAAAGACCAAAAAACTGATGTCGGTTAAGAAAAACCAACCAGATCCACGGGTAACCAATGCCAGCTTCTTATGAAAATTGGAAAATGTAAAAAAATGGATTGTTGTGAACTTTAGTGAGATAAATAATAAACCCGAAGTCCGAGATGATGCAATGAAGTCCTGACACACTCATAAGAAGTCAGAATACTCCAACTATGATTTTGGAGTGTGTAAGGCAACAAATTGGAAAAATGGAGAAGCATATCCTCAAACCTCAAAATGCACGTCAATCAAAAACTAAAAAGTTGTACCTAACAAGTGATTTTTAATGTTTTAAGCTTATGCTATTTAGAATATTGACTCGTGAATTTAGAATAGATTTTTTTGTGAGGAAGGCTTCCTATGAAGAAGGATATCTAAAAGGAGAGGTTTCATGTATGTTATGGCAGGGGCAGGCTATCTTCTGAGGTAATGACTCAATAGAAGCAACGAGCTAGGGAGTACCTGCCTATCGATCATGTGATCACTAACAAGTGTTCCCAGGTAAGATGTTGTTTAAGAAAGATGTGTATATTTCAATTTTGTGTAGTTTGGTAAGACACATAGAGAGAGAGAATGTGCTTTCTACGATTCTTTGTGTCAACCATCAGCTGGGCATGACTTCTAGCATATAGGTTGCCCTCATTTTAATGTGAGCTAAATGTAACAAATTAGAATGTAATGCAACCAATTTTAAGCCCAAATCGAAAAGATTATGTTTGATGAAGAAAATGATGAATAGGAGAGGGTATGCTCTTTCACTAAATGTAGAAAGCAAGAAAGAAGAATGATTCCTTTTAAATGCACCAAGAGAAATGTTTCTTTTAGAGTAATTAGAAAGAAGATAGGATTACTAGGGAAGAAAATTACTATGTAAGCTTTTTAAAGGGAAACAAACACACAAATTTTTCCTAGAAATGAAGAAAATGCAATAGAACCCTTGATGGGTCCCACCAGGCATGCCAAAATGTTTCACCGTTTTCTTTATGTTTTTGAATGATGAAACAGATAGGGTTATGGGCTAAGGAGGAATACCTATTATTGTTGGTTAGTTGATGGTTGTTGCACTCATTTTTATTTCTTGATCCAATGCTGATTATGAAAGATTCCTTTCGGATGGGAGGAACTACTTGAAATAGAAAACAAGACCACAAAAGAATAGTTAAATAATATATGACACGGTGGACTACCTCACGTATGCTAGATCCTAGAAGTGTGATACTCCTAGATAGTTGTCAATCCACTATTTAAAAGAAATTAATGCTAGAAAAAGGAAAATTCCTCTGCAGTTGATATGATTTAGGTATCTCATTCGATCACGATGAGACAAATCTAATATAATAGGCTAGGTTATAGTCGATCTCGAATGGTAGGTAGGTGTAAGGTTACTGGAACTAGTCAGGGTTAGGTTCTAGGTTATTTTGGTCACTTGGTAAAAGGTTTCTTGGTTCCGTTGTTGGCAAAGGTGTAAAACATAGAGATCGATGTCGGTTTGGTATAACCAATGACTTGTTTAGGTGAGATCGACGATGGTTATGGGTAACGGCATCGATACAAAGAGGTAGGGTGACAGTAGTTGATGAAGAGTTTATTGTAGAGCCCAGGTGAGGTTAGATAGAGCTAAAGAAGGGGATGGAAAGGTATGTGAGAATGCTGAGAACACTCAGAGAGATGGAAGGGCTAGGATAGGTGATATGATAAAAGGGTTGGTGAGGTTTTTGAGTTTTTAGAGAGAATGCTATGAAGGAATGGGGATGTTAATGGAAGAATGATAACAAAAATGATAACACTCTATGAGTAGAATAAGAATGGAAATGATTAATGATAAAAAAACACTTACCAATGTTACAGGTCCAATGGTTGGGTGGTGGTGATGATCGGTTGGTGGAATGGAGCTTGGTGCAATAGTGATGCTTCCTGGAATGTTACCGTGAGTGCAAATGCTTCTGGATATGTCCTGGTGCTGGCTATGGATGTCTAGGTGCGTGAAAAGACTCTGGTTTTGCTTGTATACATCTCTCTTCACTTCCTCTTGCTCTAAGAATCTTCCAACCTTTGAAATAAGGTTACCAAAGAGAATAAATGGTAACCGATGATGGTTCTAGGTTGACCGACGTTGGTTTAGGGTGATCAAAGATCGATTAAGGTGGGATTCCATAGGTTTACTAAAATTGGCATATCTCGCCTCTTTTTTTCTTAGGTTTGTTCCTTTCCTCTCGGATGTATAATGGACGCTACGATTTTATAAGCGGGAAGGTGGCTAGAGGATATTAGCCATTGATTTTTATGGTTAAACCAAGTCTTAGTTAGTTATGGAAACATGTGAAGAATAGATTTAAGGTGAAGTGGCTAGATGAGGTGTCTAGGTGAGGTGGTGGGGTAGAAATTAAGATAATTAGATAATAAATATTGTGAGGATATATATTAATTTAATTAAATTAATAGTGATGTGGGGTGGAAGGGGCCATGGTTAGGTGAGTATGCTCGAGCTAGTTATTTGACTAGGGACCAAGGGAGTGTGACCCAATTTTGTGTCTACAAGTACTAGAATTTTCTTCCCACACTTGCAAGAAGTCCAACATTTTTTCAAAAGTCCTCTCCCGAAAATATATAACTAAGTCTCTACTTCTATCCCGAACTTAAATTATTCTCGGGTTATAATTCTAGGCACACATTCATATGAGCTCCGGGAATTGTGCAATAGGGGAAAGAATGAACAAGGTAAATATTTCTATTATCCATGTGGGTCATGAATTCACTTATATCCAGGGCATACAATATTTTTAAAATTCCCTAGTCGGCATTAACAAGGTTAGAATACACGATTCTTTCTAGAGGGGGAACTGAGATTGGAATAGGTATTTGGGGAATTTAAGAAGACCTTCATGGCTGCTACAAATTATTGCAAGACCCCTTATCTCTCCCAAAACTCAAAATCTATATATACTTTAAAATTCAAAGGAATGAAAATACTAATCCACGTACCCGTTCAATTTAAGCACCGGTTCTTCTTAGAATCCGGAAAACTAATTCAAATTCTCTCTAAAAATCAACGTGATATTTTCCTTGTTCTCACAAACATGTCTCTTTCTTGAATTCTCCTTAGATATTATTCAACACTAGGGAATATTAGATCTCTCAAATTCAAATTTCAATTTAATCTTGAATTGTCATACCTATTCTCCTTGAATATTCACATTAATGTTTGAGATTACATTCATGGGAGACTTTTCACAAGTTGAAGAATTTTATTTAAGCGTTGAAAACCATTTTTCTTTTGATAACATGCCATGTGGGCCCATCCTCAATGGCATGTCCACCTTTACATTTCCAAGTGGTGTACAACACATTAATTTAGGGCCTGTGTCAGCCCTTGGCTGACCTCAAAGTCAAAATGTAAGTTGTATTTTTTTCTCTATTAGTGGTGTTGCTCCATGTGTCCTCTTGGCGAGGATTGGTGAGATCGAACAATTTTTTCATCTTTGCACAAATGTAAATATTTGAAATCCATATTGTCATCTACCATGTGTCTTATTAACCAAGTGTATCCCAGATTCAAACTTGCAAAGATGCAACATACAATTCTCTTTCGCCACCTCCACTCCCGACTATCATTATATGTCTTCCTATTTTAATTTTACATAAATGCAAACACACAAATGATGTAAACTGTAATGTGCACTTATTTTAATGTTTTTAGATTCTTTGAATATTCTATTTCACAGCCTCGGGCGGGGACTGCATTTTACATTCTCATAAAAATTGTTAATTTTTAAAAATGACTAAGTACCCCCACATAAATTTGGAACTGAAACCACCATTTTATTTAATGTTATTAAACTAGGAATGATCCAAGAAAGGAAATACACTTGACGAAGATAAACATCATGGAAAAACACAAGGATTCAAAGGGAACTACCATGACAAATTACAAAAACCCAAGATGAGTAGATAATTGAACAAGGAAATGACCAACATCGAGAATAAAAAAATTCAAATGGTTCTTAAATTTAAAATGATAATTACAGGCACAAAGATTGGCTTTATCCCCACGATGGGCGCCTGTGGATGTCTAAACAAACACATAAACACTCATTGAAGAATAAGACCATAATCTTATCCATTGAGCACATGCGTCAAAAAATACAACTATTGGTTCCATTTTTTTCACAACACAAGATTTTCAAAAACACTCAAAAAAACTAGCCACGATGAAGCCAAAAATGAACCAAACATAGGAAAAACAAAATAAATGAATGGAAAAACAAAGAGAAGAAACTATACACTTCACAAATAGATAAAGGAATACCTTTCAATCAAGGAAAATTTTCAAATTCATGTCCTTGATAGGAATTCAAACATTTCTCGATCCAAATCTCTCAATAAAATTTTATGCTCACCAATTCGACATATATGGAGTAAAGTCCCATCAAAAGACCATAAAATTTTCCAAGATTTCCATTATCCTTATAGATGTTGTCCCATGATATCCCTAGATCTCTAACGTGGAAAGTTATTAGAGAAACCTTTTTATCGAATATATTCTTAATATTTTCTCTAAACTTGATATGTCTCTAAGGAGACTCTCTTCTAGTTTAATCTAACTCCATGATTTGGTTGATCCTTGCATTGTAGGGATAAAACCCGTCTCCCATCCTCCAATTGTTTCATAAATTCATAAGTAGATAGTTTCAAATGAAGGGGAAAGAGAGCATGAAAACCATAAACCAACTCAAATAGGATTTTACTAGTAGATCTGGTTTTGTAACTATGTCACCCAAAATGTAAACTTGATTTGTTCACCCCTTTTCTTATTATTTACCTCTAATGTTCTTATCGGATGTTTCACTCGAAATGTTTCATTCCTTTTAGAAACAGATAAGGTTAGGGCTAGGAGGAATACCTGTTGAACGTCGAGATGGTGTGCGCGTACCGTAGAGAAAGATCAGGTTGACTGCGAAGAACTCCTTTTTGTCTTGGAAGGACTACCTGCAAATAAGAACACAAGACCACAAGATTTTGATTAGACAATAAATGAGGGAACTGCCTTGGGCCCAGGAAATATAAAACTTCCTTTCGAAGGTGGTCAGTTCCCCTACTAATATGAATTAACACAAAAGACTGTAAGATATCAATTAAATTGCTTCATTGAACTGGGTAGGGGAAAGGCTAGTTTTTGGTTATAGTCAGGATAACCGATACCGGTTCTTGACTGATAACCGATATCGGTATGGTCTAAGATCTGAAGGTTGGTTGTTTTGTGGGGTGGTTGTGTTGTTTGTAAGGCTGTATATAGGTGATATTAGGAAATAAGGTGATGAGAGGTAGATGAATGATAGTTAGATGCAATGGCACGCTGGGTAGTGGATTCAGGAATGGATTTATGAGGACTGTGATTCAAAAAGCATAAGAAATGTTATAACAGAGGACATGCAAGATGTGACTTACTGGTTTTTGACGAAGATGCAAGTTGATCTCCTTTGCTGCAAACTCTTCTGGTTTCTCCACTCGTCTCTGCTCGGTCAAGTGAAGATCTGGACTCTCTTGATCACTCCCAAATGATCTCTGTTGATTCAAAAATCCTTCCACCTTTGATTTTGGTTCGGGGAGCCCATTTATAGGGAACCGATGGCGGTTACGTAACCGACGGCGGTCGAGTAGGAACCAGCATCGGTGAGGAAAAAGTAGGCTATTTTTAGTAAAATAGCCCACCTTCCCTGCTTTTCTCCCGAGAGATCAGTTGCGGGCTTGGTCAAGTGACTAGAAGGTCGGTTTTGGGTGCGAGAAAGGGGTCCTTAGTCATGGGTGTAGATGTGGACCAAGTTATAGGTCTTAATTAGGTTAGTTTAGGGTTAGGGCTAGGTCATGATGAGGTGGCAAAATGAGGTGGCAGGTAAGGTGATGTGGATTTATCAATTACAAGGTAATTAATAAATAATTGTGTAAGGTTTAGGTGATGAGGTTAGATTGCAAGATGAGATGCGGGTCACAAAGGGGTCGTAAGACACAAATTTGGTGTCTACATTAGCCCCTTATTGTCGTGTAGCTTGTTTTGTAAAGCTGCACGGACAATAATATGAAGTGGTTTCCCCTGTTAAGGGTATAGGTAATCCCCCTCAAATCTATCACAGATTGAGTGAACGGGAAATCAGGGATAGGGTTGATAAAGGGTAAATGGTGTAGAGGGGATGGTAAGGTGGTGGGGTAGGTCCAAGGAAGCAGACGCATGTTGAAATGCAATAGTACGACTAGGGTACATGATTTGACGAGCAAACCAGCAATGCATAGGCAAAGGTCGATAGTTTATCCAAACAAGGGTGATATAATCCTGGTATCCAAGGCATAGGAAGTAGCTCCAGGGTATATAACAGGTAAGGTACAGGAACGTTTAGGCATGTTCGGCAGTACCAAATGGCTGGTTTGGTTGAGATAAACGTCACGGTCTAGGTCTGGGCAAAGTTGGTCGACAGATCAAGTCAAGGACCCTAATTATGCTAAAACACGAACAGGTGAGCTCGATTGGACAAAAAACTACAGGATGGGTGGATAAGAGTGTATGTTGGTGATGTTTGGGTAAGGTATGGAAGTGGTACGGCCTTGGGTCGGGCCAAATGGTTGGGGTGCGGCCTTGGGTCGGGCCGGATGGGTAGGGTGAGGCCTTGGGTCGGGCCAAATGGTTAGGGTTGCGGCCTTGGGTCGGGCCGGATTAGTTGGTTGAGGCCTTGGGTCGGGCCAAATGGGTAAGGTGAGGCCTTGGGTCGGGCCGGATGGTTAGGGTTGCGGCCTTGGGTCGGGCCAAATGGGTAAGGTGAGGCCTTGGGTCGGGCCAAATGGTTAGGGCGAGGCCTTGGGTCGGGCCGGATGGGTAGGGTGAGGCCTTGGGTCGGGCCAAATGGGTAGGGTGAGGCCTTGGGTCGGGCCAAATGGTTGGTTGCGGCCTTGGGTCGGGCCGGATTAGTTGGTTGAGGCCTTGGGTCGGGCCAAATGGTTGGTTGCGGCCTTGGGTCGGGCCGGAGTAGTTGGTTGCGGCCTTGGGTCAGGCCGGTGAAGTCAAAAACGGCTAAAGAGCAATGGAACGTATAGGCGATGTGGTAAATAGGCAATGTGGTGGGAAAGAGAAAGTAGTGAATAAGGGCAAAAAGTTGGGTAAAAGGAAGAAACCGATATCGGTTATCTATAACCGGTACCGGTTAGATAACCGACGCCGGTTCCTTAGGGCACGCTTTGACCGGTATCGGTTCGATGTGAAAAACCTATAAAAAGAAAAATACGGCCGGTCATTGTCACTTGTCTAATTTGAAAATCGATTTGAGTTGTCTGACGTGGAGAGTGGAGATTGGAGCATTTGGTGCGTGAGGTGGCGTTATTTGACTGGAGGAGTGAGTTGTTAGCGGGCCCGAGTGAGGAGGAGGCAGTAGGTGATTGGTTGAGGACCCAGAAGAGGACATTTGGAGCCATGGCATAGCCAGGAGGAGCAGGAGGAGCTGGACCAGCTGGACCACCACCACCCATCCCACCACGACGACGTGTCGTCATACCGGTAGGTTCGAAACCCCTTATTGTGTTTATTTGATGTTATTATGTTAAATGTGGGGTTTGGGTAGGAATTTACATTTTTTAGGAAATAAGTAGAAAATGGAAATAATTTGAAAAAGGGAGAGGGTAGATAGGCTAAATAGGCTAAGGTGGCTAGGTGGGTAGGTTTTTAGGGTGTTTGGGTGGGTATGTTGGTAGAAAATTGGAAAAAGGTAGGTTGGGGGCCGCGCGGGGGTTCGGCTCCGGGAAAAAACAGCGACCGATGTCGGTTGCTTGCCGGCACCATCGGTCGCCAATTAATTCTAAGGGCCGGGTTCAGTGTGGTTGACCGGCGTCGGTCGTATATCGGCAGCGCATCGGTTTTGGGCTTTGTTGTTGTGTTTTTGTTTTTTTTTGTTTGTTTTTGTTTTGTTTTTTTTTTGTTTGTTTTTTTTTTTTTTTTGTTTTGTTTGTTTTAGTTTGTTTTGTTTGTTTTGTTTTGTTTTTGTTTTGTTTTGTTTGTTTGTTTTTGTTTGTTTGGGGGTAGTTTTGGTTGGGGTGGTGGTGGCGGGGGTTTCGGTGTGGGTGTGAAGAGGGAGGGGGATAGTGGAGAAGAGGGGTGGGTAGAGGGGTGGGTTTAGAGAGTCGGGGTGTGGTCGGGGGATAAAAGGGGGTATAGGTAGATATCGTGATAAAGAGTAGGGCTAATGTAGTGGGTGGGTTTTGCAGGCACGTCAGCAGCTGATGATGTGGGACAGGATGCCCCCGCTGTTGGTGCGGATGCGACCACATGTGTCCGCAGCGCATTGGGCTATCATGCGCGAGGTGGGACTCGGCGGAGTCCAGCGATATAGAGCGATCGATAGAGATCATAGCTTGATGGTTGCCCTCATCGAGAGATGGGATCCGGCAACCAATGTGTTCCATCTCCCGACTGGGGAGATGACTATCACATTGGAGGATGTGTATCGCATCCTTCGACTGCCGATCGAGGGAGAGGCAGTCTTCCAGGTAGATTCTGAGATGGCCATGGACAACATCCTACAGGTTTTTGGAGATGCAGCCGCACTACTTACCTATCACAGCGCGAGTATCGGGTATGGTGATATGTACCGTGCGCACCGACATGAGACACGGCTTGCCGTGCTGATGATGATCGGGATCACCTGCTTCACCCTCCCGGACTCAGAGGGAGGCCGCTTTCCACGTGCATTGATGGGGGTGTTGCTTGAGATGGTGGAGGAGCACACCTGTTACGCTTGGGCACCAGTATACCTAGTGCAGTTATACAGGGAGCTATGGGGCTATCGCCGGATGAGGCGATTTGGGATTTGCTCTACATTTTTACTTCACTGTTGGGCATATGAGCACATCATATGCATCGACCAGTAGGGTTACCTCAGCAGCCAGGGCCACAGTCATATACAGATACGACTTTCAGAGGTGGTTGGGGGTCGTGGGGCAGCCACGAGTAGTGCTTGCAGGGCGGGATGTCACCTATTATAGACATTTGTCAGAGGGCCTGACAGTGGTAGATATTGTATGGAGACCTTACAGAGGTCATCACCCTCGCAGAGGAGCCCGCTTATAGTTGCGCCTGATCCAGTACACATTCTGGATAGCAGGACGGAGGCCGGGAGAGTACGAGAGGATACCCCTAGAGAGGGTACGCAGGCAGATGGGGCTGCGACAGGATGAGCCACCTCCCTTCCCTCGCAGGAGGGATGATGTAGAGCCCCACCGCCCGCACCACGCCCTTGACCCGATTGGTTGCTGAGAGGCCAGCAGGTGATGGTGTAGATGATGCTGGGTGTACGGGGGCATTCATGGTTTGGTGGGCTGGTCAGAGAGCAGCAGCAGATAAGACCGCCAAGCACAAATGTGACTGGTCAGCAGCGATATAGCAGAGCGAGATCAGCCAGGCCAGTGCAGTGCAGCTATTACACAGGGTAGTTAGGTGCTCACACAGCACGATAGGTGTCCCACAGGCAGCTAGCCCAGCCAGCAGCTAGCAGCACAGTACAGCATGCACAGCACACCACCACCACAGCACACCCAAAATCTACACAGCACAGTACAGTACGATACCACCACCAAAGAATGGCACAGACACCCACGAGCCCAGTGCACGGGGGTACCGGCAGTAGGAGTCCGGGGACCAGCCCCAGTACCTACGGTGGCACGGGACAGATATATGGAGGCGAGAGCGGAGGCCCGGTACTATCAGGATGTTCTTGATAGTACCGGAGCTGAGTATCAGCCATATGCGGCACACCGAGCAGAGACCTCACATAGTCAGAGATCGCAGGGAGGTGCAGCCACAGCCGGTGTGTCTGTTACAGGTAGGAGGCGGGAGGCAGGACAGGGACCAGCAGGCAGACAGGCAGAGGGAGGTGGAGAGAGCTGAGGGGTCCCTGCACATTTGTATATTGGACATGGGCACCGGTCTGCGAACCGGTTGTGTTGATAGAGGCCTGCGTGCCTACATTTATTCATTTATTGATTCATTATAGACCGGCCTGCGAGCCGAGTACGGGTTGTACAGTTGATACCGGCCTGCGAGCCGAGTATATTTTTGATATGAGGGACCGGCCTGCGAGCCGAGTCGAGATGTTTGATAGTTATTGCGGCCTGCGTGCCGGCTTTGTTGGATGATGAGATCACAGAGGCCCCGATGCAGGGCACATTGTATATTTGAAACTTGTATATATATATAGAGATGATGTTTTGATCCACATGTAGTGTTTAAAATGTTTTTAAGTATTTCATCAATGGTTTGTGATATAGAATGTATGATGAGTTTAATGGACATGTTGATATATGGATGATGTTGATGTCTTTTGCACGTATATATGGATGACATGTTATATGATGAAATGTTGCATGTTTTGGTGCTGGTTTTGGGACATTGTTATATATGTATCTGATGAGTTGGATCCAAATGATGTATAGATAGATAGTTTTTTGTTTTGTTTTGGTATCCTTAGTTGATGGCTTGTTTGTTTTTGTAAAATAGATGATGTTAATGAAATTGTAATGATATGTGTGGTGGATGGAAAAATATGGATAATGGTGATGAGATGCAGGAAAAGAGGCGGGCGCGACAAAAATTAGGTAAAAAACGAAGAAAAGAACCATGTTTCAAAAAGGCAGGTGTGTAACCGATATCGGTTAGGGAACCGATGTCGGTAGCTGATAGACCGATATCGGTCACATAACCGATACCGGTTATTTAGGGATGAGCTTTTCTAAAAATAGAAAAGCTAGGGTGGCAACTTAAGTTCTAATTTTGAGAGCCATGCAAGAAGTTAAATACGTGAACGCGACGCTTTTTGACGACTGGGACAGGTATTTGAATGAGAGATTTGAGTGATAAGGAGAAAAGAGACAGGGTATTGCATGAGAGATTTAGGTGATAAGAAAAGAGACAGGGAAAGTGAATGCGATCTGAGATTCAGATGGTAGAAAGGTGAATTTGAAAAGAGTGGTGATCATGACAGAACGAGGAGAAGCATCCAGCAGGCAGGGACGAGAGGGAAGACAAGTGCCACCGCAAGCTGCTGCAACCCAAGAGGTAAACGTTTTGGTTGTGATTTGATTTTTGCATGTTTTGTGAATAGGAGGAGGGAGATTAAGTGGGTAGATATGAGAAAGAAAACATGATAGCAAGGGTTATAGATGAGGTGAGTGTTACGGGGTAGGTAATCAGGGGTTTCAGGTATGTTTGTATGTACAGAAAGGAATAAACGCTCAAATTATTGTCGTAGGTGGTGTATTTAGGCAGGCTGTATGAAGGTAATGAAAGGACCGATATCGCTAGGGATAACCGTATCGGTTACTCAACCGGTACCTTAGTTAGTCAGAAAATGATACCGATTCTTTGTAGGAATTTCCAAATTTGAGAAAAAACCCGGGGATTTGAGGAATCAATGGTTATTTGTTATTTGGATGTATGCAGCAGCGGCGGTTGAGGATGAATGATAGTGTACCAAATACATTGTCACTTAATCCGAGCGGATGTAACACTAAATTTGAATGGACATTGATAAATCGTTTGGGGTTAAGTGGAATCCGCTATTATTCACGAATCGCACGTAACCATGCTATGTTACAGGCGTTGATTGAGAGATGGAATCCTGAGACAAATACCTTCTATCTGCCAACAGGGGAGATGACAGTGACATTGGAAGATGTGTTCCGTATTTTGAGACTCCCGATTATAGGAACACCAGTATATCAGGCAATGCCTAGCGCGGGGCGGGCAGCGATAACAACAGTATTTGGTCCATACGCACGAGATTTGACACAGCGAGGTTTGACATTTACGTATGGCATAATGTATGCAGCACACCCTGAGGAGACAAGGTTAGCAGTGATATTAATGATAGCGGTAGGGTATTATGCATTACCGAGGGTGGAAGGGGGAAGATTTCCAAAGGCATTGATGTGTGTTATTTGGGAGATGATAGAAAGGAACGTGACTTTTGCATGGGCACCTGCATATTTGGCGGAGCTATACAGGGGTTTATGGGCTTGTAGGCGAAATCACAGGACTACATTGGATGGTTCATACTTATTACACTGTTGGGCCTATGAGCACATTGTGTGTGTGCGACCAATAGGCCGACCCATCCAAATGAGAGACCGAGTACGAGGTTGGGGTTCGGGACGTTGGGTCCGCATGCAACAAGAGGCAAGATCCCAGGCTGTGACGGGTGACATTGAGTATTATAGGCAGGTATGGGAGAGGGCGACGATTGCGGATATCTGTTGGAGGCCTTACGGGAACTATATGGTAACAGAGAACATAGCTGAGGAGTTGAGGGGTGTAGAGCGATTGAGGTGGATCGCGGGGCACAGGCCAGGTGAGTATGAGAGGATTCCTATAGATCACGTGCGGCGACAATTTGGATTGGTGCAAGACATACCACAGGCTTATAGACCATATATGAGGATCGACGCAGAGGCAGCATTCTCACCTCCCCGGCCAACACCTCCAGAAGGTCCTGAAGAAGTAGCAGCCGATCGCAGGGTAATGGATGCAGGAACGACAGAGGCCTATAGATTATGGTGGGTAGCAGAACTGCGAGGTGTACGTGATCATCCTGACATAGCTAGGATTACAGCAGAGAGAGATCGTCTGCAGAGTTTAGTGCAGCAGCTCCAAACGCAGGTGAATGAGACAAGAGGATTGTTAGTGGTTGCGGAGTCACGAGCACAGGGACTAGAGGCTGGATTCCTCCATGCGAGGGAGCGTATTCATATGTTACAGGAGAGATTAGCAGATCAGTGGGCGGTACCAATAGCCGTGGTACCGTTGAGGACAGAGAGGCCTGGTGAGCGGCGTCGTCGATCACGATCATCCCCTAGTTCGGGATGAGGCGTGAGGGTCTAAGTAAATGTTAGCAAGGTATAAGAATAAATAAGGATGCCGACCTGCGTGTCGATGATAGAGAAGATGTATGTGTTTAACATCTAAATAAAGCTGAATATGTATGTTGATTTGAGTTACGATAATAATAAGAATGTTTGTGTTTTGATTTTTGGTGTTTTGAAAAAAGGATAAAGAGGAATGTGATGACATAGAAATACACAAAAAATGTTTATATTTACTACACATGATAGGTTATGGTAGGGGATGGTCGAGCTAACCTTGGGAGACCCCATGTCTCCGAAGTGCTGCCTACATAGCCCATTGCACAAAGCAAGGAGGGGCCTCAGACCGATGTAGTTCTCCCTTAGGATCAGGGAGAGGCGAATTCAGGCAATTTAGGTATGGTTAGGTGATTGGTTGGTTGGTAAAAGTATTGATAGTAATATTGGTAAGGTAAGGTTGATGGTGTTGGTAATGAATTGGTGATGTTGTAAAAGGTATAAGGGAAGCGAAAGTTAGCCTACCCAAGTGGTAGGGAATCATGTCCTGATTAAGATCAACACACAATCCTAGATGCAAGGCAAAGAGGAAAGAGTGCTCCGCAGGTGAACAGAGCAAAACAAACCACACAACATAGAACGAACTTGAAGCCCTAGGTACCGGTGCATAGACGAGAAGTCAATAGGTGAAAAGAGTTGTATGATCACAACATATCAGGTGTACGTCACGTCCCTTGAGTTGAAACAAATGGTGAGGTGAGGTGAATGGTATAGTTGAGGTACGGAGAACTTATTACAAAGTGAGTGTTCTGACGAAAGAGAACCTACCCTAAATAGACAAGTCCATGACCCAAAAAGTTCTTTTGAATGAGGCTTTTATTTTACTGAATATAGACTGATCGATGCGGGAAGTCTACAAGGGATATTGATTGTGCTATTCTTGAGGTCTTCACAAAGCTGATCCATGCGAGAAGCTTCTGATAAAGGCTGACTGTGTATAGCTGTCCTTCGAGGGAGCAGTCTATTTATAGTAGCAGATATGATTTTAGTGCATAGCTGTCCTTCGGGGGAGCAGTCTATATATAATAGCAACAATAATTTGGCATATAGCTGTCCTTCGAGGGAGCAGTCTATATATAATTTAGATAGCTAGATGTTCTTTTGGCGTGAAGCATCTAGTTTGGTAGGAAGTTTGACTCAAGAAAATCCCATAAGAAGGTGTTATTTTAAGACTTTGAAGTCATGGACTAGACTAAAAAGGGGAAGGCATCATTGAGGGGAGGTGAGAAGTGAGCTTGATTTTATTTGGAGATGTAGGAAACAAAGTGTATGTAGCGGTAAATGAGCTCAAGGGACGAGCAGTAGGTAGATAAGAAGTGATATAACACTAAATTCAACAGTAGAATGGTCGAAGATGCAAGGCATTAAGGGGTTCAGGCTCAGGTTTACCATTGCTTAAGCTAAATGATAAGTGCCTGATCCATAAGTGTGAGTGATTATATAAGGCCCGATCCAATTAGGAGCAAATTTTCCACGTTTGCTCTTTTCTAGTTTGGTTACATGTTGATTCTCTTTGAGGACAAGATCACCAACCTTAAAGGTACGCTCATGAAGTCGCTTATCATAAGCACGCTTGATACGTTTTTGGTAGATTTGAAGGTGATCGAGAGCTGTAAGACGACGTTCGTCAAGAAGCTCCAATTGGGCTAACCGCTCTTGGCGGAAATCATCGTTGGTGAGAATATCCTGAAGAGATATTCTGAGGGAGGGTATTTGTATTTCGAGAGGCAAGACAAATCTCTGCACCATATACCAAAGAAAAGGTGTAGCATTAGTAGAGGTACGAATGCTAGTACGATAAGCCCAAAGGGCAAAGGGGATGTGATCGTGCCAATTTCTTCCGGACTCATTGACAACTTTCATGAGGATTTTGGTTAGGGTTTTATTAGAGGATTCAGCTTGTCCATTTGCTTGTGGATAGTAGGGTGATGAGAAGCTAAGTTTAATACCAAAGTTGTCACAAAGGTCTTGCAATAACTTATTTTTGAAAGATTTTCCATTATCTGTTATCAGGCGATGAGGAACACCAAAACGACAGATAATGTGGTGGTTAATGAACTCTACAATTTTTTCTTTTTTGGTTGAAATGAGTGGAATAGCCTCCACCCATTTTGTGTAATATTCGGTTGCTGTGATAATCCATCGGTGACGTTGCGAAGAGGATGGGTGAATCTCACCAATAAGGTCTAAACCCCATTGTGAGAAAGGCCAAAGATCTCGGGTGACCTGTAGGGGGTGGCTAGGAGTATGTTGAAGGTTGGCGTGTTGTTGACACATAACACAATGCTTAACATATTCGTAGCAATCGTTATTGAGAGTAGGCCAATAATAACCAAGGTGAAGGATTCGTTTGGCCACGCAAGGCCACTAAAATGTCCGCCACAAATACCGTCATGGACCTGTTGGATGGTATGGGTGACCTCCGCGCCGGTGAGACATCGAAGGAGGATGCCATCAAAGCCACATTTATAAAGGAGTCCCCCCATAACTACATAACGAGAAACGTGTTTAAGAAAAGCGCGTTTTCCAGTACTAGTAAGGTCAGAAGGGAGAACAGAGGTTGTAAGGTAGTCGTGAAATTGGTGGTACCAGGTATCCTGCGAATTAGTAGACACAGTATTTATCATACAAACTACCGGGGTTGAGTAGGATGGGGCAAAAAGTTGTTGGACCAAGACGAATAATTCAGAGTCAGTTGATGAAGCTAGAATTTGTGAGGCTAAGCAAGCCATAGTATCCGTAAATTTGTTAGTGGAGCGGGGAATGGTTTGGATAGAATAGTGAGTAAATAAGGCTAGAAGTGAATCCACGTAGTGTTTGTACTTTTGAAGTTCCTCATTTTTACATTGGTAGATGCCCATAACTTGATTGACTACCAATTGAGAGTCGCCAAAAATATTGATAGATTTGATACCTAAGTGCAGCGCCACCTGGAGACCCAGAACAAGGGCTTCGTATTCCGCTGTATTATTAGTGCAAGGGAAATCGAGTCGGAATGAAAGAGGCATAGGCTCGGCGTCGGGAGGAATGAGAACAACGCCGGCTCCTCCACCGCGCTGGCATTTGGATCCATCGAAGAAGAGGGTCATTGGATACGACTCCTCCTCGAGGGAAAGAGTAGCGATGAGTTCGTCTGGGAATGTAAAATTGGTAAATTGTTCCCCAGGTAAAGGGGCTTCCGCAAGTTGGTCTGCTATGGTTTGTCCTTTGATTGATTTCTGGTGGACGAACTCAAGGTCGAGGTCGGCGAGGAGCATGAGCCATCGGGTGATGCGTTGGTTTAGATGAGGTTTGGCATACATGTAATGGATGGGGTCCGTGTTGGTGATGACGAAAGTTTTGTGATTCAGAAGGTAGTGTCGGAGTTTGGTAGCCACGAATGATAGGGCTAGGCATAACTTTTCTACATGTGTATACCTAGTCTCATAGTCCACCAAAGTACGACTTATATAATAAACGGCTTGTTCTCGATTCTCAGAGTCACGATGTGCAAGCATGGCCCCTACAACTATGGTCAGTGGCGGAAAGGTAAAGGTAGAAAGGGCGGTCGTCTTGAGGTGGGATAAGCACGGGTGGCTGCAAGAGATAAGTTTTGAGAGCTTCAAAGGCTTGGTGGCACTCTTCGCTCCATTGAAAATCAATGTCCTTTTTAAGAAGGTGATGGAAAGGTTGACATCGATCCGAGAGTTGGGAGATGAAACGTCGGATAGATTGGAGCTTACCTTGTAAACTACGCAATTGTTTGAGATTGGTAGGTGGGGGCATTTCTAGGATAGCTTTGACTTTAGATGGGTCGACCTCAATGCCACGTAAAGAGACGATAAAGCCAAGAATTTTCCCGAAAGGACACCAAAGACACATTTCTTTGGTCAAGGCGATGAAATATTGTAACAGCGATCAAAAATAATGGTTAAAACATCGAGATGTTCACTACGATGTTTAGATTTGCCAAGAAGATCGTCGATGTAATCTTCAAGGATAGTGTGCATAATGTCATGAAAAATGTAGGTCATAGCCCACTGATAGGTTGCACCAGCATTCTTAAGGCCAAATGGCATTACACGGTAACAGAAGGTTCCCCAAGGAGTTATGAAGGCAGTTTTATGTTGATCGGCGGGGGCAACCAAAATTTGGTTATATCCCGAGAAACCATCCATGAGAGAGAGCATCTCATGGCCTGCAGTGAGATCTACAAGTTGGTCAATGCTAGGCAGGGGGAAGTCATCCTTAGGGCAAGCGAGGTTAAGATCCCGGAAATCCATGCATATCCGAAGTCCCCCCGTCGCTTTAGTGACAGGTACGATGTTAGAAATCCATTGAGGATAGTCAATAGGTAGAATGAAAGAAACAGAAAGGAGTCGTTGAAGCTCCTCTTTGACCAAGAGAGCAATGCGTGGATGCATTTTTCTCAATTTCTGTTTAATTGGCTTGGAATCAGGGTTTAGAGTGATGTTATGGACGGCAATGGTAGGATCAATTCCTGGCATGTCAGCGTAGGACCAAGCGAAAGCTTGGTTGCGAGCACGGAGAAAGGTAGTAAAGGAGACTTGTTCTGATGCGTTAAGGGATTGTCCGATCTTCACAATGTGAGGATCCTCCTCCGTGTGGATGTTGATTTCTATAGTCGATTCATTCAACATGGTTTGAGTTTCAGATGGTAAGGTGCGTTGAATATAGGAGTCGTCCGCCCCAAGGTAAGTGAGGATGGAGTCGTCATCCTGGCACTCAACAACATTAATCGAAGGTGAATCCTCTTCGATCATGTCTGGATACAGAAGGGGGATAGAAGAGGGGTCCTCATTATCGCGTTGATAATTGAGAGGACCTAGGAAGATAGCATTTATGAAAAAAAAAAGTTAGGAGGGATAGATTCGGGATCTATCGACTCTGTGGGTGACGAAGGCAAAATGGGTGATGATGGTTCGGTAGGGGTAACGTCATCGTCTTCTAGAAGACAACTGACACGAGGTTCCATCGATATAAGTGTTCCCGAAAACCGAGACCACTACGATCATTGTGTTTGCGTGTAGTCACGGGAATGAGTGTATGTCGGCCTTGTTCATAAAGACCAAAACCAAAGCCTTTCCAAGCACAGCGAGTCAAGAAGGTGAGGGCAAAATGACGATTTGTCAAGTATTGAAAATCGGATTGGAAGGGAACCACACCAAGAGGGGGTTCAGGGGTAATGGAGGATGCGTCAACACCCCCATACGTTAGGTTGGTGCGGCAATGGGGTGGTCCGTAAGAGATTACTTCCCCCACACGACGGTCATAGGTAGGATGTGCATGTACCTGTCCGTATTCCTGTGGGGTATGGAAAGAACTAACGTTATATAGGCGATACTCCCCCAGCGTAAGGCGTTGAAAAACATCTACTAAGGGATCTGACGGTTGGGATGTTAGCTGCGGGAAGGGAAGTGGTTTTTGCGACGGTGGTTTCATCAGTTGAAGGCGTAGGTGCGGTTGAGGTGGATGGTTGAGGTACATTTGAAGAGGATGGTTGGGTTGAATGTATGGGTGTCTTGATTGGTATAAGCACATCGTTAGGGCGGTATAACATATTATAGGTTTTAAAGGGGGGAGGATTAGCTTTTACGGTGTAGGACTTCCCCTCGTACTCAAATTTTATGCATCTATGTAATGTTGAGGGAACGCATCCCATAGCCCGGATCCAAGGGCGACCTAGCAATATGTTATATTGGAACTCTCCTTCAAGGACATAGAAGAGTTCGGGTAAAGTACGTGGTCCTACCCGAATGTTGAGGATCACGGTGCCTAAGGTAGAGGTAATAGCGTCATTGAATGACCGCAACATGATGGGATTGGCACACATGTAGCTAGAAGGGATATTCATTTGTTGGAAGGCTTTTGAAGAGATGATGTTTAGGCTAGCGCCCCCGTCAATCATAACACGATGTACCCGAATGTCCCGGACGTAAGCTGAGATGAAAAGGGCAGGGTCAGGATCTTCTGTACCAAAGTCAACAATTTCATCTTCAGAGAAACTGACTGCCGCAGCTTGTTGTTGTACAGAAGTGGTTGGGGCAGTGGGTTGTTTGGTGAGAGAAGCAACGTGATTGGGTGTTAGAATGGAGGCAACAGGCAGGGTTTCATTAGGTAAGACCTCGATCCCTTGAAGAATTTCAACGAGAGCTTGTCGATGGGATTCAGAAGTCTGAATGAGATCATATAGTGTCATTTTTACGGGTGATTGGTGAAGCTGTTTGATCATGGCTCGATGGGCAACTCCATTAGAGACGGGGTAAGCGGGTCCACGAATAACCACTTTGGGTGGTGGTGCAATCGGGATGCTGGATGGAGAAAGAGAGGACGCATGTGTGCTTTCTTTTGCTTTCTCGTTGTTTTTCTGCGCTCGAGTAGCAACACTAATCATATTAATCTCGTAGACCTGAGATGAGGAAGATGGTTGGGATAAATCATGGTCTTCAAGAGGTGGGGTTGTAATAATGATAGATCTTGGTGAGGCGGGGATAGATGGTATAGTAGAGGGAATTGAAGCTAAAGGTCTCTCCCTTCGTAAGTTGTCTTTCTTAACCTTTGTATCTGGGAGAGGTGACTGACGAAGGATGGTTTTTAAAGCTTTGCATCTCTCCACATCATGTCCTGGTGTGCGGTGATAGGCGCAGATTTTAGACTCATCATAACCTATAGGTTGAGGTTTAGACGGGTCATAAGGTCTAAGTGGGGGTAGGGAAATGGTCGCATTCTCCACCAACATAGCAAGGATTTTGGCGTAAGATCCTTTGAGTGGGTCAAAATCGGAGGAGGATGAGGGTATTGGTTTTGCGGGTTTTGGTAATGTTTGGGCATGGTTGGTTCGTACGGGTGGTGGTTTAGCCGAGGGGTGTTGATACGTGGTTTTCACTAAACATGGTTTCTTTGGCGCAGAAGCTATATTCAGCTGGTTAGATGATGAGGCTACAGATGACGTGGTAGCGGGAAACAACCACGGAGAAAGGGGAGTGACAGAAAATAAATCCTTTGATGATGGAGTTCGTTTAGGGTTGATGGGTGGACAGGATATGTGGGGTGACAATGTTGATATACCCTTTGATCTCTGTATAGGTGCAGAAGGCGTAGGTCGTTTTGAAGAAAACGCAGGAGGTATGATATATTGATGCAAGGTGGAGGGATGAGGTCCCAATATGGAAGGTAGGTGTGACGATGATGGTTTTGATTGTGATAGAGGCACTGGTTGAGTTTGTCTCCTAGGTGGGGGGGCGGCTTTATTTTTGGATAAATCTAGTCGCTTAGGCGGGTGTGTGAGACTGGGTATTGGTGAGGTCCCAAGTGTAGGGGAAGATTTAGTTGGGTTAATAGAGGTGGATGGGATACTTGGTATAGATACGGGGGACGAGAATGAGGACATAGGCATTTTGAGTTTCTGTAAACACTTAGGGTATATGGTAGAGGTGTCTGGATCGGTCATCTGCATTTGAGTAGAATAGGGGGTACTCAAACGTTCCCACAGGATTCGTCTATCCTCTGGAGAATGACAGTCTTCAGGTGTGAATTGTAAATTTTGTACGGAAGAAAGGTGGGTTGTGATTCCAATCCACTGTGGGTATGATACAGGGGGTAGATGAGGCACTGTATCAATAGATGTTAAGAGGTCGACTGGTCTTTGAAAAGATTTAGGCGATGAAGAACTAATAGGTAAGAGGGCATGTTCGAGAGGATCTGTCATGGTTAAAGAATTTGGTGATGTCGGTGCAAGAGATTTCTCGTCTAAGGATGTCAAAAGGAGTGGCGTACCTTCCTCTTGTGCAGCAAGAGCGGTAGAAGGAGAAGTTTGGGAAATAGATAGATTAGATAACATCCGTTCGCAGTCTTGTAGGGAAGTGGTATAAGAAGACTCATTGATGGGAAGAGAAGTCTGGGCAGTTAACTCTTTTATGGGTAAAGGAATGATTTCGCTTTGGCTTGATGGTGGTGAAGGAGGTTCGGACTCTTGTGTTAGTGGAGAGGCTTGATTCAAAATTTTCTCGATAGAGGCTTTTGGCTGGGAGTCGAAGACTGCATGGATCTCATGAACACTCTCCTCGGCTAAGATATCCTGGTTTACGTTACTGTTGGACGAGTGATTTGGGAATGGTTTGTTGAAGATTTTCAAATTTCGGTTGGCAGGGGCATTAGGATTATCGAGGGTTATATCACTTGCGTCAACCATTTCCTGCACTATGTTTTTCAACATTTTGCAGTTTTCATGACTATGTCCTTTTACGCGGTGAAAGTTACAGAAGTCATTTTCTTTGTACCAGGAAGGTATAGCGCGGGTAGAATCAAACCCGGAGTGAGGTTTAACAGGAGGTAAGGTAATGGCTCCTGCTTTGAGAAATTTTTCCAATATCACACCATATGTTTCTCCCAAGGGAGTGTAGTTGATGGGTTCTGCTTTATACTTATAAGTGGTTTTTGGTGGGGTATTAGACGGTGGTTGGGATTTGACCATCACCGTGTGCACGGCCCCTTTTGATTTCGAAGCGGTCGATGGGTGAGGATTGGTGGTGTTAGGTTTGTTGGTGGAATCTGAGTTCGAAATTGGGGTTTTTGTTGCGCAACCGCAATTTCTCTTCTTCTAAGGCTCGAATTTCTAGTTTCCGAGCCATGGTAAAGGCCTCATCAAATGTGCGGAAAGTTTGAATTTGAAGAGTAGGAGAAATGTGCTTAGCACATGCCCGCGTAAAAAGTTTGATAAGTTCAGCCTGAGGCAAGGCATATGTAAGTTGGTTGATAAGGCCCCGCCATCGTCCAACGAAATCTGCGATAGATTCGTCTTCGAATTGTCGGATGGCATAAAGGTCGGTGATAGATACTTTCTTGGCAATGTTAATGGAGAAATGATCCAAGAAAGATTGGGCTAGTTGGTTAAAAGAGAAGATTGAGTGCTGGGTTAAAGCACTGTACCACTCCAAGGCGGGTCCTGATAAGGACATGGGAAAGGTGCGGAGTAACAAGGCATCATCATGAGCAATCAAATAACAAGCATGTCTAAATGATCGCAAGTGTTGTTGAGGGTCCTCTTTACTGTTAAAACGGGTAAATTTTGGTAATTCCCATTGAGGAGGATACGAATGAAGGGGGACAGACGGGTGAATAGGCTCCCGACAAACTTGCTCGTATGTCAAGGCGCTACGACTTCCTGAAACAGAAGCCTCCAGGTTTTGCATTTTGTCCATCATTTGTTTAATGAAATCCGTGGTTGGATGAGATGATGGTGCGATTGTGGTAAACGGAGGCAAATTGGGCCAAGGGCCTCCGCTGGACAATGGTGGGGTTAAGTGTTGATAAGGTATGGAGGATGAATATGTTGAGGCGACCGAATAGGGATGTCCCATATAAGATGTTGAGGTTACTGGATACGTGTATGGGAAAGAAAAGGTAGGCGGAGCTTGAGAAGGAAAGCTAGTGTGGATAGGTGGCAGAGAGCAAGTCATGAACGGAGCAGTCTGCAAGAGAGATGAGGTAGGGGCAGTCGGTGGTAATGATATGTGGGGTCCAAGATTAACCAACGGAAAGCCAATCTGAGTCATATGAACCTCTGAAGCCATCGGATTGGGAGACGAGGCTAGAGATGCAGGAAGCAAGGTGGTGTTATCAGGCGGAGTGGGAGCTAAATGAGTAGCTATACTAATAGGCATACCAACAAGGAGCTGACCATCAGGCGTACGGTCAGGGGTATGAGACAAATAGTATTGTACAGCGCTAGAATTAGCATCCAGAAACTTGGCAAAGTCCTTATCTCCCACAGGAATTTTAGGAACCTCGCTGGTATCCGTAGGATTCCCCACAGAATGTGAAGGGGGTGATTCAGGCAAAGAAACAGAGCAAGCATGTGAAACCATGGCGGCGGCTTGCTTTTGAGTGATAACAACCATGGACAGGAGTTCACAGTAGGGTTTCAATCCATCAGGAACAGAAACAAACTCAGACTGGTGAAATTGGTAGGTTGCTGGTTTGTCAGGAATTGGGAAAGACAGTAACCGATATCGGTCTCGTAACCGATGTCGGTTATACTATAGCCGATGGCGGTCAGGTAACCGATGTCGGTGTAAGAAGTCTGGGCTAACAAGATATAAAAGGCTACTAATTTGATTTTTAACAACGTTTAGTATACTTGTCCAATTATTGATCACAGAAGACAGGGTATGAGAAAGAAAACAGAACTAAAAACAAGCAAGATGCACACGCAAATCCAGAGACTAACCCTAGGGTTAATTTTAATTATTGTGGGCTTATGCCTTTAGACACGAAATGATGTCAATCCTAAACAAAAGACTTAGGGGAAATGTCAAGTTGTTTTGGCTTATAAGGTTACCTCAATCGGGCGGAGGAATACCGCGGAAAAGGGGGGATGTTTGAGCTGTTGTGTTAATTGTGAAGTGATTCGGTATGTGTTGTGCAGTGAAAGTAAGATTAATTTCTTGTCAATACCATGGATATCACCCCCACGTGTACGACCTGTTACTTAATCTATGTTCACTAGAATTGAAAACAGCAAGCAGTAATGCAATGCACGTGTTTTAAACCCAAATCGAAAATGATATTCGATGAAGCAAAAGAGATGACTTTCACTAATGCGAGATGTAAAAGCAAAGCAAGTTCTTTTATCAAAATAATATAAAACCTTGTGAATATCTTTTAGAAGAAGAAAACAACAAGTATACTCCCTATATGAAAGCAAGCAAGAAAGAAAGAAACCCAAAATGGGTCCCACCGGGCGTGCCAAAATGTTTCACTCGAAATGTTTCATTCCTTTTAGAAACAGATAAGGTTAGGGCTAGGAGGAATACCTGTTGAACGTCGAGATGGTGTGCGCGTACCGTAGAGAAAGATCAGGTTGACTGCGAAGAACTCCTTTTTGTCTTGGAAGGACTACCTGCAAATAAGAACACAAGACCACACGATTTTGATTAGACAATAAATGAGGGAACTGCCTTGGGCCCAGGAAATATAAAACTTCCTTTCGAAGGTGGTCAGTTCCCCTGCTAATATGAATTAACACAAAAGACTGTAAGATATCAATTAAATTGCTTCGTTGAACTGGGTAGGGGAAAGGCTGGTTTTTGGTTATAGTCAGGATAACCGATACCGGTTACTGATAACCGATATCGGTATGGTCTAAGATCTGAAGGTTGGTTGTTTTGTGGGGTGGTTGTGTTGTTTGTAAGGCTGTATATAGGTGATATTAGGAAATAAGGTGATGAGAGGTAGATGAATGATAGTTAGATGCAATGGCACGCTGGGTAGTGGATTCAGGAATGGATTTATGAGGACTGTGATTCAAAAGCATAAGAAATGTTATAACAGAGGACATGCAAGATGTGACTTACTGGTTTTTGACGAAGATGCAAGTTGATCTCCTTTGCTGCAAACTCTTCTGGTTTCTCCACTCGTCTCTGCTCGGTCAAGTGAAGATCTGGACTCTCTTGATCACTCCCAAATGATCTCTGTTGATTCAAAAATCCTTCCACCTTTGATTTTGGTTCGGGGAGCCCATTTACAGGGAACCGATGGCGGTTACGTAACCGACGGCGGTCGAGTAGGAACCGGCATCGGTGAGGAAAAAGTAGGCTATTTTTAGTAAAATAGCCCACCTTCCCTGCTTTTCTCCCGAGAGATCAGTTGCGGGCTTGGTCAAGTGACTAGAAGGTCGGTTTTGGGTGCGAGAAAGGGGTCCTTAGTCATGGGTGTAGATGTGGACCAAGTTATAGGTCTTAATTAGGTTAGTTTAGGGTTAGGGCTAGGTCATGATGAGGTGGCAAAATGAGGTGGCAGGTAAGGTGATGTGGATTTATCAATTACAAGGTAATTAACAAATAATTGTGTAAGGTTTAGGTGATGAGGTTAGATTGCAAGATGAGATGCGGGTCACAAAGGGGTCGTAAGACACAAATTTGGTGTCTACATCGGAATCTTAAGCATGTTTTATGACTAGATTTTGCATGTCAATTTCCTTATGGGTTATAGTTAGAGGCATATGTAAGGGTTATTCCATATTCATAGCACATTGTTTCTAAGGGTTTAACTCTAACAATCATGGCATTATCAGCAACCAACTTGGTGTGAACACTAAACCTATAATTATGTGATTAAGGATGAAGTACATAATCAATTTATGAGTTTATTTTCTTGGTGGGAATAGCTTCAACCCACTTGGTAAAATATTTAGTAGCTACTAATATCCATTTTTACCCGTACTTGAAGGTTATGACATCTCACCAATAAAACCTAACCCCATTTCTTAAAAGTAGCATCTACTCAAAAAGGTTACAAGGGGAGAGATCCAAAAGATTTTAATCTACCGAGAAACATTAAAAACTCGACTTCTAATCATTAAAGGAACATCTTTGAAAAGAGATGGCCATTAGTAGCTTTCTCTAAAACTTTTATGAGTAGTAACCCTTCCAGTAAAGTGATCACCACAAATCCCTCAATGAAATTCAGAAAAAATATTTTTGGCTTCATTTTCTATAAATCATCTCAATAAGACTCTTTTATGTATCTTCCAATCTAATCCATAATCTGTTAACATATAATTTTGAGACACCAAATTTATTTTCCTTGTCTAATTTTTATCTAAACTATCGGGAAAAATTAAAATTCTTCAATAAATACACAATGTCCTTATACCAAAATGAAACACTTACCTTCCTATGGTGGTGTTTCTCATCACCATCAAAAGTGTGCACTTAAATAATATGTAAATTTGTATCATCCATCAGTCTTGCTAATCCAAATCTACACATAAGCTTTGTGGTCTAAATATCCATATCATATTATTGAAATTTATTAACCCACCTACAACTCTTACTAGAAATTTCCATTAGATAAAGGATGTCATACAACATCGTGTGATGTATAGAGGTTATGATATTTGAACATATAATGTAAGGTCTAAATACTTTAGTTTCTTCTACCATAGAAAAAGTGTGTTTTTCCATGATATATTATTTCAATTCAAACCCTTGCAAACCTTTCTTGAATAAAGTAATAGGTTTCTCGTTCCCTTCCTCATCCTTTTGTAACAACATTGAATCAAATCTAAAGTCGGAATAAAAAGATAACATTTAAAAATTCTTCTTATAATTGGGATTGACCAATATAGGGGCAGATCTGAGTGCCTCTATTACTCCCTTAAAATCCAAAGTTGCCTTATCAATCCATTTGATCACCCGATTCTTGTTCAATATGTTAGTAATTGGAAAAGTGATTTCAACAAACTTGGAGATGAACATTCTCACAAAAATAAATTTACCAAAGAAGGATTTGGTACCTTTCTTGGATAGGGGATGGAGACCTTAACAATTGATTCTACTCTTTGTGGGTCAATCATGACCCCTTCATGAGACATAATGTGTCCCATCATCTTGGATTTTTGTACACCAAAATGACACTTATTGGGATTTGACAAAATTTCATGCTCCTTACATCTAATCAGTATTTTTAAGGTACATAGGTGGTCACATATGTTCTTGCATAAACAATAATATCATCTTGATACACAACAATAATCTCATCAATAAACCCTACAAACTCAACATCCATGGCTCTTTGAAACATGGCCCCTACATTTATCAATCCAAATGACATTTTGGCATAGACATAGGTTCTCCATGAAATTTTGAATGCGTCTTATAATGTTATGATTCCTTGACCACAAATTTATTATACCTAGAGAATCCATCTAGAGTAGATAACATTTCTAATCTTATCACCTTATCGAAGAGATAATCTATATTAGGTAGAGGATAATTATCTTTAAGTGAGGTATTTTTCATATTTAAGAAATCTACATAGAGCCCGATATCCCCATTTTTATCTCTTACTTGGCACTAGATTGGCCAACCATGAGGAGTGTCGAGTAGGTCATATGATATCATTTTTTCATATCTTCTTAAGTTTTTCTTGCATTTTGGATGTAAGGATAGGTTTAATAGGTCTCTATTTCTGTCTCAAGGGATTTTTGTGGGGATATAATGGTGTTGCATGATGAAATAAATCCTCTATATAGGCCTTCATTTTAGAATAAGACTAAACAAGGCGAGTCTTGATATTTTTCAACAATTTGGTATAAGATTTCCTTTCTTCTTCATTTAGATTACTTCCTAACCAAACCTTTTTAGGAACATGGAAAGTTCCTAACTTGAATTCTATGACATTCCTAGGAAAGGTAGTGGATCTATGAACTTCTTTGTTATCCATGCCAACGTAAGATTCAAGGCTAATTATCCCTCTTGGGATCACGTGAGATGATCAGTAAATTCACCTTGAAAACTCAATAATCTTTAGATGTGTGAATCATCATCAAACAACTATCAATATTGGATGTTGTCGAAACAGAAGGTCAAACTAACACTTCACCTTCAAATTTATGGTATGGGAGGGATTCTCATTGTCATACTATGAGGTAAGGACTAGTAGCCTATCAACTACTTCATTTTGGCTCCTCTTATGATATTTGATGTTAATGGAGTCAAAAATTTCAATTAGGTCCCATACTACATTCCCATACTTCTTTAACCTCTTATTCATAGCCATATACAAATTCCTAACTTGTTTGATAACCAGTTTAGAGTCATCTCTAATAATGAGGTCCTTTATTCCATGTCTCCAAGAAATCCTTAGTCTAAGCAAGAGTGTCTCATACTCAAAGCAACATTATTTGTGCACTCAAAACTTAATTTAAATGAGAAACTAAAAAAATCCACTACTTGAAGAAGTTAGTACCACTCTAGCTCCATTACAAAAATTTTAACATGATCTATCAAAGTTCATAATCCATGGTGAATTAGGGTCTTCCAGTTGATCATTCATTTCCACACATCGATCCTCAAAATCAGCATTGCTAACAAATTTTTCCAATTCCACATCAATAAACAACACCTCATAAGAAGCATTCAAGGGATCTCCAATAAGATGCAACATTTTTTCCTCCCTATATATTTTGACCATTTTACCTTCAAAATGTATGGAATCATATGTGATGTTCATATAAACAATTACATCCACTTCCTTGAAAACAACATTCCCCACTTGTCATGGAAATCAAATATTATAACGTTCATTATCGAGATACTTCCCTAAATAAACATCTAATTATATAACTAGTTATCTTACATAACCCACCACATGTGCTTCCCTAGATTCCATAGAAAAACACTTCACGAAAGTAACATTTATCTTTATATTTATTTCATTCATGATTAAGAGCATAATGTTACATGAGGCACCATAATCAAACAAACAATTATGTAAGAGCCATCTATTCACAATGAAGGTAGTGAAAAGGGGCTCTACATCCAATTGTGTTTCCATAATGGAAGTACTCAACTAAATTTTAGGAGTTAGTTTTATGACCTCTTCATTTTATTCTACCTCTTATTCAAAAAATATGGGGGATACTTATTTATGAATCAAAACATTTTATTTAACAACATCATCCTCTTTGAACCCTAGATGCTCAAAATCTCACCTTCTATGGTCAAGTATCCTCAATAATTCAACAATGGGAACTGTGATCTTTATTTGGATTAGGATTCTAGCCATGTTACACACATTGTATTTGGTATCGAGAATTTTCACATATCTACTTGTTTTAAGAATGCATAGGTGAATGATGTGAGCAAAGGTGAATTGTTCCAAGAAAAAAATACAAGCATACAAGACTGCAAATTATGAAAACTATAAGAGAGATAATTACAATAACTTATAAATAGCTCCAACTCAATATGATCAAATAGAATAATGCAAGATATGTACATATAGGAGGTGAATGTGTAACCTCCTCCTATAATCATGGTAATCTCCACCTAGGATAATGATAACCAACGAAAGAAAGAACAGTGTAGTCAAGTAGTAACCAACACCTAGAATAGTGTATTCAAGTATACACCTAAGTAAGCATATCCCATAAGTGTAGGGAAAATCCAAGTGAGGTGGAATATCTCGAGTAGGATAATACAAATAAAGTGAGGAAAATAAATCCTACACTAATACCCCTATAAGCACAACTTAGGTGGATAGTGAAAAATGAAAGTGGGTCCTGAAAACAAGGCCTGATGAGGTACCCACATACAATGTAATCTCTCATAAGATAGAGTAAAAGGAGAAAACCCAGTGGGAAAAACTCCCCCCAAAAGAGAGACATGAAGAAGTGAAGAGGATAGAAGAACCCCCTGAAGATGATGAAGTTGCTGATGTAGATCACACCCCAAGAAGAGCTCATAGATGAATGAACTTACTTTCAGTGAAAGGTTTAGATAAGATATCAACAACATGCTTTGAATACTTTGGAAAAATATCAAATTTTGACCTGGTCATGAATGAGATTTTTAATGAAGTGTATGTGAATCACAATATGTTTGGTCATCTCGATGAAGAACTGAATTATTGCATATCCAGATGGTTCTCTAGTTGTCACAAAATATGATTATAGGTTTCCTGAATTAGATAACAAGATCAAGAAGAATCCCTTGAAGATAATTAGCCTCAGTGGCTACATTAAAATCTCCCCTACACTATTCCTCTATGGATGATAGAGAAATAACATTATGATTGTTTCTCAACCAAGTAATAATACCAGAACCCAACGATAAATTGTATGTGAAGTGGAATTACAACACCCAATGTCATCACCCAATCTGATTCTAAGTAGCCAATGAAATCAATTTATGAACCAACCATGTAGTGAATCCCATATCTGTGTGAGCCCTGAATGTAGTGCAAAATCCTCTTAGCTTCTTTCCAATGTAGTTCATGAGGTTCCTACATGTACCTCAAAACAATACCAACGATATAGGAGATATCAAGTCTTGTGTGATGAAGTAAATGAGGTCTCCAATAAGTTTTTGATACAAAGTAGCATCAACCAAGGGTGTGGAACAATCACCATAAAGCTTGATTCCAAATAGTAAAGGACTCAGAGATGTATTATAGTCAGCCATGTGAAATCGAGTAAGAATATTGAGAGATTACTTGGGTTGTGCAATTGAAATCCATGAATCAGAATGTGTCATCTCAATGCCAAGGAAGTGGTGCAAGAGACCTAGGTCAGTCATGGTGAATTTTTCGTGAAGAGTTGTCTTAGTTTCTTAGATAGCCGATGAAGTACTCCAAGTGATCAAAAGGTCATCAACATTTATTATATGTATCAGTAATGAATCATCCCTCTGAAATATATATACGTTGGGATCTGAATGACACCGAGGAAACTAAAATCTAGGAGGAAGGAATCCATCTTAGCACACCAAGCCCTAAGGTCCTGTTTGAGGCCATATATGTATTTCCTAAGTCTGCACATTAAGGACAAATCCTAAACAATCCCTAGTGGCTTCTCCATGTAGATCTCCTCTGTAGGTCTCCATGAAGAAAAACACTCTTCACATCCCTCAGTGCACACTCCAAATAGGTGATGCGAGATAAAGAAAGTGTGAGTATAATAGAATTCATCTTGGATATGGGTGAAAAGGTATCTAAGTAGTCTATTCTAGCTACATGTGAAAAAACCTTGGCTACTAACCAAGCCTTGTACTTATCAACTGACCCATCTACTATAAATTTCGTCCAATATATCCATTGACATTGAACCATCTTCCTTCCATTAGGAAGTGAAGTCAAATCCTAAGTTTTATTATTAATTAAAGAATTATATTCCTTATGTATAGCTTAACCCACTTAGGTGTGCACGATGCCTCTCGAATTTTTGTGGATATATCATTGAAGCATAAAAGGCATGTGGCCTACTCTAATAATATCCTTGAGTACATCTATCATCCTCTAGATCCCCTACCCATGTGATTACACTCTAAAGTATCTGCCTAGCCCAAAGAGGGCATGAAATTGGCTAGTCATGTGTCAAATCGTCATCCTCTCAACTATAGCTAGAAGCGAGATGAGGATGACTCCTCATTACTTTTCTCACTGTCAGAACTAGAAGAAGTAGAAGACTCTGCCTCAGGAACCTATTGTGGATGATCTAAATCCTTAGACTACTCATCAAAATTGAGTGAAGCCAAAGTAGATGGAGAAGCATCAAGTAAAAATTCAACGAGACTATCTTAAAACTAACACTTCTCTTGATGAATAACTCGTGAGTAGTAGTAGGATGGATAAGTCTATAGCCCTCGATCCCCTCTAGATACCTAAAAAAGATGAAATGTTTGGATAAAGACTAAATTTACTTACGTTTCTCTTTGGTAATGCATATTTTTGGTGATCCAAAGACCACGAGTTCTTGACTTCTTATTTTTGTTCTATAAAGATTCAAAGGGAGTTATACTTTTAAAGTTTTTGGTAAACCTAGTTCTATATGTAACATGCACAATTGATGGATTCTTCCCAAAACCACATAGTTGAATATTTAGAGTGGATCATACAGTTTTCCATCTCTTTTAAAGATCTATTTTTTCATTCCACCACTCCATTTTGTTGAGGAGTATAAGGCATTGCCTGATGTAGTTCAATATACTTGTATGGTGCAAATTTTTTTAATTTTTTGCTAACATACTCCCTCCATTATCCATTCAAAGAACATTGATGTTTTTCTTAGATTGATTCTCTAAAATTTCCTCGAAGTCCCTGAAAGTAATAGAACTTTTCATATTTTTGCTTAAGGAAGCAAACCCGTGTATATTTGGAAAAGTCATCTATGAAGGTGAGAGCATATTTGGCCCTAGTGAAAGAAGGATGGGGAAAATCCCTATGACATCACTGTGAATCAACTCTAAAGGTGTTGAAGCTCTCCAAGATTTTCCCTTGTTAAATTTCTCTTTAGGGTGTTTTCCAAGAGCACAACCCTCACAAATTCCCTTTGAGAAATAAACTCTAGGAAATCATGTAACCATGTCATGTTTACTAAGATGGTCAAGGTAGCAGTAGTTAAGATGACCAAACTACTCATGCCATAATCTTCTAACTCCATCTAAGTGTGTGAGAAATGCAGTAGGGGAAACATCAGGTGAAAAGTGTGAGAAGGTATATAACCTAGCATGGTGATCTTCCCTTCCCACTACTACTTTGTAGTGTCACTATGAAACTCCCTGATCTTAATTGAATCTAGATCAAATAGGACTCTCATGCCCTTCCCTATATGATTCATCTGATACACTAACAAGAGATTAGTTGAAAGTGAAGGTACACTAAGAATTTTTTGAATGTTCCACCTTTGACTTCAACAAACCCTCTCCTTGAAACTATGGCTAGAGTATCATCACCCAAAGTGATGGAAGACATGTTGCATGGCTCTAAGGAAGAAAAATAAACTTGTTATGAACCCATGTGATGTGTAGAACCAGAGTATATAACCAAAAAGGAGTAGATGAGGATGAAAGTGTAATTATATATTTTCCGTTATGTGTCTCTTTATATTTTCCCTTTTCGTCGATAAATTCTTGGGTTGATGAAGACTATTTCACAAATTCAGGGACCCCTATGATGTTATTCTCAAGGAGATGACTAAGGTTTTCATTCTTCTTCTTCATACATTTGTGCTCATCCTACCCAAGTTTCTTTCAATAGGTATACTTAACCTTTTCCTTCTTAGGCTTCCCATTTGAACTAGATGTTTCAATTATAGTCTTAGAAGAGGTAGTGGATTTGTTTCTTTCTTATTTTTGGATCCTTACTCTTTTTTTAATTTCCTTGGTTGCTAGAATATTTTTGTTTCCCATTCTAGGAAATGAGGGCTTGAGGTTTGGATGACTTCAAGGTACCCATTTGAATTAACTTTTCTTTCTCCTTAGTCAAATCAGAAATGAAGTCATCTAAGGATGGCATAGACCATGTGGCTCCAAGAGCACTGCTTAGTAGCATAAAATGTAGAAACAAAGACAAAGTAGCCGAACCTAGTTTGGAAATCATGGAAAGAGAAAATTGTTCATCTCTCTTTTCTATACCAAATTATTTTAAATGCAATCGTAAGGACTTGAGCTTGGTAAATAAATATTCCAAGGTTTTTGCATGTACCCAAATTTACACGTGCTACATTGTCGGAATGGTTCAAAATCCCTTATGATGATTATTATCTTTTCAATGGTTTTGGAGTCCTATTTCTCACTTCAGTATATATATTTGTAGCTTAGAATGCTTCCCTTAACCATTTCTAGGCTTTTCTTTCTTTTCTTTATCTTTTCGTAGTTTTCCCCTATGTTTTTGCCTTAAGTTACGAAAAATTCCGTAGCTTGATTATGCAACCTCCCGGAGGTTACGTAACCACCGATATACCCTCGGCGCGGTTGTGTAACCTCCCGAAAGTTGTCTGTTGCCCCTCTGTGAAGACCAGAAATTTCTTACAATTTTTCCATAATTTTCTTCGGCATTTTTTGAATGCATGTCATTTCTTCAAACATGATTTTAGCACATGTTTATTGACAAATTAGCTATTCTTGGGGTTTTTGATACATACCAGCTTCCTCTTCCTTCCCTGATGACTAATTGGAGTTAACTCTCCCTTCTTGTTTTGATGTGGCATTCTTTGGCTGCCAAATGGCTTAGAACATTTCCTCACCATTTTTCTATAAGAACCAATCTTCTATCTAAAGCATTGGTTAGAGATTTTTGTTTTGGATTTCATCGTTATCTTTGTCGTAATATTGCCGGAAATATAAAATCAAGCAACTTCTCTTGAATTACTATTCTCCTACCTACATTGCTACCAGATTTTAACTCATCACTACTCTATCACTTCCTCCGCACTACCTAGCACAATTCCCTATATTCATTTGAGCACTAAATTTGGAAAAGAAACGAGGGATATCGTAGTAAAGCACTACTCGATTTTCCACTATTCTCCTAATTCCGAGGTTGGGGTGTATTTGGATTTCCTTAATATTTATTTATTTAATTTTTATGCATAATATTGACTAGAGTAGTTAAATCATTTCAATTCAAATCATTGCAATAGTTAAGTAATTACTATAGCTTTCATTTTGTCTACACAAAGCTTCTAGTGATAGATTTTTCCTTGCCTATCCCTGTGGGTTTGCAAGGGAAGTTTTTTGGAGGAAAGATTCTACATTTGTTTAAAGAAATTACAATTCCATTTCAATTTGCAATCTCCATTGAATCCTTCTTTACTTCTACTGGGGAAGTTTCAGGGGAAGAAGTGCTTCTGAGAAGATTTTACTTCTTCCCGTGTCTCTGAGGTGGAACAAAGGATTTAGATCCACAATTACAATTTGGAAAATCTTTTTTATTTAGGATAGGCTAGATTCATTCAGCACATATAAATAGTCACATCTAATTATTTATTTGTTTATATTTATTAATAATTATTGTAGAAGAAATTGTATTTCTTCTCATTTCTTCAGTTATTCTCTAGAAAGTACAAAATAAAAAAATATTAGTTTAATTTAATTAGATTTTTGTTTATTGTTGTATTTCCTTATTTAGTTGAAAAAGAACAAAAACATAGATTAGATTTCTTGTATTTAATTAGTTTTCTTTCTTGCTTTAGATTAATTTAATAGGTACCTCGCATGACCCTTTTGGGTCCTAGTGAACACAAAGATTACATTTTTGAACCCATAGTGCCACAAAAAACCTACTAGAAGAATTATCAAATATTGACCAAGCCCTTTGAATTCACATCTTCCAAACCACCTCGAAGCTACCTACTATCACTACATAGTTAAGGGATTTGAACGCCGAAGACGTTAGAGCTTACACATTTTTGGAAAATCATCTTAGCTATAGGTTTCCTTGATCACTTATTTTTCATTTGGTTCATTTACATGCTTTCTACTTATTCACTATATTTATCCATCTACACATGCTACATGACCATTCAGGGTCCCCAACAACCAAGAGAAGAAGTATATGATCCCTGAGTCCTGCAGATCAAACACAACTTACCTAGAGACAAACATTGACATGGGCCTTAAGATATTGGATTTTCGGTACTCTCCACTTCCAGCTATCATCATTTCACGCTTGAATTTCTTGAACGAAGAAGCCGACAAAGACTATGAATTTTGGTGGAACCATTCCGGGTGAAACTAGTTCCTATAACCCACTCACTTGTGTTATTCACACGTTTTCTCTCTCACTTCCATGAACTTGTCTGGAAACTTCTATGAGGAAAACATAAGAAAAATTCCCCACATTTCAAACACATTACCATCATTATCTATGAGTGAGAAATCGATCATTATTTACAAACTGTTTGATATCACCTACGTAGGTTAGACAAGTATTTACCGCCCTAGACAAGCATATTCCATAACTCCCATACAAGACATTAGATTTATTTGATCTGATCTTACCCACATTTCACTTATTTTTCCTTACATACTTCCCACATAGCCATCTATCCATTCCACATCATTTTTCCCATCACAACCTCGGGAGATCTAGTGCGCCTAAAATTCAAGTGCTGATTTTCAGTCGTACAAAATTGGTGAACATGATGTGAAGGACAAAGTTCCTTTTCATTTCCATTTTCTTACATTATTTCATCCATACTTCTCCTCTCCCATTATTATGTGGGTATTCATATACCCCCTAAATATTTCGGGTGAGGATTACAGCAGACCCATTCTGGGTCTTGAGGCTTGTTATCGCTAGATGGGTATGTAGAAATCACCCTCATTATTAAGTTGGGATGAAAATTATTCTTCTAACTTACCTTCACCTTAAAATCCTCTCCCCAAGGCACTAAAAAATTTTCCTCTATTAGGATTGATGAGATCGATCATCTAGAGTTCTCCAACTTGAAAAATATGACATTCACTAGAGAACAGGATTCTACCCTCCGACATTATCGAGGCCCCAAGACAACATGTCATTTGATCCTTTCACTTCTTTCCTCTCATCTAATGAAAAAATAATGGCACACTTCACCCAAATCAAGGAGTGTTTTAATGCCATGTACCAGTCCTTGGAAAGGTTATAAGAGTATACTTATGCGCCGCTTAAAAAAAAAAACTACTACCGCTACCCCTATAATGGAAAATATACCCAAAGAGGGGTGGCCTTCTAGAGAACAATTTATAATACGACATCACGTAACTTTATCTCCTAACCAGATCAAAAACATTCCCAAACATAACACAACACCATATTTAGAGTTAGGAATTAGAGCTTGCCTAGTTGTCTCACGTTTCATCTCTTTTCCAGAAAGGAAAGGTCTCTTACCATGCTTAAAAATCTTGATTATTTTCCTTTTGCACCATCACCTCCTCCGGTTTACATGGGTGTTCCTATCCCCAAAGATCTCCTCACTAGATCGGGCACATTAGGTATGCCCCCTCACACCTCATACAGATACCCTCAATAGGCACCAACCAGAAGTGCATTCTCGAATGCCATCCCAATTGGCAATACGATGTTCCCTGGTTTTGTTCCTCCCACTTTTATCGAATAATGTCCTCTCGTATTTGCATATGTATTCCAAATCACCGCAGGGGAAATGTTTTGTGTTCATTTCTTGTATGCTCAGCCTCAAGGGATACCCTATGCCCCTGCAAATGCTTACGTTGTGCCTTTTCAACCACTTGTTCCACCTCCACCTCCCCATCAAGGGTTGTCCATGGTCAAGTCCTATTTTATGGCACTTATGTCGAATATATTAAGGAGCCCCTTTACTTTACTATATGAATCATAATGATTCCACAAAATCTCCCCAAATTTCCAAAGTGTAAAGGGGAGGGGGAGCCAAATACGCATATTAAAGCGTATGAAACTACTATCGAGAGCTAATCCCATAGGATGCAGTTTTAGCAAATATCTTCCCCAAGAACCTTGAGGGGATCCCTCTCAACTAATACTATAGGATACCAGAAGCTTCAATCCATTCATTCAAACAACTTGTTTACAAATTTTTAAAGGATGTTGATACAAACAAACTCTTGCGAATAGGGATTAGAGAATTCCTCCATATCAAGCAAGAACATAATGAGTATATCACTCATTTTATTCAAAGGTGGCAGAAAGTCCTCTACTCCTCTGCTATTGCTTAAAAAATGGACCAAATGGATATTTGTTACTTGTTCCTTCATTATCTCAACTGATAAACTAAGGAAGAGGTCCAAAAGTTTCCTCTTAGAAGCTACAAGGAGGTTTTAAAGGGTTCTTTCCACATTAACCAAGCAATAATTGAGAGTGGTCGGAAAATGTATGGATTTAATGGGAGACTGGTCAACCCCTTTTAAGGTAATTCACACTACCCAAATAGTTAAAAAAATAATAACCAAGGACCTGAAGTCCTCAATAATAACTTTGGTGATACGACAGACAGTGTAAGTCATCAATCCAAAAGGCCAACCATCATTAACATCAACAATGTAAATAATGGTAACAATAACATGAATGACAATAATCAAAGGAGTAACAAATTTATTGCTTCCATTATTGTAGTGGACTTTATTCATCCTCCCCTCCTCAATAAGTTCAATCCCAAGACATGACTCAATACCCAAGTGGGTATCAAAACCACTACCAAAACCAAGGGAAAGGGCCTGTGAAATTTAAATTTAGAAATCAAGAACAAAACAAAAACGAGAACTATCCACCACAACACAATCAAAATTAGAGACCTCATGATTACGATCCTGATCTATACTTTGGTTTCTATAGAATTTGAGGACATCATTCTAGAATGTTCCGGATTACAAAAAGTTTATACAAATACTTCCGAAGATTAAATTCACCTCTTTGTTGAGATGTTTTTGGAAAACTCTATAAAAACAATGCAAAACACTCACATGGGGCCCATTTCCCCAAATTCCAACCTTAAGGTTTATAAAGACCCTCTTCTAACATGTCCTAAGATTGGAAAGCTCAATCCTCGTGGAACTAACAAGGATCCCCCATTAGAAACAACGATCATGAAACATCCACTTCATCAAATCCATCGGTATCTCATCCCTTAGATTTTTGGAATTTGACCAAGGTGATAGGTTTGATTGAGTCGTGTTATGGAGAAATCACATCACCCCCTGAATGGTTTGAGTTTGAGATGGGGCATTCGGTGTGATTGCGAACATTGAGTTATGATGAAGTGTGGGACATTGCAAATAAGAAAACTATCTGGAGAAGGTCAGTTCCTACCCATAACCTACCTATAACTAATTACTCCTAATTAGGAAAAACTATTGACTAATCCTAATCTAATGCTTCCAAGAGGACAAGGATAAAGATACATGGAATGAAAACCTACACTAAGAGTGGTGATACACCAAGAAAGGAGTGTTGATCACTTCCCCAACCTATAATAATGATGAATAAATGAATATAGAAAGGGTGGTCTTTCGTCACAAACTAGATCACACCCAATACATCATTCTTGAAATGATCACAACACACCCAAATCTATAAAAAAAAGGATATACAAAACCATCTGATTTGCAATGAGAGGCAAGACAAAATAATAAAATCATGTAGAGGTAAGAAAAATCAACACAAAACACAATTTTTTTGCTCCTTAAGATTTACATAGTACATTGCATGTAGAGGAATGCATGAGGCCATTACAGATTTTAGAGCAAGGCGTAAATCCCAGTATAGGGGTTGCATGGGAGAGAAAATGATCCACCCCTTTCACATGCAAACCCCTTAAATTTTATAGAGGAATAAAATGAGGAGAGAGAGAGAGAATAAAATCCAAAAATTACCCCAATCCCATGCAAAATCCATCATTGTCCTTGCATGAGTGATGGGAAAGTTTGCCAAGCCCATACTCCATTGTACCTTAATTTTTGGGGAAGAAAGGAATCCCATACCTCATCATTTTGGTAGGTGAGAAATCTGGAAACATTCCTCTAAAATGATGGATTTTATTTTCCAAAAAGTCTGATTTTGTGCAAATACGAGCTCCTAGTCAAAATTTATGGCCATCTGAAGATGAGGGTGTCATACTACAATAAATGTGAGTGGTTGATCTACTTTTTAGGACCTCGACCATGCATCACACCCTTCAAAATCCAAAATTTCTAACTTTTGGGATTTGGAGCTTTGGGTTTTTATACTTTACAAATTGTTTCCACTACTCATCGTTCTCATGCTAGCTCGAGAGTTTTGAAATGCTAAACATCCAAAGTCTGAATTTTAGACTTTGGAGTTCGGACTATGAACTCATATTATGTCATACTATTCACCCAGATTAAGAGCCAAAAGGTCCCAACATGCCAAAACCCCAAAGTCTAAAATTTAGACTTCGGTTTTAGACCTTTGTGTTTTCGGGCTTGTGGTACTTGTTCATCCGAATGAGCTCATGAAACCTCTAAAACTCCTAAACCATGAAGTCTAAAATTTGAACTTTTGGTTTCGGACCTTTGTTCTCCCCTTTTTTTGGACTTCCTTCCATCGATTCCCCTATGTTATTATGCCATTTACCTTCAAAGTCGAGTTAACCCCTAAAACCCTCCAAGCCCTTTCAAACTTCAGACTTTCGAGGTTTCGACTCATTTTTACATTTTTGTGGCAAGAACTCTAAATCACTCAATCCTTGAAGTCTGAAAATTTTAGACTTCAGCCTTTTTTTCTCGAATCACTTGCTTGCTCGGGCCTAAGCCTTCGTTCCTTCTTCGTTTGGCCTTTATGGCCCCGAACTTTGGTGAGTCCCTTTCGAGCTCTCCTCCATAGCTTGACCATTCCTACACTACCAAATCCTCATGCCTTTGGCTCAATGAGTCATTACTAACCTGATCCTGAACCCCCTTATGATCATTTCATGTCATTATTCCATTGATTTGAGCCTCAACTTGCCAATGCAAGCTCCCATGGCCAAATCAATCCCTCCATTTTCTCTATGCAAGGTCATGTTTGTCTAATTTTTCCTTAGGGAAAATTTGGAAAACAAGTTAGATACTCAACTTGAAATTAAGGGAGTGAATCTTACTTCAGATTATTCTGAAAACCTCTTCTATTTTACCCTTCAATGTCGACGATTCACCATTAGAACCCAAACCAATAGGGACCTATGATCTAATTACATATTTTATCAAGACCTTTTCTCACATTTCCTTTTTGAATCTATCAAGAAGTCTCATGAGCATCGAAAATATCTATTAGAAGCATTAGGCCTTGGAAATTTAATTCATGTCACTCCCAAAGTGAAGGCCTAGGTTAATAACATAGACTTCAATGTTTACCCTTCGGAGAATCCCAAAAGAGATGTTAGTGTCGTATTCAATATTAGCAAAATGCCAACCAATATTGAGTTAGCACAAAGAGGTGATCCTACATTGTACCTCTAGGTTTATATCTAGAACAACTACGTCAAGCATGCAATGATAGATGAAAATAAGAAGTCAACATAGTTCCTTTCTCATTTCTTCATAAGCTAGGCTATGGAGAAAAAAATTACTCTTCAATGTGAAACATGTTGAGAGGTTATGACAGCGTTAAAGAAACGTCCATTGTGACTATAGTGCTTTTAGTTACCCTTGGAATAAAGACTGTGTTGAATGAGATTTACATTATAGATCTGGAAACTAACTATAATATGATCCTTAGTTGACCCGAATACATAAAATGAAGGAAATCCCTTCTACATTGTTCCAAGAGGTCATATTCCTACACTTGGGTAAGGTTTTCATAGCTTAGGGAGACCAAAACTAGTTGAACTTCATTTGGCCAGTTGAAAGAAGAAACTAGAGATTCATATTGAGTTTGAGCTCCCAACTAAACAAATTTGAACAAGAACCAAGACTCAAATATTGAGTGTGATCTTATTCCAATGACCGAGTTAGAAACCACTAAGCCAATCGAAGGGGTTGATTCATGTGAAATCAAGGCTACTGTAGTATAAACTATATTAGCAAAAACTATAGCAGATATCATTAAGATTTTTAAGAATGATTTTCTTATCATTCTCTCGTTCGATTCCCTATGCATGGGACATCCTATTGGGATTGGTTCTCTCATATATGGTGTTTTTGATGGGATCTATATAGTTGAGGTCTAAGAATTCAAAGAGGAAGATTCTACAAATGATCAAACATCTACCTTTCCCAATGGTTTTGGAAAATCAACTATAATGGTGTGAAGTTCCACTTCGGTTTTGGGGAAGTTGTGATCCTTACTTCTCCAAAGGGAAGGATCATGCCTTTTACCATCATGTTAAACTTCCAATGTACAAATAAAGCCACAGAGTACAAATCCCTTATTTTAAGTCTCATTGTGGCCAAAAGGATGGGCTTTAATAATGTTAGAGTTCTATGCAATTCCCAACTTGTCGCTAATCGGTTCTCAAAGGTTTATGATACCAAATCGAGATCACCTACATCTCTACAAAACTATTATACTTGATCTTAATAAAGGATTTGACATTATCTCTATCGAAGCTATATTTAGAGAGTAGAACCTATTGGCCAATTCAATGGCTACTTCTTCTTCTCGCTTTTCTCCAAGAAATAACTTGAAAGAAACTGATTTTACGATCTCGGTTTGATCTCGAACCCCTAGTGCAAAAATGCCAACCAACACGATCCTGGCATATGTTTAAGCTGATTATGAGCCTACCTCCATGGACTTTATGTAGTATGATGAGGAAATCCTAAGATTCCTCAATGCATACATTGATCTTCATCCACATACAATAAGAGAGTATTTTTGCTTAAACCTCACCATTCCTCCTACTTCGGAGATTGTACATTGTGTTCTTCCTCATCTGAGAGGGTCTTGAGATCTATGAAGTAGAGGAAGAAGAGTTAGAACTACCGCCACCCTGCCCGAGTTCGAAGAGGGTAATTCCTCTTTGTTTGAAGGGACTATAGATATTAATATATGGATAGAGGAGGAACCAAAGATCTTAAAAATTGGTTCTTCTCTTACTCTAGATGAGATAGAAGTACATACAAAGGTTCTCAAAAAACATTCAAGGCCTTCACCTTCAATTGTAAGGAGATGACAAGAATTGCTCCTAAAATGGTGGTTCAAAACGTCATTATGAAGCCTAATTCCAAGCCTCAGTAAAGCATAAGTCATGACCCATGAATCCAAATGTGACTTTGATGGTCAAGGAAGAAGTATCGAAACTTATTCAAGTAGGTTTCATTAAACCAATGATTACTCGATGTGGGTGTCTAACATTTTCCTAGTTCTAAAAAATAGGAAGATACATATTTGTATCAAATTTTGCGATATCAACAAACCATGTCCTAAGGATGAATTTCCATTACCTTCATTATATGTCATTATAGATGAAATGGATAGCTATGAGTTATTTTCACTTATGGATGGCTTCTCTAGATACAATCAAATAAGGATTTCCGAGGAAGATAAAACTTAGACTACCTTTACTACCCTTGGGGAACCTTTTGTTACGCGGTCATTTTATTTGGTTTGAAAAACACCAGATCCACCTACCAATGACTAATGACATATATCTTCCATGATCTTATCTATAAGATTGTGGAATCTTACGTCAATGACCAGTAGGCTAAGGCTAGAAAATTTTATGATCACCATGAGGTGCTTCATATTATCTCTCTCGCCTTATTGAACGAGATGTAATGTTGAATTCTAAAAAATGTGTATTTGGAGTCACGGGAGAAAAAATGCTGGGGTATATCATTTCTTCTCAAGGTATTGATGTAGACCCAACGAAGATTCGAGCATTATAGAAATTACACCACCTTCGATGAATCAAGCATAAGGTATTTTTTGGGTAAAATTGGGGCAATCCGTAGGTTTATTCCGTATTTGACTTGTGTCTTCCATCCCATAAATAATTTTTTAAAGAAGGAGTTTATTAAAGATTCAACTTTGGAATTTCACGAAACATTTGAATCATGTCAAACATTTTCTCATGTCACCACCGACACTCATGCCAACAAAAGTTGACTCGTCCTAATCTTTTACTCTCAAGCCACCGAGGTTTCGCTAGATTGGATGTTGGCATAATATGATGACGATAATTATGAATACACTATTTATTTCATTATTCACATTTTGCTTGATTATGAATCACGTTATATGCATGCAGAGAAAGAATTCTCGTAAATATCTTTGTGAAAAAAGATTAATATATTACATGCTTAATCAAGAAATACGAGTGATTATCAAGTCTCACCAACCGATAACCTTATTGAATCAGTGGTGCCTTATTTAAAAAGGTCAGAAATTTTCTCACATTGATACTTGAATTCAAAATCATCTTCATTAACCAAAAGTCCTTCAAAGGAGAAATTATTGTTGATTGGTTGGCAGACAACCCGATAGATTGTGGAGACCTAGTAGACCTAGATTTCCCATATGAGTGTGTGTTTTATATAGAAGCAAAGCCTCCCATTACCTCATGTACATGGAATTTTGATGTCATTAATCACATTTTGGACCATGCATATTATGAGGGATAAACCTCACAATAAAGGTGACAACTATGTGTCATAGCTGCCAAGTATGTAATTATAGAAGAAGTTATCTATCACGAGATATTTTGAAAACATGATTTTGAGGTGTGTAGATGAAGAAGAATTCAAAACTATTGTCTTTGAATCGACAAAGGATTTTGTGGGGGTCAATTTAGAGGGCATGCTACTACCTAGAAGATTCATTGGATGGTTTTTTTGGCCCACCTTAGAGCATGATGTTGTAGAATATGTACGCAGGTGTCATAAATGCCAAGAATTCACACATGAGATACACATTCCTGCATAGGTCCTACAAGCAATCACACCCTAACCCTTCTCTACTTGAGGTCTCGATTTGATAGGGAAGTTTTCTTCCTCATCAATTGATTGCCTTAACTTTATCATTACAACCTCTAAATATTTCACAACGTGGGTTAAGGAAATTCCTCTCACTATTATACATGGGTTTGTGATCACCAAATTCATTTTGAATTAGATCATTTATAGGTATGGAGTCCCACAGTCATTATCTCGGATAATGGCACATCCTTTAAGAATGAAGAGGTGCGTGATTTGTTTTCGTAATTTAAAATATCACATCACACAACCTCTTTATATTACCCTTAGGCCAATAGATAGGCTGAGGCAACAAATAAAACATTGAATTCCATACTCCTTAAAAAATTAAGGAGAAGAAGCATGACTAGAATTTAAAGTTATTTCTATCCTTGTGGGACTATAGGACATCAAGACAAACACCTACAGGGAAAACCCTACTCCTTTAGTCTTCGATGTTCATAAGGAATTTTAGATGAAGACACATATCGAGAGGCATGACTTGTACAATTGGAAACCCTCGATGAAACTCAACATAATGTTGAGCAGGGAAACAATGTGTATGCTAAAAGGATGGCCCATCAAGATAACAAAAAGGTTTATGAGTAAGAAATATATGTAGCTGATATTTTCATAAGACTAGATAATGGATCGACAAAAATACTAGTGAAGGAAGTAATATTAGACCGAATGGTTAGGTCCATATCGAGTCATGGAAAACTATTAGAATGGCATGTATCATTTGTGTAACTTTAAAGGTGAATATTTTGGTTAATCAATCAATTCACTTCACCTTAAACACTTACACGCATAGTTCATTTTTATTTCCACATGTACAAGATACTACATCCACGCATATCATTTGCATAACCATATTATATCGTTGTGAAACAAGAAACTTACTTTATAAGAAACTTTTTTAAAAATTGAGTTTCAGTAATACTTCTTCAAATACTCACGATATCATCTTTATATTATTGAATCTTTTATAATATTTCTAGATGAAGTTTTGACAATGATCCAAACAAGTCCTACATAATTAGTTGTATTCATGGTTGCTTCTAGCTTAGTTGTTTTTTCCCATTGTTTATACTAAAAGCTTCTTGGTGTCACATATCTCCTAAAAAATCTCTCTTCTAACAAATCAATCTAAGGCATTTCACTTGGATTACATGTTCGCCCGACTCAACCTTTGGTGGTGATCCTCACATCCTACTATTTGCATGAGGTTGAGCCTAGGGGTAGGTATTCCCTCCTAAAATCGTAATTTAAATTTTAAAGGTCAAATTTATTAAAAATATATAAAGAAAGAATAAATACAAAAACAATTTCATTTTGTAAATAAAAATAGATTTATTTACCTCACTAGTCTTCGATAATAAGCCCATGTTTCTTACTAGTTGCATGAGGCTAGGAAAGGAGGGAAGCTCCCTTACTCTCCTATGCCTTGTCTTTAGTGATGAGCCCATGCTTCTTACTAGTTATATGGGGTGAGGTATAAGGGTTCATTTCAAGTAAATTAATAAGTTGTAAATAAATCAATAAGTAAAAAGTGCTTTGAATCCTTTGAAATAATTATAAAATGAGTTAGATTCACAAGTTACAAGAGATTCAATCCATAAAGCCATATTTTTCCAACCAGGAGGCCATCTACGGGTCTAAGTCTAGTTAAACTTGCAAAAAAACTGCATTCTAATTTAGATAGTTAGCCTTGTCTAAAGTTGATTTGTAGTATCCTAATTGGGTATTTGTCAAAACCTTATCCTCATACAATTATTTTTATTCATCAAAGTTATATTAATCATGTCCTTCTTGATTATTGGTGTTGAGACCTCACATATTACTCGGTTGCGTGGAGTTTAGAATGGAGTGGGCTCATTCCATTATCATATCATTCTCATCAAATTTTCCAATAAAGCAAAAATATCAAATATTTCTTGAAAATAAAAATTCTAAAGTTTGTAATTTATCCTCATATGCATCATATATATATCAAAAGAAATAAAAAAATGAGAGAGAAAGAGATCATTCTATTATACATTTTCATCATCATCATCCATGCATGCATCCATAAAAGCATATTAAAAGTCATCGGAACCTACACATCTAAAATTACACATATGGAACTAGTCATAAACAAGTTAACTATTACGTGAGATTTTGATTCGTAACAAAGTATATGTGTGTGTGTGTGTGTAAATAATCGATTTTTTGTACAATGCCATCACACTAACAAGTGTGTTCAAAATGCTCGCAATGAGCACACAATCTAAAATAATCAATAGATGTGTCCAAAACTATAACAAAGTAGTAAGTCCTATGGTCTATCCCTCTCTACGGGATCTAGATGCAGTGCATGGCTTGGGCTCCTACTTTGACTCCTATGGTGGGAGTGAGACCCTTCATGCTCAAATATGTGGGAGTGACAATGAGATGATGAACCAGGTGATATGCTAGTGGTGGTATCATTGTGCGAACACTCTCACCGTCGCCTCCTCTCATTTATCTTATATCTATAAAATATCACCCACATCTTGGTCACTTGTCATGCTACAATCCACACTAGGGAAAATACATCAGTGTGTCACCCTGCCATGATCAACTTCCTTGAGTCAATGAGTAACTCATCTCATGTCATGCCCATGGGGTGTGCAAAACTATCAACAAGGATGTTTCAATAAGATCTCGCTAACTCGCCAAAGATGACTACAAAATAAAAGAAAACAATGGCGAGTTATAAAGATACAAAAAAATTAAATATATATGTGTGTGTGTGTGTGTGTGTGTGTGTGTGTGTGTGTTGTGTAATTAACTAACACTTCTAGTCTAAGTAGCAAAATCAAAAGTGTAATGTTAACTTACTTGGATCTCATGGCCTCTAAGATGGATCTACCAAGGTCAGTGGTAGAGGTGGTGCTTCTATAGATGCCTTCTAAGATGAAATCTCCTTTAAAGCTACCTATGTTCTAAAAATTGACTCCTCGTCCCCTTCTCCTAAGGAAGGGAGAGTTCCCTCCGTGAATAAGGTCTCCTCCTTGTCCTCATCCTTGGCCATCACTGCTGTGGAATCCTCTCTAGTAGTTGTTCACTAAGTATCGTTATCCTCCTCGGCTCCCTCCTTCTCATCTTCCCCACTATGCTCTGGGAAACCTTCATATGAAGAATCACTCTCGGTCTAGCTAGATCGGGGATGGCGTGTGGTGTGTCAATCAAAACCCCAAGTGTAATGAAATTCCATCGAGCTTACCTTGTTGGGTAGATCTTGCCTCTCTAATGCCTCTCGTGTACAACTGGGACTATTGGGAGGGCATTAATATAAGGTAACCCAAACTATTGGGGAACCCTCCACACTATATAGACCTCCACTAGGCTATTCATGTCCTTCAATTGTGTAGTAGTGATGTATGCCACCACAATAATGGCATCCTCACCCCATAAACCGGATATATCCCGGTATGGTTGTGCAATCATGTCATATGTAGTTTGTCTAACAATAGGCTGATGATGCCCCTTCAAGGGCCCTATAAATTTCCATCTAATTACTCGATATCCCCGGGATATACTATCCCAACACCCCTCTAGTAGGGGATCATGCACTCAAAGACCCAACTAGTCACTAAAGTAGGATGACTGAGGGCCTTTCCATTTAGTTGAACCACCATATATAAATCATGATATGTAGTACCAAGCATGTTAATGCCCTAGGTGTAGATGCGACCATTCTCCTTGTAGTCATTTTTATACCCTTCAAAGAATAGGAAAATCCCATGCATGCCAAAGCATATCACACATGTGCACCAAATTTGTAAGATATCTCTAGATCTTCTTCTCACGACAATGGAGGTTTTTAGGTGAATTTATTCATTCTCCTTCTGTTCTTCCATCCTTTGACTATATTGATCAATATTTCTTCTAAAACCTATGTATCTTCATGGATTTAGATATTTTTCTACCACGGCGAAGCTGGTTTGAAGAAACAATGGTGGACTGAGGTGTTCTTTGCAACTTTCTTTTGGCAATGGAGAAGCAATAAGAAGCAGTAAGAAGCGGCAAAGGAGATAGAAATTTTCAAAATTTGGAGTTGGATTTGGGCATAATTTTGTGTCCTTGATGTCCTTTAAGCATTAAGGGATAAAAGGGACATCAATGTTCACATCGCTTCTCATCGCGACACTTGACGTAGATATGACAAAGGAGTGTTTAGTCTAAAAACTTGTTATAAGCACTGGGGATGGAAAATGGTCACATGAGGGACCAGGAGACATTCCTTAGGATGGGCACATTTTTATGTCCCTCATGTACCTCAAAAAAATGGACATGAGTTTCATCAATTTTCACGTAGCACATGGCGATGACACTTGACAAAGATCCCATTGTTAAGGTTTTAGCTCCACTAGCTCCTAAGGACTAAGAAAATGCAATGAAGGGGGTACATGGGTGACCGGGAGACATTCCTTAGGCTAGGCACATTTTTGTGTCCCTCATGTCTCTCAGCACAAAGGGACATGATGGTCATCAATTTTCACATTGCGCTGTTGTTGATACTTGTCACGATCGTGCGAGTGAGGAAAAGAGTTTTGCAAGCACATGGGAGATGAACTAGTGATTCGAGAGGTTTCTTGCATGACCACGGGGCTTATAGGGGCTAGGTGAATTTTCTTGTACCTCATGTCCCTTATATTGAGGGATGAAAGGGACACAAAATAACACCAGATCCTAGAGTTGACATATGTCCTCATCAAAATTTGACTAACTCTCGAACTCGTTCCTTGAGGGAAACTTCAAACAACAATATCTTAATCTCTCAATGGAATTGTTTGGAAAAAGTGTATATGATATTGAATGAAAATGGAATTCTAAATCCAATGCATGGGGCATCAGTTCTTGATTCCTCCATTTAGGCCCTAAAATATCAGATTTTTGATCTGGCTCCTTAGTTATGCATGAAAAAACAAGTTATAAACCTATTACGCCAAAGTGTTGTGAAAAATATGATTTCACCATATTTTAGGTCTTGGAATTCCCTTTTTGAATATGTATTTTTGGTTCCTAAATCCATCCATAGCTCCCGAAATCACTTCCCAAAGTTCAGCAACTCTTTTGGCCCTATGCACAATCTAGGCCCAGGAACCCTATTTTTGATCAAACTACCCCAACTCTTCCAAATATTTCCTGAATCTTCCAAAATCACTTCCATGATGTTTCTATACCTTCAATTCACCTCTATGTCATATTTATCTCCTCCTTTACACTCTATGGGTTGCTCCAATCTTGGGAAGGCAAGTGATAACCTTACCCGCTGCCCAAAATTTGCATTTTCCAAGAACTCCTAAAATCACCTAGGGGGTTGACTTGAATTTCCTAAATAACTTAGGGGACTGAATTGACATTAACTAGGAGGTCACTGGACTGAATGGGTAGACCCGAGGTTCCTTGGAAATGTAAAAATTGAAATTTTCGACACAGGGGTATAATTGTCATCCTCAAATATTGTCAAGTTTCTTGTTGCAAATTTGCATGAAAATATGCACCTAGGTACTATCGTCTAGGTTTTCACACTAGTTTCTATGTTACGTCAAGACCCAAGTCGGGTTCTGGTCTATTTTTTAGAATGAAGATAGTGGTGTACTGGTATTTTTCTGTCTTGAACTATGTCTTTATAATGCTATAAGGGATGACTAATTCACCCAATGGATGCCACCCCTCATTTAGGATGCATGCGACATATTTAAGGAGTATGCGACCTTAAGGAAGATGGATTTTTGTGCTAAAATTGATGCCCTAGAAGGGGAGAGATTGTTCTTGGTAGAAACAAAGGAACCCACAAAAAGAGTGGATGTAAAACAAGTGTTAGTGACAAAAGATGAGAATGCATGTAGAAGATGAGATGTAAGCTAAGCATGCAAGAAAACAATGTGAGTAAGTAATAATTAAGACATAGTAGACTAATAAAAGTGGGTTTCAAATATGGGACTTCATTAAAAATTTTGCAAGACACGCAACACCGACGAGGCCAAAATCATACACAAAATAAGAGAACATGAAAGACATAGGGAAATCCCATAAAAATGGAAAAAATGACAAGTAATAGTAGATAGTAACAAGAAATGTAATGAGACAAGCATGGTGTTATAGGGTTCTGCCGCAAAACAAATTCTACACATGAAGCATCGATTTAGCATGTTAGGAAGAGAAAGAGTATGTAAAAATGTGTAATACACGATATAATGTAGTGTGCTAGTATGAATAGAAAGTAATATAAATCAAAATAATATCACCTGTAGTATGTGTAATAAAGTGGATTTCCCCATGAGTTATCAGTGGTACTAGTAATAGGTATAGTGCCAAACATCCATACTTGTGTATCAATGTTTGTAAATTCTGTGATCACCACTATAAATCAAGTGAACACGCATGTGTATATGGGAAATATAATGAAATAGAAAGTATCTAGCTAACATAGTAAGTATGATGTTTCATGCAAGTATAAGTAATCAAGAACAATATGCGACTAAGATATGTAGTATGTTGTTGAGTGTAGATGGAATAGAATGCAGAGTGAATTTGGTTGGAGCCACATTACCCTTGAGTGAATTTGAATTTTTATGCATTTGATAAGGTCCATTTATATATTCCCCTCATTATTTGAGGATTAATTGTAGAAAAATAATGTGTCATCGAGAAATGGTTTGAACATGTGCGTTAGAAAGATGTGATCGTCAAAACATAGAGTAGAGTGAGTAATAAGTATGTGAGTTTGGTGGGGTTCATTTTTAAATATAAACCCTAAGTATGAATTGTGGAAGTAGAGTGCATCTTAGGGTATTGTTTTGTGTTGATTACATGAAAGAGAGATGTGTTAAATGTTTAGTATGTCAAATGTTTGCAAAAGAGATTAATTATGGATGCATTGAGAGTGTAATGTGATGCGTTGATTTTATAGGAGAGAGATGTATCATGTAAGCATCGAATATCATATGCGTGTGAGACAAATATTTCATGTGATGTGAGAGAGGTATGTTGTGAATACCATGAGTGTGTAGTATGTTGTGTTGAATGTGTGATAAAAATGTTTGGCAAATCGTGTTGAGTGTGTAGTGATGAATATGCATGAGAAGTATGTGTCGTGAGTGTGTAAATTATGTAGTGTGTGAGTTTTATGGGTATAGTATGCCCTCAATAGTCAAGTGGGAACCGTAGCATAAGATTTCATCATCAGGTAATGACGATATAATGAGTGTATCAAATGGGTTTGAAAGTTCTAAGAAAATATGAATCATGAAGCACAAACAGTGCATTAAGTGTGATAGGGCATGCTAGAAAAATTCATAACATCTTAAGGGGAGAATAAGTTTGATGCCCCCAAGTGTTCCAATTATGGAGTTCTATATGGTGATGCAAGAGGTACAATGTCATTGTGGGATAACATCTTTTGTGTCATGATAAGAGAGAGATCCAAAACAATGGTTGGTAGAAGAAACAATCAGACTATGCATTAGTGGTAGAGTTTGAAATGTGTTGTGAGGATCAAAATAAGGAGTAGTTTCTTTCACAAAAATTATTGGATACTATAGTGGTGAAATATTGGGTACCGTTGTATCAAATTCAATAGGATGAAGTGTTGAAACTATCTTTAGAGGATTTTGATTAGTTTGACTCAGTAATGTTGTAGATAACTTAGTAGGAGGTGCATTGAGACTAATTTTGAGAGGTAGTTGCTTATTTTGAGTGGATTTCATAGTTAGTGCTTGAGTGACAGAAGAAGAATCATTAAAAGTGATGACATGATTCTCATTAGACATTGACAAATCATATTTAGGAACCCATTTATATGTAGTATTTGGAGATAAACATGTAGGAGCCTTTTGTGTAGCAAATGAAATGAGACCATAGTGCCTAAGGTGGCCAATTTTTATTGTAAAGGATAAAACTTATTGTTGTTATTTCCATTGATTTGATGATAATTTCAATTTAGAGGATCTTGATATTTTGCAAGCCAATAAGGAGGATAGTAATGAGTAGATGGAAATCTGATCAATTTATGTGTGAGGATTTTTGGAAGAATATCTTGTTATTTAGTATTGAGATCAAACTTGAGAGGTTCTGATAATGGTAAGACTTGAAGTTCACTGATATGAGCATATGTAGAAGACATAAAATAAGAATGAGAAGAAGAATTAGCATGATCCTAAGAAGTGTTTTTAATATGTTGGATTTTATATTTAAATATGTAATCGTGGATTACATATCCTGAAATTTATCTTGAAATAAAGAAATTAAAGCTTTAATAGAATTGAAAATTGATTGATTGGCATTAGAACTAATACATTCATCGGAGAGATGATCAAAGATGGCACTGACTTGTGAAGGTAGCATGTTTTAAGGAGATACATAGTCACTATGATTTTGTGAAGAACATATTTACAAGATGGGTGCATTTGAAGCAATTGAAGAAAAGAGAATTGAGATACCTTATCAGCCATGATATAAGAAAAAGAAAGATTCTAGAGTATTCTATTCATTAAAGACTTTAGAAACAAGGAATTTTTATTTGAGTAATGTTTCCTGTTCTAAATACGTAATTTAGAACACACATTCCAAAACAACCATTCTTATAACAAATAACCATATGTATCTATAATGACTCGGTAAACTACCGATCTATTCATGTTTAACACTAAGTATTGAATACTTTTCTGTATACTATGTATACTTGGTTCTCTTACCCTGTTCTAGGTATTGAGTGATCTGTCTAAGGAACCTAACTGAATAGTTGTTACCAATATTCATCTGCATCTTGATCCTTAGACTAGGTGACATAGGACAATGCAATCAATAACTTGCGATACTTTGGCCAAAGATTCTAACATACTGTTTGTATTACTTATTCCTTGATGACATACTCATCAATCCGAATACATCCTTCACCCCCACTCTATTGTTATCTAGAATGTCCTTTACTGACTTCCATCAGTCCTCTTGCCCAAGGTTTAACCCTAGTTCTGGTTAACAACGTAGGTTATGATAGGAAGGAGCTCACAAAGACTTAGGATAGATTGGCATACTAGGTCAACCTAAGTCAACCCCATGTGCCAAGGTACCTTGAGTCCTAGAGGGCTACTTCATATCGTAACTATGCTACTTCCCAGTCCGGAGAGAAACTAAGTTCAAGTCCAAAAGTGTGTAGATCTAGACGATCAATGCAAAAGGGTGTTGCCACATGTCAACTACAATGTTGTATCCTCGAGAAGATCCTAATCTTCTCAAGGTACAACCCTACAGTCGCATGTGCCAGCATCCTACAGAACAGCCTCATCGAGATATACATACCCCTAGGAGATTATTAATGTTTAATTAATTTGGATTCTTAAAGGCAGATTTCAGCAACCCTGCCCAAACTCTAATCCAACTCTCCCTAAGTTCTTTTCCAAATCAGGTGCCATTACACCCTAAAGAACTTCCTTAACTTAAGATTGCTTTCGATGTTTGTTAATTTTGGCTCAACAAACAACTACCAAGAAGAAAGGACAACAACCTCTTAAGTTCCATTTAACGAGACTTAACCACTCAAGGAAGTGTAACAACCACCGAGGTTGAAACATAGTAGTTTTTATTAAATGAAGTCTAATGATATATATCATATCTTCCTTCTTGTCCACTTTTTCATAAGAGAGGAAGAGTCTTCCTCTTCATGGTTAAGTTCTAGGGTTTAACACACCCTTTATGTCCTTTACAAATTTCATAGTTTCCATTGTAAGTTCATTATACGTTACTTTTATAGTAAGAGATGTTTTAATAGGATCATTGAAATTCTGCAACTTATTTAGTTGCATCACAATTAGGGAATTACTCTAAATCCCTTTTTCCTACTTATCCAAGAACACTCATTGAAACATATAAATAACATGAAGAATATCAATAAGATAGGATTCCATTTCTTTTACAAAAGTACAAGATAATTTACATACTTCATGCAAGTAAATTCTCATTCTACATTTCATTTTCAAAACTTATACATTTACAACTTATGCATTTTAGACATACTGCATGACAACAACCTTCATTCAAAAGAGAATAACTTTTCTTTTTCAATACAACTTAAGAATAGATCAGAATTCTTCACAAGAATCAACTTAGATCAGCCAATGCATCATATAAGTTTTTGCCTTCTTTTATCACTTACGAAGTCCATCTACAAAAATTGCTAGCACGGGTCAGTTCAATGAACTGAGCATGATAAGCACTAAGCCTTAAAAAAGTGCATTCCACTAATTGTTCCAATAAAAACAACCCTACTTTAATGAACAACTAGTATTTCATACACCCTAAGCATAAGTAATATCAATAAAAGAAGAGCAATACTAAACCAAGATTAACAAAAAGAAGAACATAATATAATCTATAAAATCTATCTTACAAATTAAAGTATAATTGATCCCATCAATTATCTTTACCAAACAACAAATCATAATATCTTATTGCTTCCAATTCTACCAAATATAATACAACACTTATCTTTACTATAAGATACAGAGTGTTTATAGTATATTCCTTCTTTGGATGTTTCATCTAACTTTCAAGTAAGAAGGAGAGAAACCATTCCCATTATGCCAAAGTACATAACATCAACAAGGCAGAAACAAGTGTATATCAAGATTTAAACTATTCCTTTAAAGGTCCTCTACTTTAAAATTCAACATCTTAAAGTATTCATCATAACAGAATAAGATCCCAAACTATATTCATTTCTTTCAACTTAATAAAATAGTTTTACCTCCTCTCATACATACAATTTAAGTTCATTCAAGAGTTCCAAGGAAAGAGAACAAGATCAACTTCAAGGAAAAAGAAAACTAAATGCTACCTTTCCTTCTAAATCTTCACATTATAATGCATGAATTCTACCTTCCATTGGGAGCATTGTAACAATGAAGTTCATACACAGTCCAAGGATAGTAAAGTTTCATAGTTTATCTTTCAAAGACTTATCACTCTTTCATTGGACCAGAACAACCTCAAGGTAAGAAGAAAACATGCAACATTTTTCTTTCTTAGGACCCTTTACCCTCCAACAGTGAAGTTCCATCAATCCATACCATTAATTTTCCCCCTTTCTATACTCGATAATAAAATAGTGAAGTTCAACACACAGTCGCAGTCAAGTTTGAATCACAATTAACCTTCCAAAATTAACCAATAGTTAAGGAAGAACTATCTACACTCAAAATATTCCCGAGTGCATCACCGCAATATCTATAGATTGAGATTCCAAAAACAAGACAACCAACAAGCTGATTCCAATCAAAATCTCTAAGAGTTTATCTAACAACCTACTAAGCCATGCTTCCTATTTTCTCTTACACATGTAGTTTATTCCAAAGGATTATAAATCTAGAACCACTCCATCCAGTAATAAACTTAATTTACATGACAAGATCGAACAACTAATTAAAAATATATTCAGTCAAAGACTCGAATTACAAATCCGAACACAATGTAAAGCATAAGCTCCCTCAAAGGGTCAAGTTCATTCAAATGCTTTTAACCAAGTTCGGGTAACAAAATGTTCCCTCTTTAGTTTATAAATTAGTCAAAAGACTATAATGACTGAACCAACACATCATTCAGTTACCTTTTCCATTAAAACCTCCAAGTAAAAGATGATTGCACAATGTTGCATCACAATATCACAATCACGAATTCATAAATACACCAGCACCATGATGCTAGACCGAGTACACTGAAACTACTTTAAATAGTTTAGAGTAAGAAGAAATGCTTCCATTTTTAGTTAATCATCCTATCAAACCCTGTTTCGTATGGACTGTAAGATTCTTAACAGAGCTCAGACCCGATGACAACAAGATACGAAAGTCGGGTTCATAATGAACCAATAATAATAGTTAAATAGTCACAAGGACAATAGTTCACAAGCACCATGCCTTAAGAGGCTTTGAACAATAGTCTAACTTATCCAAGATAACAAACATAGGTTCCAAGTTAGATGCGGTTTTCAACAATAGCCACAGTTTTCACAAGTTGTAATACAAAAACCAAGTCATATACGGTTTTTCCAGTGCATGCAAACTTTACAATAATCAAAGTTTCGAAAGGTGAGATACAAAAACAACAAGCCATATACGGGTTAATTCACAGTCAATTTAACTATGAAATAACACGCTAACACCATAGAGCCAAGAATCTCTACAATGGTTCTATCCATCAAACACATTTCCAACAAATAGCTCGAACTTGTTTATAAGTATCCATAAGAACTAGGAGTTTCTTACTAGTTCGAGTTCACAAAACACAACAAGTTCACAAACACTAAACTCAACAAACATAGGTAGATCTCAGTAACAATTATAGGCCATAAAAGAAGTCAAAACCAAACAACAATTTCCAACAACCGAAGAAGCTAAACAAAGTTACCAACTTTGTTCACGTATGCATAGTTCCTTTGTGCAAAAGACAATACAACATAAGCTTTCAACAGAATCATGTATAACATAGATTCAAAACCCAAAATGCAAGTTTTTACAAAACCCATCAATCAATTTACCAGATAAGCATGAATGCACAAAACTCATTAGAGAAAAGTTGTTTTAATGAAAACACTTAGAGGAAAGCAAGAGATTTTAACAGTTAGAGCCTATCATGCCTGATAGTGTCATTGTAAAATCGAAGAAGACCTCTAGCCAAACTCACTTCTTCTCCTCTTCTCCATGAAAGATCAAACAACCAGATACTTCTTCCACAATGCTTCTTATACATTCCACAAAATGAAAATAGATTTGAAACCTCCAAAATAGCCATGAAGTGTAGTTTAAACTGTTGGTTTGAAAAACCAGAGTGCATGTAGAAAGAAAATTGAGAACATGCAAAATGAAACAACCCAACAAAAATCCATTGGCATGCCTACCTAGGTGGTTTGGGCTCAATAGCCAAAAACAATTAATTTCATTTACTCCATATCTCCCACCTATTCTTCCTTGCCACCTACCAATTATGGCAATCATCAAATCAAAAATAACATGTATTTCCATTTTTAGTGATACTGCCACCTAAGCCTCCGCCAAACCAACTAACCCCTGCCAAAGTGGCAGTCCGTATGCATGCATTAATAAACCTTATCAACATCATCATAAATGCCTTAGGAACCATCTCCACTATGCATGTGACCCCCTTAAGTCCCAATTCATATCCATTAGTTTAGGTTAGGTTAGATTGCTTAGGTTAGATCTTAGGTAGAATTTAAATTTATACCTTAGGATATAACACTAATAACTAACCCCCCACCATGGCCTTAGCAATTAGGTTAGATAATTTCCACATAGGTAAACAATTCAAAGTGCCATAGTTTAGAACACTAGGTTAGGTTACAATAGTACCTAGTAGTATTAGGATCTAGGTTAATTTAATACCTAGTAGCCTTTTCAATCCCCATTAGTACTGAGCTTAGGTTAGGTTGCAGATCAACAATTCAACCGATCAAGACAGAATAAGGAGTTTTAGGTTAGGCTTAGAATTCTATCAAGTATCATGGCTTAGATAGAAATACATATGTATATTTTACCTAGCTTAGGATCCCAGATATCTTTCTCTTATGTTGTGAATAGGTTGCATGCCCATTTTTATCAGCAATGACCTGTCATGGTTGATCTTCAAAGACCCAAGTAGAACAACCTACTGAATGGAAGTATGTTCACACAAAATTAAAGAACTTGCAACAACAAAAAGTTCAGTCCAACATGTATCTTAACTCTTGGAATGTCAATTTTACCATTCATTCAATGGAGTAGATTCAAAACATCCCTTGGATCACTGAAATTGATCCAAGGATGAGTCGATAAAAAGACAAGTTTACAACTCTTAAACCAGATTGTAAATCACCTACCAGAAGTGAAAAATGGATTCAGAGAAGTCATTCTAGTTTAGTCAAAGGATCTTAAGAGTAGAAAAGACGTATCCATATCAAGCATGATTTCCAATAATCAGAAGAACATATCCTTATATGGAAAATCACATATCAACACTTGAATGCAAAGGAGGAAAATAACAACAGTCAAGGGTGTTACATGCTCCCCTCCTAAAAAGAATCATCATCCCGATGATTATCTCTTTTAACAATTTACATCAAGGACAGTCAATTCATTCACTTCTCTACTCCTAAGCCAAATATTTCAAAACCTTATGGTTCCAGAAATCAGTATTAAATAAATTTTTATTCAAATCAAGTAAATATCTACCCAAAACTGGCTTACTTAATGTCATAAAGGATAAATTTATAAAAATTATCAACAAATTCAATTCTATTCAAATAGATATGGAAAAGCAGTTTTCATATCCTCTAGATTTTCCCAAGTTGCACTCTCCTTGTTAAAATGGTCCCACTGGACCTTACATTGACTTATTTCTCTATTTCTTAAATGCAATTGGTGAGTTTCCAAAGACTCAAAATGGGCTTAACCATGATTATTCCTGGTCTTGGACCTGAAGAGGAATTCCAATTTAACACATGTGATAAATCTGAAACATATTTCTTAAGCAAAGAAATATGGAAAACATCATGCATTCATGACAAAGCAGGTGGTAGTGCTAAATGATAAGCTACATGATTGATTACTTCAACTATTTCAAAAGGTCCCACATAACATGGTGATAACTTGGTAGCCTTGCCAAAAGTTATGGAACTCTTTTTCAGTTTAACCCAAAGAAAAACCTTTTCTCCAAGTTCAAATTTCCTGTCAACCCGCTTTAAGTCAACATAACTCTTTTTCCTATATTTGCTACTTCTTTCAAGTGTTCACGAATCATTTTAACTTGTTGTTCCATTTCCGTAAGGATTTCAGGTCCAATTACCTCTCTATCCTCAATGCTATCCCAACTAATAGGGGTTCTGCATTTCCTTCCGTAAAGCACCTCGAAAGGTGCCATCTTAAGAGAAGCATGATATGTATTATTGTATGCAAATTCAACTAATGGAAGGTACTCCTCCCACTTATACTGCTGATCCATACAATACATCCATAACATATCCTCCAAAACTTGATTTACTCTTTCAGTCTATCCATCCATTTCCGGATGATACGCAGAACTGAAATTCAATTTAGTGCCAAGAGCTGGTTAAGCATTTTCCAAAACCTTGATGTCATTCTAGGGTCTCTATCAGATATGATTAATTCAGGTACTCCATGTAATCTAAAAATTTTGTGTACAAATCTTTTAGCCAAAACAGAGAATCATCCTTTAGATTTCCAGCAATAAAATGAGCTACTTTTGTTAGTTTGTCAACTACTACTAAAATAACATCATGTTTATTTCTTGACATAGGCAATCCTTGTACAAAATCCATGCTTATTACCTACCATTTGTACTACGGTATGCTATGAGGATACAACAAACCAGCTAGATGCATATGTTCCACTTTTACTCGTTGACATTCTAGATAATGAGTCACAAAATCTATAACATCCTTTTTCATTCCTTTTCAAAATATTGTTGTTTTATATCAGCAAGCATTTTTGTAATGCCAGGGTGTCTAAAAAGGTGAATTGTGAAACTCTGTCAACAATTTCTTTCTCAAATCATTAGATAAGGGTATGTATACTTTGTTTTCATATCGTAAGATTCCCTCATTATCAAAGTGAAAACCTTTATACCTTTCATCCTTCGGATCTATAGCAAGCACTATTTTTACTTGCTGAAAGTAAGAGTCAGATTCCATAACACTTTTTACTTCATCCTTAAACTGAGTTCTTAGTGTTATAAGAGTAGAAATGTGCTTCCTACAACTTAGAGCATCAGCCACTCTATTCTCTTTTCCTTTAATGTAACTTATGTCAAAATCATATTGAGACAAAAAATCTAACCACCTTCGTTGTCTTGCATTCAGATTTGGCTGAGTGAAAATGTACTTCAGTCCAAGATGATCAATTTTCAACTCAAATGGTTTACCAAGTAGATAATGCCTCCAAACTTGAAGTGCATGAACTATGGCAGCAAGCTCTAAATCATGTGGAGCATAATTCAACTCATGTAACTTAAGTTTTCTACTTTCATAAGCTATGACATGATCATTTTGTAACAAAATACCTCTAAGACCCTCCCCTAGATGCATCCGTTACAACCATGAAGTCTCCATTAGGATCAGTACAAGCTAAAATAGGTGTTGAAGTCAACTAACTTTTCAAATTTTTAAAAGATTCACATTTATCATCCCAAACAAATTTCTTATCCTTTTTCTGCAATGAAGTTATTGGTGTAGCCACCTTAGAAAAATCCTTAACAAATTTTCTATAATAACCTGACAAGGCCCATGAAGCTTCTAACTTCATGTACATTCTTGGGTGCAGGCCACTCTGATTATAGCTATAATTTTAGAAGGATCTACAATAATCCCATCTTTACTTATAACATGACCCAAATAGTGAACTTCAGTGTCATAGAAAGAACATTTGGACAACTTACCATATAACCGTCTCTTTCTCAGAATTTCCAAAACTATTTTCAAGTGTTCATGATGCTCCTCCACACTTTTAGAATATATGAGAATGTCATCCAAGAATACAAGCACAAACTTGTCCAAGTATTCTTGAAAGATATTATTCATTAAGTTCATAAAATCTGTAGGTGCATTCGTTAATCCAAAGGGTAAAACCGTGAATTCATAATGTCCATACCTTGTCCTAAAATCATTTTATGAATGTCCTCATCCTTAATTCATAATTGATGATATCTAGACCAAAGGTCTATCTTAGAATATACCGATGCTCCACGCATCTGATCAAATAGGTCATCAATTCTAGGAAGTGGGTATCTATTCTTGATTGTCACTTTGTTTAACATCCTATAATCAATGCACAATCTGAGTGTTCCATCCTTCTTTTTCACAAAGATCATTGGTGCTCCCCAAGGTGAAACACTTGGTCTAATCAAACCCTTAGACAAGAGTTCTTGTAATTGAGCCTTAAGCTCTACTAACTCTGTGGTAGTCATTTGATAAGGTGCTTTAGAAATAGGTTCAGTACCTGGTTTGATTTCAATCATGAAATCAAACTCCCTTTTGGGTGGTAATCCCAGTAATTCTTCCGAAAACACATCACCGTAGTTCTATAACAATGATAACATTCCATGAAATCACTATTTTCTTCCAAATTTCAAATTTTTTACTACATATAAGGTACAACCCTTATTTTTGGCCTTTTTAAGTTACATAGCTGATAATTTCCTAACAAGAAATTTCTCGTTTTACACCCTAAATCTCTATTGTTTTCTATAGATCATCTAAACAACTAATATGTTTTTCAAAATAGTCTACCTTTGCTTTATGCTCTGCTAACCAATTTACACCTATGACTATATCATAAGATCCCAAAGGTGCTACATAGAGATCAACTTCTTGTGGAAAAGCTAGGTAAGTCAAGGACTACTCCGAAAAGACACATACTAACTATATGAACAAAATTATTACCATAATGTACAGTCCATGATTTATCCATTTTTCCAGCTTTTCTTTTAAGTTTTGAAGCAAGTTTTACTAGAAATAAAACATTCAGTAGCTCTCATATCAAAAATAATAGTTACAGGTATGCCAAATAACTTACCAAGAACTTCAATAGGTGTAACTTGCTTTTCATCTTGCTTGTCAGCTACTACAATATGTATCTTGTGCTTGCTGATTACAATCATCCTTCTTTAAAGGACATTGATTCATGTAATGATCTTTTCCACAGTTATAATAGCCTCCTACCGGTCCCTTTTTGGGCTCAAAATTATTTCTAGCCTTATAGTTATCATTTTGACCTCCATAGGGTTTTTGCCCGCTATTATTATTCTTGGAAAAATTGTTCCATGTATTACCAACAGTCTTATTCATTGTTGTTTTCTTATTAATATCGGTTGGAAACTTACTTTTGTTACCAAAATTTTTCCATGGTCCTTTCTTAGGTGCAAGAGAAGCTAAAGAAGAGTTTGGAACTTTCTTCCGTACTTCTTCCTTGTGAGCAAAAATAGCCTTTAATTTTTGTTCCTACCTTATGGATTTTTCAACAACCCCTTCCATAGTGGTTGGGCTATGAACATCAACCTCTCCCCCAATAATGGGATTCAACCCCATGATGAATTTTCGTATCCTGAACTTCTCATCAGTTTGATACTGAGGTACATACTTGAGTAGTTTCATAAATTGTTCCCAATACTCAGTTATAGTTAACTTCCCTTGAGCTAAGTTCTGAAATTCAGTCATTTTATCATAATAAAGTTTTGGCAGCCATCGTTTCCTAAAATAACCTTTAAATTGATCCCAAGTGATGTTAGTTTCATCAATGTTTAGCTCAACCTTACGGTTGTCCCACCATGAAGATGCTTCATGGGAAAGCTGATATGCTCCCCAAATAGCTTTGGTTTCTTCTGAGAAGTTCCTTATTGCAAAGTACTTCTCCATCTCATTGAGCCAATTCTCAGCTCCATCACCTAATGTGGTGCCATCAAACTTAGGTGGACTTATCCTTTTTATATCATTAGTGAGTTCAACAGCCAACCTAGCCTTTTTGTTTTCTAGCTGGTCAGGCACATTAACATTGTTATTATCAACACCCATATTGGGGTTGTCCTCAGGAGGTGGCTGATTGTTATTACTAGCTTCTTCTTCCTCCTCATTACCCATCACTTGTTTCTCAAGCACAGTCAAATGATCTCTTGTGTCCAATAGGGCAGTAAGGATCTCATCAAGTTTTTGGGTTGTTATCTGCTCCTTCCTCAGGTGGAGCATTGTTTGCAACATTTCCTCTTGTCCTAACCATTTTTGTTACAAGAAAATTCAAGTTTTTATCAGATTATGGACACAATAGGTCCAAGAGCTGCAACCTTTAGCTCTGATACCAAGATGTAACATTCCTATTTTAAGACTTTAGAAACAAGGGATTTTTTTTTTTTTGAGTAATGTTCCTGTTCTAAATATGTAATTTAGAACACACATTCCAAAACAACCATTCTTATAACAGATAACCATATGCAGCTGTAATGACTTGGTAAACTACCGATCTATTCATTTCATGACTCGGTAAACTACCGATCTATTCATGTTTAACACTAAGTATTGAATACTTTTCTGTATACTACGTATACTTGGTTCTCTTACCCTATTCTAGGTATTGAGTGATCTATCTAAGGAACCTAACTAAATATTTGTTACCAATATTCATCTGCATCTCGATCCTTAGACTAGGTGACATAGGACAACGCAATCATAGCTTGTGATACTTTGGCCAAAGATTCTAACATACTATTCATATTACTTATTCCTTGATAGACATACTCGTCAATCCGAATACGTCCTTCACCCCCACTCTATTGTTATCTAGAATGTCCTTTACTAACTTCCATCAGTCCTCTTGCCTAAGGTTTAACCCTAGTTTCGTTAACAACGTAGGTTATGATAGGAAGGAGCTCACAAAGACTTAGGATAGATTGGCATACTGGGTCAACCTAAGTCAACCCCGTGCCAAGGTACCCTGAGTCCTAGAGGGCTACTTCGTATCATAACTACGCTACTTCCCAGTCCTAGAGAGAAACTAAGTTCAAGTCCAAAAGTGTGTAGATCTAGATGATCAATGCAGAAGGGTGTTGCCACATGTCAACTACAGTGTTGTATCCTCGAGAAGATCCTAATCTTCTCAAAGGTACAACCTACAATCGGCATGTGTGTCGCATCCTATAGAACAGCCTCATCAAGATATACATACCCCTAGGAGATTATTAATGTTTAATTAATTTGGATTCTTAAAGGCAGATTTCAAACCCCTGCCCAACTCTAATCCAACTCTCCCTAAGTTCTTTTCCAAATCAGTGTCATTACACCCTTGAAGAACTTCCTTAACTTAAGATTTATTTTGATGTTTTTAATTTTGGCTCAACAAGAAACTACCAAGAAGAAAGGACAACAACCTCTTAAGTTCCATTTAATGTGACTTAACCACTTAAGGAAGTGTAACAACCACCGAGGTTGAAACATAGTAGTTTTTATTAAATGAAGTCTAATGATATATATCATATCTTCCTTCTTGTCCACTTTTTCATAAGAGAGGAAGAGTCTTCCTCTTCATGGTTAAGTTCTAGGGTTTAACACACCCTTTATGTCCTTTACAAATTTCATAGTTTCCATTGTAAGTTCATTATACGTTACTTTAATAGTATGAGATGTTTTAATAGGATCATTGAAATTCTGCAACTTATTTAGTTGCATCACAATTAGGGAATTACTCTAAATCCCTTTTTCCTACTTATCCAAAAACACTCATTGAAACATATAAATAACATGAAGAATATCAATAGGATAGGATTCCATTTCTTTTACAAAAGTACAAGATAATTTACATACTTCATGCAAGTAAATTCTCATTCTACATTTCATTTTCAAAACTTATACATTTACAACTTATGCATTTCAGACATACTACATGATAACAACCTTAATTCAAAAGAGAATAAATTTTCTTTTTCAATACAACTTAAGAACATATTAAAATTCTTCACAAGAATCAACTTAGATCAGCCAATGCATCATATAAGTTTTTTCCTTCTTTTATCACTTAAAAGTCCATCTGCAAAAATTGCTAGCACGGGTCAGTTCAATGAACTAAGCATGATAAGCACTAAGCCTTAAATGAAGTGCATTCCACTAATTGTTCCAATAAAAACAACCCTTCTTTAATGAACAACTAGTATTTCATACACCCTAAGCAAAAGTAATATCAATAAAAGAAGAGCAATATTAAACCAAGATTAACAAAAGAAGAACAAAATATATCTATAAAATATGTCTTACAAATTAAAGTATAATTGATCCCATCAATTATCTTTACCAAACAACAAATCATAATATCTTATTGCTTCCAATTCTACCAAATATAATACAACACTTATCTTTACTATAAGATACAGGAGTGTTTATAGTATATTCCTTCTTTGGATGTTTCATCTAACTTTCAAGTAAGAAGGAGAGAAACCATTCCCATTATGCCAAAGTACATAACATCAACAAGGTAGAAACAAGTGTATATCAAGATTTAAATTGTTCCTTTAAAGGTCCTCTACTTTAAAATTCAACATCTTAAAGTATTCATCATAATAGAATAAGATCCCAAACTATATTCATTTCTTTCAACTTAATAAAATAGTTTTACCTCCTCTCATACATATAGTTTAAGTTCATTCAAGAGTTCCAAGGAAAGAGAACAAGATCAACTTCAAGGAAAAAGAAAACTAAATGCTACCTTTCCTTCTAAATCTTCACATTATAATGCATGAATTCTACCTTCCATTGGGAGCATTGTAACAATGAAGTTCATACACATTCCAAGGACAATACCATTTCATAGTTTATCTTTTCAAGACTTATCACTCATTCATTGGACTAGAACAACCTCAAGGTAAGAAGAAAACATGCAACATTTTCTTTCTTAGGACCCTTTACCCTCCAACAGTGAAGTTCCATCAATCCATACCATTAATTTTCCCCCTTTCTATACTCGATAATAAAACAGTGAAGTTCAACACACAGTTGCAGTCAAGTTTGAATCACAATTAACCTTCCAAACTTAACCAATAGTTAAGGAAAAATTTTCTATAGTCGAAAATATTCCCATGCATCACTATAAGATCTACAGATTGAGATTCCAAAAACAAGACAACCAACAAGCTGATTCCAATCAAAATCTCTAAGAGTTTATCTAACAACCTACTAAGCCATGCTTCCTGTTTTCTCTTACACATGTAGTTTATTCCAAAGGATTCTGAATCTAGAACCACTCCATCTAGTAATAAACTTAATTTACATGACAAGATCAAACAACTAATTAAAAAATATGTTCAGTCAAAGACTCGAATTACAAATCCAACACAATGTAAAGCATAAGCTCCCTCAAAGGGTCAAGTTCATTCAAATGATTTTAACCAAGTTTGGGTAATAACATGTTCCCTCTTTAGTTTATAAATTAGTCGAAAGACTATAATGACTAAACCAACACATCGTTCAGGTTACCATTTTTCCATTAAAAACTCCAAGTAACAGACTGATTGCACAGTGTTGCATCACAATATCACAATCACAAATTCATAAATACACCAACACCGTGATGCTAGACCGAGTACACTGAAACTACTTTAAACAGTTCAGAGTAAGAAGAAATGCTTCCATTTTCCCGGTTAAGTTAATCATCCTATCAAACCCTCTCAACTTCATATGGATATGAGATTCTTAATAGAGCTCGGACACTCAACGAAAACAAGATATGAAAGTTGGGTTCATAACGAACCTAATAATAACAGTTAAATAGTCATCAAGGACAATAGATCACAAGCACCATGCCCTCATGGCTTCAACTAATAGTCTAACTTATCCAAGATAACAAACATAGGTTCCAAGTTAGATGCGGTTTTCAACAACAACCACAATTTTTCACAAGTTATAATACAAAAACCAAGTCATATACGGTTTTTCCAGTGCATGCAAACTTTACAACATTCAAATTTTCCAAAAGGTGAGATACAAAAATAACAAGCCATATACGGTTAATTCACAATCAATTTAACTATGAAATAACACGCTAACACCATAGAGCCAAGAATCTCTACAACGGTTCTATCCACCGAAACATGTTTCCAACAAATAGCTCAAACCAGTTTGTAAGTATCCATAAGAACTAGAGTTTCTTACCAGCTCGAGTTCACAAAACAAAACAAGTTCGCAAACATTAAACTCAACAAACACAGGTAGATCTCAGTAACAATTATAGGCCGTAAAAGAATTCAAAACCAAACAACAATTTCCAACAACCAAAGAAGTTGAACAGTGTTACCAACTTTGTTCACGTATGCAAAGTTCCTTAGTGTAAAAGACAATACAACATAAGCTTTCAACATAAATCATGTATAACACATATTCAAAACCCAAAATGCAAGTTTTTACAAAACCCATCAATCAATCTACCGGATAAGCATGAATGCACAAAACTCATCGTGAGAAAAGTTGTTTTAATGAAAACACTTAGAGGAAAGCAAGATATATTTTAACAGTTAGAGCCTATCATGCCTGATAGTGTCATGCCAATAAAATCAAGAAGACCTCTAGCCAAACTCGCTTCTTCTCCTCTTCTCCATGAAAAGATCAAACAACCAGATACTTCTTCCACAATGCTTCTTATACATTCCTGAAATGAAAATAGATTTGAAACCTCCAAAATAGCCATGAAGTGCAGTTTAAACTGTTGGTTCGAAAAACCAGAGTGCATGTAGAAAGAAAATCGGAGAACATGCAAAATGAAACAACCCAACAAAAATCTGCTGGCATGCCTACCTAGGTGGTTTGGGCTCAATAGCCAAAAACAATTAATTTCATTTACTCCATATCTCCCACCTATTCTTCCTTGCCACTACCTACCAATTCTGGCGATCATCAAATCAAAAATAACATGTATTTCCATTTTTAGTGATACTGCCACCTAAGCCTCCGCCAAACCAACTAACCCCTGCCAAAGCTGGCAGTCCGTATGCATTAATAAACCTTATCAACATCATCATAAATTCCTTAGGAACCGTCACCACTATGCATGCGACCCCCTTAAGTCCCAATTCATATCCATTAGTTTAGGATAGGTTAGATTTCTTAGGTTAGATCTTAGGTAGAATTTAAATTTATACCTTAGGATATAACACTAATAACTAACCCCCACCATGGCCTTAGCAATTAGGTTAGATAATTTCCACATAGGTAAACAATTCAAAGTGTCATAGTTTAGAACACTAGGTTAGGTTACAATAATACCTAGTAGTATTAGGATCTAGGTTAATTTAATACCTAGTAGCCTTTTCAATCCCCATTAGTACCGAGCTTAGGTTAGGTTGCAGATCAACAATTCAACCGATCAAGATAGAATAAGGAGTTTTAGGTTAGGCTCAAAATTCTATCAAGTATCATGGCTTAGATAGAAATACATATGTATATTTTACCTAGCTTAGGATCCCGTAGGTTAATCCTATATATATCTTTCTCTTATGTTGTGAACAGGTTGCATGCCCATTTTTATCAATAATGACCTATCATGGTCGATCTTCAAAGACCCAAGCCAAACAACCTACTAAATGGAAGTACGTTCACACAGAAATTAAAGAACTTGTAAACAACAAAGTTTAGTCCAACGTGTATCTTAACTCTTGGAATGTCAATTTTACCATTCATTCAACGGAGTAGATTCAAAACATCCCTTGGATCACTGAAATTGATCCAAGGATGAGTCGGATAAAAAGACAAGTTTACAACTCTTAAACCAGATTGTAAATCACCTACCAGAAGTGAAAAATGGATTCAGAGAAGTCATTCCAGTTCAGTCAAAGGATCTTAAGAGCGAAAAGATGTATCCTTATCAAACATGATTTCCAATAATCAGAAGAACATATCCTTATACGGAAAATCACATATCAACACTTGAATGCAAAGGAGGAAAATAACAACATCAAGGATGTTACATGAATAGAGAGGGAAAATTTTCACGCCAAGCCTAAAAAAATTGTGCGACCATAGGATCTACATGGACTGGGCACCCGTGCAGGGGAAATGGAACCAGGCTCAAAATCTCGTAAAACTAGCTTTGGTGGGTTACAAGATTTTTTTCTTCATAATTAATCACATGTGTGTTGCACTAAACTTGCATATGTCACATGTAACCTGAAATGAATATATGACTTGTAAAAACCTAAACATGCATTAAATCCTAAAAAGGAAATATTGCAAATGACGGGTAATACTGTCCTTGGTGTTCATGAAGTGAACTTACAATCAATCACTGCACTAAATCTTAGACAAAATGTAGTTCTACACGCACGCAGTGTGTGTGTGTGTGCATGCACGCATGTGTGTGTGTGTGTGTGTGTGTGTGTGTGTGTGTGTGTGTGTGTGTGTGTGTGTGTGTGTGTGTGTGTGTGCACGTGCGTGTGTGTGTGAAGAGATTATGTCTACATGTTACACTTGAATAAAAACAATATCTAGATGTATAAATGTAAAGAGATGTGTGGATGTCAATAATGAACTCTCATCCTATGAATCAGTATGTAGAAATACAGTCCCTTACCCTTCAATAGATGATAGATGGATTCTTGAATTCTCTTAAGATACCTTTGGATGTAACCATACATGGTGGTAGTAGATGCTTAGTGTTTGGTCCCTTATTATGATCACATAGCTTTATATTTATATGATTCCCTTGGTTGAATTTCATTATTAACCACTAAAAGGCTGACTAGTAAAAAGATATTAAACTTAACAAATATAATAGGCCCAAAAAAAGCAAGTAATATCGAAGAGGTCAAAGGCGCAATGACGCGGCATCCCGTCTAGGTGCTGGTGTCTAGACTCGGAAAATATGAAGTGATAAAAGAAAAATTGAGCCATAAGGTGTGTAATACCATAAAAGACAACATAAAGCAAATAAATATGGCCAAAGATAGTGATAAATTATTACTTTTCTCATATAGGAACCATATGAATAGTGGTATGTGATCAAGACTAGATAATTACCCAAATTGCATGATTTAGTGTCTACATCATTAGGGTGAGGGTTTGAAATGTGATAGAAAAATGAAGAGAACTATCTTGTTCTTCAACCATTTGAATTCAAACTTTTAAAAAAAATTGTATCTAATTTCTTTTAAAAAAAAATCTTATGACTTATCCGAAAGAGGATTGTCAATTTTGTTTGAGTGCTAAGAAGTTGGGGCACTATTTTATCCCAATCCTCTTAACCTGATTCTAATAAAACTTAAATATCTTCAACAAAACTCATTCTTTGGTCCTAAAATTTTGACCACACCTTCATGAATCCATCCTCCATGAGTTCTAAGGGTAATGTTTTCATAGTTCAATCTCTAAATCTCTACCCTATCTCATTTTGGCAACATTTATTTTCTAGTTATGAGAAATTGTTTTATACATACTTGTGTAAGTGCTCAATTCACTTATTTAAACACTTTTGAATCTTTCTACACAATATCTACCATCATATTTTTCTCATTCAATGCTTTATTTTCATTTTCATACCTTGGCTCATCATCCTCACTTGCCTACTAGGCTTATCTTCATTGAAAAGCTTCAGCTTTGACCATTTTCATGTCATTTAAGCTGAATTCTTGATGTGGTACTCCTCATATACATGTTATCCCATCTCATACTACTTAAAATATGCTTTCCATACTTTTTCTTGATCCATTTCTCATGTTTCCATGCCAACCTACTTGACCTAGGACTAGGATTAAGCCTAGAGATACCCGAATCTTCATGAATTGACCATGTTGACTTGTTATAGACTCATTGACACGTCGAAACTTCTCATGGACCATGTTTGACCTTTTAAATTCTTCATAGAAACTTGGGAAGACTCAGAGGACTCAATCACACAGCTTTTTTTCTTGACCATGCACCTAGATCATGTCTGAATACATGGCATCATGATTTGACACTTCATGAAGACAACCAAAAAACTTGGAAATCAATAAAAACACATTATTGTGACATCAAAAAAACTTCAATTTATAACTATCATACCCCCAACCTTTCCTTCTCCGTGGGTATAAATCACATAAGGAGATTCATGATGAGCTTCACAACCCATCCGATACTAAACCTAAGAAAATTATGTAATCATTTAAGTACCATGAAGGGATGTTATAATTATTATATCCTTGTATTTCTATAGCACATCTTCCACCGAGTCACTACCACTTGAGGATTCATTATTGCCTCTTCAACAAGCTCAATGGTAGGTTGAACCACCCGTGCAATACTTTATACCTCCCCTATTACTGCAATACTTGAATCATTTCCTAAGGAAAGGTCTATTCCTACCTCTTTATTCAACCCATTAAACACCTAACAAAATAATTTTTTCATTTCTTGTTCCTCTTCATTTTGTTGTTAAGTTTCAGGGATAGGGGAAGTAGGAATAATTAAGGTTTTTTATTCCACAAGTGGTGGAACAACTTGTATTAGTTTGGAAACAAGGGTTTGGGGAATAGGGGTTGATTCCATAAGAGGTATAACCACTGGGAAGTGACTAATGGTGGGTGGAGACAAAGGATAATTTATAATAACTACCTATGTAGTTACTTTTACTCCTTCCACATCAAAAGGTTCTACTCCCATAGAATTTTTTTCTCTTGATGATATATACCTGCTCTTCCTCTTCTTCTTCCTCTTCTTCAAGGTCAGTGCATACTAATTTCGAGCAAGGGAACCTTAGGAGGAGTTTTCACCTATTATTTTCCTATGTACTTCCTAGACACATAAGTTAATACCCTCTCTTTCATTTTTGGCTCTGGAGTAGATGCTAGAATAGTTTGCAAGGGAGTAACAACAATAAATGGAACTCTTATCACACTCTCCTTGAGCACTTATTGTGTCTTTCTCATTGGTTGGAATAGGGAACTCCTAGTCTTGTTAATTTAAGCACTTACATCATCTCTCTCCTAGAGAGATTGAGTTATTGTTTCCTCAAAAATATCCCCACTTGCATGAACCTTATGATATGGAGGAAAAACATCATCATTCAATCCATAGGCTTGTTTTTCCCTCAAGACAACAATGCTATGATGGATAATGTCCACTCTCTATGAGAATAATCAATTCAAAGTTTTAATGACATTAACAAAATCCTATTGTGGTTTGAATTTTCTTATATAACAAATAATTGACTCATCGGTAACGAATGAGAATCAATGTTATTCTTCACATAATCATCATTGATTATGTCATTGTGATCGTTTAGGTCTTCGGGACTTGGACAATTTTAAAATTTATCATTTGGGAGAGGGTCATCCTTGAATAATCCCTTATTCAACCTCATCCTCATCTCTACAATTCATCCAATAGTCCACATAATGAGGCTCGTGTTCAATTAAATTTACCAAAAAAATTGCATAGTCCATTTTATTTCATATTGAGGAATGGCTTCAAACTTATCCAACATGAACCTACATATTTTTGCCACCATTAATTTTTCCCTTTGAATATTTTGGCAAGTATAATTCCCAATGAGAATGTAAAACATAAAATGGGATGTTATATTTTTTTAGAAATTATTTTTGCACTAGTACCAAATGCCTTACTAAATATAGCAATTCCCATTTATCATCTACATGCCTAGGAAGAATTTAATGGTGTCATTCAAATCAATTGACCCTAATGTAAGAAAAAGTATGGAATTGGATGAAATAGTATCCATCTTGAGAAATAATCCTCTCAACATCCTAGGAAAATCTCTCATTCTCCTAGTTACGGTGAAAAGGGCACATTATTGGTGCAAAAATACATCAAAGACCCATATAAATTATAAGACATAATTCACCAAGATAAATTGAGGAAATAAATTATAAACACTAGTTTTATTAAGATCTCTTTCCCCATGTAAGTATGGGAAAACACTATGAACATCAATGTTGTAAAATAGGTATGAATACATGTACAATTCTTCCATCTCATCTACTTCACCCGTATCAATTCAAGTAACCCTCATCAGTTACTCATGGATATGTTCCCTTATTAGCTTAGTTCAAGGAAGAGGATTTTTGTTTACCATTATGAGTTATATGAATTGTAACACCCATTTATGGAAGAGGTTGGTGGATTCTGTGCCCATCAAGCTACTCAAAATATAATTAAATCCCCAACTTCTATAAATTTACTCTTAGTCACATTCTTTGTGTTGGACCATGATTACCATTAGACAAAAACCTACAAACACTAATATCTTCTATAATTTCCATAGTTAGGATCCATGTCCTTAAACTCATGGGAATGCTAGACACACATGCCAACAATCTCCTCTCAAAGTTACATGGGTGAATTTCAAACTTGAGACATGTCACTCGATACCATTTGTTAGACCATGATTAATGTTAGACAAAATATATTAGGTGTTAATCTCCATTAAAATTTCTAGAGTTAAGATCCATGAGAGGGGGTTAATCCATGTCGCAAAACTCACGGAGAGCATTAGACACACATGAAAATTCTTAGGAAACCTAGTGATAGAGCCTCAAGGTTTTACTAGCCAACTATTATTTAATAACATATTTTACCTTCCCACCCATGTATCCTAATATTGGTGTTCGACTTCATGGTAATAGTAGTTTCTTCCTAAACTTGTAGGAATCCCAACATTTTCTCAATATCCTACTCCCAAAAAGATAGGATTAAGGCTCTACTTTCATCTCGAACTTCTCTTATTCTAGGGTTATAATTATAGAAGACATCCATATGAGCTCCGGGCATTGTGTGGTATGGGGAAAAGTAGCAACAAGGTAAGTATTTATATTGGCCATGAGGGTCATGAGTTCACTTCTATCCGAGGCATACAATATTTATTTAAATTTCCCTAGGTCAACATTAGAACGTCAAAATCCTTGATTATGTATAGAGGGGAATTGAGATTGGAATTGGTCTTCAAGTAATTTATGAGGATCTTAATAGCTACTACAAATTCTCATAAAAATCCTTATATCTAAAAAAATTAAACTCTTGATCTATATTATAAAACTCATGTGAATGAGAATATTAATCCCCTTACCCATTCAAATTAATTTGTGGTTCATACTTAAGCCAAAAACTAGTTCAAACTCTCTATGAAAACTAGTGCAATCTTAAATTTCCTTATTATAATAAACACATATTTTTCTTAAATTATCCTTAGGGATTAGTCAAAACTTGGGAGTTTAGATCTCTTGAATGCAATGTGTGATTCAATTTCAAATTCCCATACTTATTCTCCTCAAATATTTTAATTAATGTCTGAGATCGCATTCGCAGGAGATTTTTCATAATTTTCATATTTTAATATAATTGTTACAAACCTCATTGTCATATGAGAACATGCCACATGGGCCTATTCTTTATGGCATTTCCAACTTTATGTTTCCAAATGGTGTACATATCATGCATTTATGGCCCAAGTCAACCTTTCGTGAGCCTTAAAGTCAAAATACAAGAGGCATATATGTAAATGTTTAAAAATGCAAGTTGAATAACTTTCTCTATTCGTGGTTTTGTGTCATACGTCCTTTTGGAAGCCTTGCTCATCTAAATCACATTTTTCATCTTTTCACAAATGAGTGAATGAATGAAATTTTTTAATGATGTCCATGAGACTGAGCAGTCTATGGGACCCAAATTGTAAACACAAACAAGGTAGCTAAACACCAAAATATTCCCAAAAAAATCCTTTACTTCTACCTTTCTTCTAGTCCTTTGTTAATCTTGCTTCTTCTACTATGAATTTTGATCAAGAAATCTATTTTTTTCCACCCTTTCCTCTTCAAACAAAGTTCTAAGATCATTCAATGTTAAAATATCCATGTAATTGCTCCATATGTCCCCGTAAGCTACACATTCCATGATGAAATGCCATTGTGATTCCACCATGCCCGATATGCAAAACTGACAAACCCTTTCTCGACCACTCCTCTTTGGGAATTTTCCATCTCCCGGGCCACACCAAATATGGAAAAGGAATATTCAAATCCTTAATAAAACTCCCCGCAGCGGCCACATTCCCTATGGAGAAAGTGTATCCATCCAGTGCCCCATAGTCAATCTTGCACTTTGCTCAAATGCATAAGATGCAATACATACTTTTTTTTCCACCTTCACTCCCGAATTTTTTCCATGTGTCTTCCTATGATTGATCCTTGGGGCGGGGGATTAAATTTGAATTTTTCACAAATGAAAACATAAATAATGCAAAGTGTAGTGTCACTTCCTTCAACAATTTCTGATATTCTTCAAATATTATCTTTCACGGCCTCAAAGATGGAACTACATTTTGCATTTTCTTAAAACTTGTTAATTTTCAAATATGACTAATTACCCTTCACATCAATTTGGAATTGGTGACCACAATTTTCTTCAATGTTCTTGAACTAAGAATGATCCGAGTAAGGATAAACACTTAAATTATGACGAACATCATGGAATAACATAAGGATTCATAGGAAAAGACCATGAAATTAAAAAAACCTAAGAATAACATAAAATTGAATAGGAACTGATCAAGGTCATGAAGAAAACTATTTAAATGATGTCTGAATTTAACATGACAATTACAGTACCAACATGACCGACACATACAAATAGGGTGGTCATACCATACTCAACATACACAAATAATAACAAGGTAACAAAAGCGACAGTGGCTTCGGACTAGGTGCCTTGAGCATCTTGGTAGTTCTAAATTGACTCCCATTTTCTCCTCATGGCACAACCAATAATCCTACACACTTAAATTAAACCTCATATCTACTCAATCTAAAATGAAATCAACTAACAATGTAAATAATCATGATCATCAATCAACTATGTATCAAGTGAATATAATCACGCCACATCTATCTATCCATCAATATAAAAATGATGATCAAATCAATGATATATCTAATACAAACATCACATTCATATCATCTCATAATCATCCATATCATCATCTCTAATGTGCATAGACTGTGTATAACCTAAATAAGAAAAAGTGTCACATATAATACCCTACCAAGTGTTAGAGTATGGAAATCAACAAGATGTTAAAACATGGAAGTATCTAAGCAACATCAACATAATCAAGTTCTAATTTTTGCACATGCAATAAAAATTGATCAAATTGAGTCAACATAACACATGAAATGTATAAAATGCTATGGGAACTACATCTCACAATTTGTTAAGCTACAATCACAACTTGTGCATCATCAATTTACTCACTTTTCAATTCCTCCTCATGTTATATTGAAACAATTTTCTTAAGTACAATATCTTATCTCTCCTCCACAATTTGAGGTTGATATGAGTAAACATCAGGGAAATAATTTTAATGCTAATTCTCATTTGTAATATCATTGATGTGTCATGCAACCTACAAATACTTACCTAAATCTTCACCATGTTATCCAAGATCTAATATATTCCCAATCCATTGAATGGGATGAACCCACTAAAGCTTTTAATCCAACCAATGATAATGCTAAGCTAAAAATATTCAATGATCCAATTTCTAAGCATGATGCTGAAAAATATTCTATAGATGTCCATAATGTTTATCATGTAGTTCCTCCACCAACATTTTATGATCAACCCTTGGATTCAATTTTTGTAACTTTTAATAATACATTATCTCCTTCTCCAATCATCACCTTTGATGGCTCTAATATTGATCCTACACTTCTTTCGGATAAATTTTCTATTCCTATCTCTCATAATCACAAAACCATATAGGATGTCTATTGGTCTGAGGAAATTAGATAATTATAAGTAATGCAAGAAGTTTCACACAAAATTAGGACACAAAAATGTAAGTATATAATAGTGCGTGAAGGTACGTGTGCTGGGTAAAATAAGAATACACGTAAAGGTCCATGCATAGGAGCAGAATATAGGAGTTAGCCATATTTTTGAATGGACTAAAATAGAAAATTGGAGATGGCATGACAAGAAAGCAAATGATATGAATGGATAAAAGTAGCATTAAAAAACATGAAGGAAACTCATAAAGATAGATTATGTCCTGGTAAAATAAACTAAATATAGCATTTGGCTTGGGGCACAAGTAATCTATTAATAGCACACATGGAGAAGGAACATCTAGTTGAAGATTAAAGGGTAGGTTGAAGGAGAAAGAAAGATAACTATAGGGGATTCTATTAATAGGAAATCATTGTAAAGTCGTGAAGGAAAGTTCCCACTAGTTATATATAGTTTTCATGTATATGTAATAAAGATGGAGATGTTGGATATGTCTATGTAGTGCATAACGTAGAGTGCATAAGGGTATCACATGGTTTGTAATGCTTTTTAATGGAATGGATGATCTATTGTGGATTAATAGGGTTAAGAGAGATGAGGAGGTGTCATAGGCATACATATCTTGGTACTAATCATATTGTTACAGAAAGAATGATTTAAGCTCCTTATTATTATTATTTTCATGATTCATGATTATGTTTTCTTATATTTTAGGTTGTGCAATGGTTTATGTTAAATACACATCTTACATGATCTAGAAAAGAGGGACCTAGTGGGTTACACGCTATTTAGGTGAGCAATTGGACATCGGTCTAACTGATGTGCCATTGTACATAGCTAAGTGGTTTTGGTAAATAAATAATACATTTTAGTTCCATTTACAATACCTCTTTTCATTTTGCTCATCAATATTTGGTGTGTGCATGGCATTCTGATCATCATCGGAGAATAGAGCGTTAGGTACACGATGAAAAACACAAGTTTTCTTAGAGGTATATTACTGAAAGTGATTTTAATTCATGTAAATGGGTAGAAGATAATCTATAATATTCACTATATAATACATTCTTTAATTTGTTCCTAGTAGAGTTATACGAATGGTTAGTAGCTTACGACCGAATAGAGGTAGTTGGTTGGTAAAGAAGAAAGTGATGAACCATAATAATTATTAGGAACTTTTGATTTTGATGAACCGTGGACACATGTGGTAGATTATTTTTGGAAAGATTGTTGCGTAATTACACCTCCAAGTACGTAATTTCAATGTAGTTATTCCTAGAATAATTAGAGTTCAAGTTTTTGTGTGATTCAAGAGGATTGTATTTATACATGTTTCCATTAGCTAAGAATATTTTAATGATTGAGTTGAAATGGATAACTTACCTAATGTATGATAAAAATCCATTATGTGCAGAGGCAGGAAATGGAATGAGAAGGATACCTTTGGTCCAAGAAGAAGAAAGAGACATGGAAGAGAGACTTTGCACATATAATGATGTATGAGAGTTGATAGCTAAAGCGGTGCTAAGATTGGGAGGAATGGATCTGGGAAGAAGTGATGATAACCCTACGAAGTGAGGGACTATAGAACCATGTCCATTATATATTAGGGAAGCATAGTAGAAGCACCCCTCAACATATGATGAAAGTAAGTTTCATGAAGAAATGATGAGATTCGCTAGCGTGCATCCGTACACCCCCTGACCCCTAGCCATTTTTCTTAGTGTTCAAAATCCGAAGTTATTATATAGAACCATCACATTGATAAAGAGAAAGAAGTAAATTGAGGGTCACCATGTTAGGTTGGATATTTGGGAAGGAATGTTTCGTATCAACGTAGGAGGTACACCAAATAAAGGTAGCACATATGGCAGTTTAACAAAGCTTCAGTAGTGAGATAACAATTTTTTTGGAATTCATTTAGTAAGCTCGACATCAAGAAAAAACATTGGTGCTCTACTCATTAAAATTAATCCCATTAGAGGAACATTGGGAAAATGGTTGGTACACGCTTCAAATCTACTATGGCTATGTCAACTAGTTCTTCATCTTGACCATTGATAGTTCTAGCGATAGGAGGTTCGGGAGGCTCTGGTCATCCACTAAGTGAAGGAAACCATAATGGAGGTTTGGGGTCATGATCTGGTCCCCTACTAAGGAGAGGTAATCTGAGACAAGGAGGTGACCCATCACCTCAAGCAACCTCCTCATATTTTATTCAAGATGTCCTTTCATTTTTCAAAGTATCAAGGTGTGTAAGATACAATAGAGCATGTGCACAAGTAAAAACTTTTATCGAGGGATAAGGTAATAACATCCTCCGATAGGAAGGTAATTCATCTCTATCACACTTAAAGGAAGTGCGAATAACTAGTACAAGAAGTATGACCCACATGAAGTAGTAGTGGACTATGATGCATTGCACACTAAATTTTTAGTTGAAAATCAAATACCAAAATTTGAGAAAACAAAGCATAAGTGCACTCAAGGACATCAAAAAAGGCTTAGTTGAAAGTGTCAAGGAACATTATGTGCTTTTCATAACTTTATTTTCTTAGCTTTCATATGACATAGACCACCACAAGAAACATGCGTAGTGATTTATAAGGGGATTGTCTACACCATTCCAAAGAGCGTTACAATAAAATATGTTCATAGATATGTGCGTGGCTTTAGTAAGCAAAGTGTTACGTGAAGAATCACTGGAAGCGTAGACACTTTGAAGGAAGATCTTTCCTCGAGGCCTAAATTTTAGCCATGGCTACTTAGATAGAGAAGTTATCTACTAACTTAGCACATGATACTCGTATTGGAATTTGGTGCAAATATTCGACGTAGAAGGGAAGATCAAGGATAAATATCAAGGTAATAGTGCACTATTATTACTCTTAGATTGTAAGATTTGTCACAAAACCATGATGTCCGAGACCACTCACTTTTATAGCGTGCTACTATTTCACCTCAAAGTAAGTTGTGTGATAAAACAGATAAGGTAATGGTTAAGGAGGAATACCTGTGATATGTAGGTCAAAGGTTGAATGTGTGCGTTATTGACTTTATCCAAGCTGATCATAGAGAAATCCTTTTTGCACTCGGGAAGGACTACCTGTAGATACAAAGCAAGACCACCAAAAGAGTATTAAATAGTGTTGGTGAGAAAATTTGTCACGGAAAAATTAGTGGTTATCTTTCCAATTCTCTCGGGAGTCTAAGTCCCTCTACTTAACCAATGCAATTTTCGTACATTCATGCGCGATTAAAAGTGAGTTTTATAATGGTAGCCTTTCGGTCAGGGGATCCAAAAAGGGGACTCTAATGACCCCGCAACAAAATCTTACATATATCTAGAAGAGAGAAATTTTTTGGGAATGCGGGAAAGGGATTGAGAAATTTATAAAGAGAAACTAATGTTGCAAGTAGAAAATCGAGACTTGCATACACCCAGACATGTAAATTTCATTACATGCACTTAAATTTAGAAGAAAACAAATCATTGAAATAAACAACAAGATAAAATAGTGTTTAATGAGCACAAAGTACCACTAACCTCCTCAATAAAAAAATGGCTAAACTTATTTCTTCCTTTATTGAAGCTCAAGAAAAAATTATACATAACATAGAAATAGAAGACATTTTTGAGTAGGGAAAATGGAAGAAATTTTCTATCTCTTTTATCTCTTCACAAGGATATATCTCTCATGAATTCACAAAAATAGCTCCAACATACAAGAAGTCTAAGAAGTTCAAATGAGAAGTTTTTTACAATTAATAAAAGAGAAGTCAACTCTTCATCTTCCTAGTGAATTTTCAAATACTTTAATTTGAATTTAGACTGTTCATATTCCACTTAAATATTTAAGTCCCTTTTATAAAATCAAGGTGACTTAAAGTTTACATTATGTTTCTAAAGTCACTTAAAGTTATATTAAAAAGTGCAAACCTCAACACAAAAATATAACATTGATGAGAGAGAGTGTTGGGTGAGAAGAGAAGAGAAAGAGAGAGAAAGAAGAGGAAGAAGAAGAAGGGAGAAAGAAGAAGAATTATGTAGAAGAATGAGTCGCTACAGTGGATTTGATCTCACTCCCTGACTAGTTTCCACTTTGCACTCCTAAGAAGGCCTTTTTCCTCTAAGCTCTTTTGCTAAAACAAGCTGCTATAGGTTCCACTTGGTTGGAATGAGGAATACGAATGCAGCCCAGGGTATTTGTCCATTCATCAGCCACATTGTTGATGTCTTTACACTTCTCGAACCATGATGAATTTTTCTCTGTGATAAGTGCAATAGAGGCCCAAATATCTGAGAGGAATTCGAGGGTATCCTTAGTGAAGGATGATGGGTTTCCTACCTCTTTCTTGATGTATTCTTCAAATGGACCAATCAACTCATCAACAATTGTATCCTCACCCATTGTAGGTACTCCAAGTTTTGAGTTTTCTGATTTACACTATCCTACAATTTGTATGCTTGTTCCTCTTTTCCTCCAACTCTCTAATGGCCCGATTGATTTCCTACAACCTGATTTCTAAGGCCCTCATCCATACACATGAAAATTATTTTGAGGGAGTTTTAAAAATATTCCTGGCGATGAGTACTTCTCATTTCATCTACTACTGGGTCTAAAGATTCCCAATAGTCCATTTCTTTCTCCAAGTCCTCCTTGAGTGCGCATGTCCTATTTGTTGTCACACACATGTAAGATAATATTTTTACCACTTCTTGGAACACTAACTTCCCTTTTTCAAAAAATTTGTTAATTCATTCATTATTTTCTCTACCCTATATTATGAACTCGTGTGTCTTCCTGATGGATTTTGGATTGAAGCTATTGATGGGTGCAACTTCCTCGGTGGGAATTGTCATGACATTAGGATCAACTAGATGTTGCACATAGAATGACAGAGTTCACACCTGCTCCTTTTAGTTCATCAATATTCTTCTTATACTCTTTATTCCTTGCCACCATGTGAGCAAAGATTATTGATACATGTGCAAATCCCCTTCATGAGTTACCAATCCCACTTGGATCGTGCTCATCTCATAATCTAGTGGTTTCATCTCATCCAATGGCTTGATTACCTTTGGTCAAGCCACTTCAATGTATTGATTACCCATTTCCCCAATGTAGAACCATGAGGCTATATGTGTGATATTTCTTGATATTTTTTATTTATCCAATGAGACAATCACTGATAGATCAAGGGTTGCCACTTGTTGCATAGTGCGGGTGTCAGGGACAATTGTTTCTTGCATCCAAGGAAACATCTCATCGACTCTCGGCTCCATGATAGGTGCACCAATAGTTCCCTATTCTGAAGGAAGAGGTAAATATTTAATGAGAGAGGAATGATCTGTCAAGAAGAGGTGAAACCTCTTGTGGTGGCTTGAAGACTAGATCTTGAACCATGTTTTCTTCATCCACTTGTGTTTCTCGCCACTAGATTTTCTCCTTGCATTTCGTGATCAAATATTCCTCTCGTAATGATGAAAATGATCCGTCTTCTACCCTAAGTTTATTTGGCATCTTATCATGAGGAAAAGATTCCAATTATGTGGCCTTTCTTTTGAACTTTCTCCGAGTGTCTAGAACCGAGCCACCTCTATGAATTTTGAAGATGGCTGATGGGAGGCTTGCTTCGACTTGGGCTAATTCCTCAGTGACTCGGATGATCATAAACCAATTTCTCATTCTCCTCACCATCTTCTCAGTCCACTCTAATATATCCCCTGATTCATGGATATACTAGTTGATTGGAGGTAAAGGGGACATATTGACTAATACAAAATTAGGATCATACATCTCTATCCCATCATCATGTAAAATATATTCATACCAAGAGAACTTGAATTTCCTCATTTCAATGATTTCCATCCTCATATGGTCCTTTCCATGAACTTCAAATTCATCAACACAATTGGCCCAATAGTCTTCGACTTGCAGCTCATGTTGCAATTCGGGACATAGAAATATTTGATATCTTCTCGATGTCAAAATTAGTCCCGGCAATGTAGGATCGCAAAGTCAAATGAGTGAAAGCAGCCTCCATTTGAGATGTGTCATTTGAGCTCTTACACGTGAATACCCCAAGAGAGATAACAAATGGAATCAATTTCTTCCTCATGCTTCTGCACTTATTATTCACTTGAATTATCTATCTGCAGAGCTCGAACAATATAATTTTATCACTAAGGTACTTAGGCAGCCTTAGCAAAGCTTGGTCAAAGCCAACAACTCACAGGTAGGATAAAGTTAAGAATTATATGAAATAAGAGCCATATTTATTGATGACAGATGCTGCTTGTGATGACATCCTAGCCTTCAGTCCTTCTAATATTTAAAACATATACATTGTGAACGCATCGTTCACACGAGTGAAATTCCTATGGCTTTCCTCCATCACCAACTATGGAAGTTTCTCAAACGCAGGCACCTTGGCAGCAATGTTTTGTGTGAGAGCCAATCCTTTGAATGATCTTGAGCTAGCGAGGAGATAGACCAAGTAAGAAGTCATGTGGAACTTCCTCATCATGGGTACCTGAGTAGTTGCAGATGGATATTGTTTCATGATATACCCTCAATCAATCCTTTGCTTTCCTTCTGTCACCATCAAGATGAAAAGGCCCATCTAGTCTTGAAAGTCTCTTATGTTTGCTTCACCCATAACTCTACTCAGGAGAGTGATGGCATCTGAGTATCCTTCTCAAAATCACATGTTGGAAGGTTCTTGGGAATCATGGAGGGATTTCTCCCTATTTTCAACCATGAACCAAGTGCAACCCCTCGCACATACACATCCATCGCTTCCCAATCGTGGCCCTGTCTTTTAAGATGACGACCATTTTAGATGATGTCGATATCTGTAGAGAATTTGAGATGGTACTAGGGCTGATGAATTCCATTTCTATACCATTATTATCTCATATGGTTCGTGTTTCAGTGCTGGACCAACTCAAGACTTTAAACACACACTAGGTATCCTACAATAATGAATAAGCCACTTGTGAATATCTGATCTTAAATCTTCTTTTGGTCTATGGTTATCATGCAAGTTTTAAGTTCATTCAGTCCATATATAAGACATTTTTGTCTTCTATATTGTAGTTATAGGCAAAGGATTATTCCTTCTTCTATCATGTTCACTTCTGCTTCATGTTTTCCTTAGAAATAACAAATTACAATTTTTAGTAAGTATGAAAAAACAACTCCTCAACCTCAACCGAATGTTACAAATCTAATTTCCCATTCTCCCTACATTCCTAACTCCTTCTCGGATCAAATTTATATTTTTAGAAGGTGCACGTAGGACCACTTACTATATTTAGTAAGTTCCAAAATGCCTATTCTAAAGAATTCTCAGAAAGTGCAGCCTTCAATGTCTCTCCTCCTTCGCAAGTTCTTCTCGTTGATGGCTTTCCCAAAATAGCAATCCCCTATATGCATGAGGCCTTCTATTTTTAGAATTTATAGAGGTTGGATTGACATGGAACAAATTTTTTAGATATGATTTTTTTCCTAATATTGCCCCTCCAAAATTTTAGACCTACCCACTCAATAGTTTATGATATTAGACTTTCAATTTTTCACCAAGTAGTGCTTCTCGACATGGATTCCATTAATGGAAATAAAAATTTCACATCTGGTTTTCTCCTCTATTTACAAAAAGAATATTTTTGATATGGGTTTTTTCTTCTTATGCTTCAGGTGAAATCTTGTTTCAATCTGACAACCAGATTGACGGAAATCCAACTTTTTCTTCGTCACGTTGGAAAGAAGATTTCTTCGCTGTGAATGTTTTTTACAGCACAAGGAGGGATTGAAGGTGTGTTTTTGATGGTTTTTGAGAGAGGAAGTAAAATCAAAAATGGTGTGTTGTTTTGTGCACTGGTTTGCAAGATTTCTACAAATCTCTATTTCACGAATGGAGATTTTCATTGTTTCTTCTCTTCGTTCTTTGCTTCTTCTTCCTTGTTTTCTCAAAATCCTTCTGAGAGCTGCATGTCTCCATGGGAAAGGTATTTTTATGCCTTTTTTAGCTAGTTTTAATTTTTGGAAATGGTGGAGTGATGGTAGGAAGTTGCATAGGAAGTATGCAGATATGGTTGTGCATGGGAGTGTTCGGTTAGCAATGGGAAGCAGGTGAGTATTTAAAATTTTAAAATTAAACACGAGAAGGGAGATGGGCACATTTATCAAGGTTTTATTTCCTTGAAATTTGAGGGATGTGATGGACATCAAACTCCATGGTGAGCAAGGTGACTACACGTGGCATGGATGTGACGACATGGAATGAAAGCTAGAAAATCAACTGTAAAGCACTAAGGGGCTGGAAGTGGGTCATATGGGTGACCAAAAGTATCCCTTAGGGGTCTAGGAATATTTTTCAAGGTTTTATGTCCCTGACCTATGAGGGAAATTAGGGACATCAAATTCCATGGCACTCTTAGAGATGACACATGGCGATATCTGACGGCAGGGAATTTGAGCTCCCACAAGCACCTAGGGGCTGAACTGGCAATGAGGAGGTTACATGGGGATCTAGAGGTCATATGGGGGCTGGGTGAATTTTTCAAGGTTTGATGTCCATGACCTTGAGGTACATGAGGGACAAAAATCACGCCGTGATCCTCGAGCTGATATGTGTCCTCCCAAAATTTGGCTAACTCCCGAACTTGCTCCTAGAGGACAACTTGAAATGACAATAACTTGAGCTCCCGATGGATGTTTTTGATGAAATATTATATTATCCTTACTAGAAATGGCCATTTTAATCTAATGGTGGGGGTATCAGGTCTTGAATACTCCATTTTTTCCTTTGAAATCATATTTTTTATTTGGTACTCCGCTTATACATGCCAAAATCTTCTTGCATACCTAATGCTCCAAAGTGTTGTGAAAAACATAATTTTACCATATTTTAGGGCTTTGAGTTATATTCTTGGAGATGTTTCATTTTTCTCCTAAATCCATTGGGAGCTACCAATCACCTTTAGAAGCTCAAAATTTGTTTTTGTTTTGGCATGTGCACCGACTAGGCTTGTGAACCCTAATTTTGGCCAAACTGTCCCGCCTTCTCTAAGCCCTTCCACAATGTTCTTGAATCACTTCCATGATGTCCCAAGACCTTTGAATCACCCTCATGTCCCTTTTGGATTTTCTTCTCCGCTTCATAGGGTTGTTCCAAGCCTAGGAAGGCTAGTGATTACCCTTCCCACAACCGCCTATCGCTTGTAACTTTTAATGAACTCCTAAAATCACCTAGGGGAATGAATGGAATTTCATAAATCACCTAGAGGAATTATATAACGTTAATCGGGAGGTCACTTGGACTGACTGGTAGACCTAGGGTGCCTTGGAATGGTAAGACTTGAAAAAATTAACACAGGTATAGTTTTCATGCTCGAAATTGTTAATTTCCTTGTTGCACATTTGCATGACAACAACTGGCTCTAGCTTGGGGACATGACATGGACTGAGTGTAGTGAATACATGACATGGGGAATCTAGAATCTAAATTTTAGACCATATGATCTGTTGACCAGTGCCTTATCCATTACGCCCTGCAGAGTCATGTATAATTTACAAGAGAGAAAGATAATGAAGAAGGAAACACACACACACACAAAATGATGGAAAGGAAACACATGACACACAACATTAAGGGAAACACACACAACATAAAGGGAAACAAACCTCGTAATCAATTATGGTACAAGGAAAGGGTAAACCCACTTTCACTGATGATACAATTTTAGGTATTGCCCACTGCGAGGCAATTTTAGTGGCATTCCATCCAAATATGAGAGTAGAAAAAAATTCTCACTACAAGCTTCATGAACTCCGGAATGGGCCGAGGCATAATGAATCAATGGGGACATGACATGGACTTAGTGTAGTGAATACATGACATGGGGAATCTAGAATCTAAATTTTAGACCATATGATATGTTGACCAAAGGCCTTATCCATTACGCCCGCAGAGTCATGTACAATTTACAAGAGAGAAAGATAATGAAGAAGGAAACACACACACACACAAAATGATGGAAAGGAAACACATGACACACAACATGAAGGGAAACACACACAACATAAAGGGAAACAAACCTCGTAATCAACTATGGTACAAGGAAAGGGTAAACCCACTTTCACTGATGATACAATTTTAGGTATTGCCCACTGCGAGGCAATTCTAGCGACATTCCATCCAAATATGAGAGTAGAAAAAAATTCTCACTACAAGCTTCATGAACCTGGAATGGGCCGAGGCATAATGAATCAATGGATACCTTTTGGTTCCCTTATCTTATCCCATATTAGGATGAAGTCTCCAACTTTAAATTCTCTTGCTTTGGCTTTCTTGTCAAAAATATTCTTTACTTTCAACTGGTGCTCTTTAATACGGTCCACCACTCGAGTCTATTTTCTTCTAGCTTCTCAAGAAAGAGGATCCTCTTGTTAATGGAATCCTTTTACTATCCATCTTCTATTCCCTATAGCAACTTGAGAGCTGGCATCTCAATCGTGATGGGAATTTCTGCTTCAACCCCATACAACATTTGGAATGGTGACATACCTATTGCCTTCTTAGGAGTGATCATGTCCACCCACAATGCATCATACAATTTTTTGTGCCAATTCCTTTGGTTTTCATCTATGAGCTTATGGATGATGGTTATAATGTTCTTGTTACTTGATTCATCCTATCCATTTCCTTATGGATAGTAGTCCGATGAATGAGATAAAGAGATTCCGTAGCCATAGAAAAAATTAGTCAACTCCCTTGAAGAGAAATAGGTAGCATTGTCTGCTAAAATCTTCTGTGGCACTCCAAAACGTACTATGATATTCTCCTTGATGAATTTTCATATTGTTTTGGTGTTGGCTTGCTTGGTTAGAATGGATTCCACCCATTTTGTGAAGTAGTTTTTCACTGTGAGCACATAGGTGTTCCCCACAATTGAGTGAGGATTCATAACACCGATGAAATCTAGTCCCCACTACTAAAATGGTTCTTCAATAACAACTAGCATGAGTGGTAGTGTAGCAAGTTTTGGTATCCCAATGAATTGTTGGCATGCTTCACATTTGGAAACCCATTCTTGAGTGTCTGCAAAGAGGTTGGACCAATAATACCTTCCTTAGAGGATATTGTGTGCAGTGACCATCACTAAGAAATGTCCACCACATGTTTTGTCATGGTATGCTTTAAGAAATTTTTCTTGTTGCTCTTTATCTACACACCTAAGGAAGCATCCATCTAGACCTCTCTTGTAAAGTGTGTGATTCCATATTACAAACTTTGTTTCCTTTATCTTGAGTGTTCTCATTTTCTTGTAATCAAGATGAGAAGGGAATTATCCATAAGTTAAGTAATAGGAAATATTAGCATACCACTCATCAATAGTGGTTACAAAGAGAACCTATGGATTGTTTTCAGAACAAGTTGAGAAAGCAAAATTTTCTTCACTGTGTTGAGATTTGAGTGTTTCATCTTCAACAATCAACCTACACAAACCATTTCCCCTTACCAGATTAGAGGGTCAAATCTCCAAGTCATATTATTGATTATTTGCAATCCAATTTCCTCTTTTATCTCTAGGATCCTGTTGTGTCAAGATGGACTTGATTGCACTATCGGGGACCATCACCACCATATGAGAGTTGAGGATGTAAAACCTAAAATTTTTATAGCCTTGACCACTACATAGGCATGCTTCTCCAATTGGCTATAGTTTAGTTCATGCTTTTTCAACAGACAACTCATGAAAGTAATAGGTTCTTCCACACCTTCATCATTATTTTGAACAAGAACAAAAGAGAGGGTATGTTCTGATGCATAACAATACATGATGAACTCTTTGTTAAAATATGGAGACACAAGGTTTGGAGCCTTGGCAATGGATTTTTTGATATCTTCAAATTTTACCTTCCCTTAATTATTCCATTTTAATTTTTCTTGTGGTTTCATCATGGTGGTGATGTGATTTGTCAATTAAGTAAACTCAGGAAAAAAACGACGAAGAAATTTCACCTTTCCAAAGAAGGAATGAAATCCTTTCTTGCTTGTGGGTAGAGATAGTGCTTGAATGGATTGTACTCTCTTAGGATCAATGTGTGATCCATGTTTGTTCAAAATGTGCCCTAGTAACTTGCCTTCCATAACTCCAAAAATGCACTTTTTAGGTTTAGTGATATGTCATGTTTTCTACACCTTACAAGTACTGTTCTAAGTGATGGATATGGTATCCCTTATTCTTTGAAAACACCATGAGATCATCAAGATATATGACGATGAAATGTTTTAAATATTTGAATGTCAAATCCATTGCCCTTTAAAATGTAGCTTCTGCATTGATTAGGCCAAAATTCATTCTATCTTTTTGTAGGAAGAAGTTCCCCAAAGTATTGTGAAGGCTATCTTGGTTTAATTCTCCTCTTCCACTTTGATTTGATTATACTTTGAGAATCCATAAAGCAATGAAAGCATTTCAGATCTAGTGACTACTTGCAAAATGTGGTCCATGATAGGGAGAGGATAATTTTCTTTCAACGATGCCTGGTTTAAGTTGTAAAAATCTACACATATTCTTATTTCACCATTCTTCTTCAATACTAGAACAATGTTGGCCACCCATGTTGAATGATGGATGGGAAAGATAATCCTTACATTAAACATATTCATTACCTCCTCTTTGATGGTATCAACAAACATTGGGTTATATGGCATTTTTTTTTCCCGAATGGCTTGACATCCCGCTTCAAGGGAATCAAGTGATGCACTTCCGTCGGTTTGAATGATTTGAGTTCCTCTTAAGAGTAGGCAAAACCATTTTAATATTTCTTGAGTAACATAACAAACCTTCTCTTCTCCTAGGGTGAGAATTTTTTTCCAATATTGACCATCCTTGGCTCCTCCGGGTGTTGATGTTTTCCTTATCAAAATCAGCTAGGCACCGAGAATATTATTTTTCTTTCTCTTGAATGAATATGTCGTGTTTGTCAAAGAGGTCTTCTAGAGAAACTAGGCCTTTGGGAATCTTATTTCCTTTCAATTTGATCACTCCTTCTTCAATCCCTTCAATTCCTTCTTTCTCTTCTTTGGCTACCACTTCTCGGTGTGGATTTTTGCTTCCTTCAAAGAAGAGATTATTGAAATTATCTCTTTGTTCCAAAAATGCTAGAATCTAGTTATCATCATTAAAGACCTACCAATTATTTGCATTATCTGGTACACTAGGCCTGAATACCATTTCAATGGTCACCTTGTCTTTACCAAAATAAGGATGAGGTGTCACTAGGAAGTTGACACTTTGTAAGAGAATCAAAATTTTAATTATTTTCTCGTGCGATAGCTTTAATAGAAAAATGCATCGAAAGATTCAATGCAGTCCCATACTTTGTTTCTATAATGTCGAGTCTTGGATTTTTCACCTGATATTGTTGCCAAACTTGCTTTACTATCACCTCCACATCACCCCGGCATCTCAACTTCTTGATTCCCATGTCTTCTTCCATGCCCATGCCTAAGATGAAATATTCATATTTCGTTGTGTTATTTGTATTATTAAATTACATCTTGTAGGTAAATGGGTACAATTCACCAAAAGGAGAGTACAACACCACGCCTACTCCCAAACCTACACTGGAATGAATACCATAAAATAACATCATCCAAACTTGATCTTCTTCTTCTTCCATAAGAAGTGACAAGTTCTCATCTTTTTCTGATGTGAGGAAGTTGTTTCCTAGCTTTGTTATCTTGAAAAAGAATGTTTGCCTTTGGATCATCATAATTTCGCACTCTGAGCTTCATCTTCTTTATCAAGTGAAACTTCTTCATCTCACCTTTCACTAGAATAGTTGTAGATGACCAATCCATTTTTATTCCTCCACCCAAGTATCTAAATAATATTTGGCTCAGTAGCATGCCAAAGGATGTTGGGATGTCTGCCACCAGGATGGTTGGAAGCACCTTATTATCTGGAAAAATCAGCTAATGCTACCTATGCATCTTTGATTCTTCCTACTAATGAAACTTGTTTGGATTCAATTAAATAGTAGTTTCCATTTTCCTAGGTCAAGGTGAGGCCTAGAGAATTTGTAACTTTTATGAACATCACATTATCTAAGGCTCCAGAATCTATGATGTAATTATTTAGTTGGAAGCCTTTAATGAGGAGTGATAGGTAGAAAGGTTCAACCTTGTTGGTTTTGGAGGCACTGAGGGCTAGCATGTTTTGAGAAGGTGGTGTGGATGGTGTGGGGAGTAAGCCTTTGGAATTTGGACCTAAGGTTATAGGATTACCACCACGTAGACTACATCAATGAACCTATCAAATTGGGTAGGATGCGTTTGTAGGTATTCTATTTCGTGAGATGGAATTTAGTTTTGTTTGCATGTTCCACAAAGTCAAATGGGGTTATGGTAGGTAAGGTAGAGGTTTCAAGAATGACAGAATATTTACATGGTGAAGGTTTTGCTACTTTGGGGTTTAATTTTCCTTCACAAGTGTAGTAACTGACTTGAAAGGAGGTGGGGATGTAGGTTGTGATGGAACCTTATATGTTTTTATAGAAACAACATTTAAAGGAGAATTATTTTTAGCAATTTTGAGCTAGGAGAAGGACTAGGATGACTTACTTGGTATGGTAGCATGATCCTTGCTAACCAATGGGTTTGATTTTTCTTTAGCCAACTCCATCGAAGGTGGTAGTGGTGATCCTCTACTGATGATTTTATTTTATGGAACCTCCATGAGAGAATCTTCTTTCTTCTTCTTTCCTACCATCCATTGAGGATGGATCACCTTTCTTGGACTATGCGCGAGTGAAAACTATGCATGAGAAGCTTGGAGCTTCTTCATCATCAACATACTCAATTAGGCCATTGTGCATATCACCATCAACTTCCTCGACCTCAAGATAGTTTTCATCATCACCCGCATTTTATTCTTCAGGTTCTTCAATTTCCACTTCCTCCTCTAGTTCTTTAGTGTCACATGTGGCATTTCTTGGTGGTGCTTTTAGAGTGAGACAACGAGGAGGTGGAGCAATCCTTGGTCTATTGGAAGGATTTGGCTTCCTTGTATTGTTCTACATTGTGATATGGGAGAGATGTTTCTTCAAGGCAACCAAGTTATTTTCCATTTTTTGGAACATTGGGTCCATGGTGATTGAGCCTAAATTCTGGCCTTTTTCTTTCCATTTCAGCCTTTCACTTTCCCAGACAGGATTAGATCATCATTAATTTCTATCATGTAGTCCTGATATTCCCTCAATGTTCTTGGTTGGGTTTTTCTAAGGAAGAAACCTACTTCTGATGGCAAGGCATTGATGAAGAATATTTTCAAATTATTTTCAGGAGGCACCACATCTTTAGGGATTCTTCTTATCACTCTGTTATATGTTGTTATGAAGTATCTCATTGATTCGGGGTCATTTGTACCAATTGGACCAAGAGATCTTGATAGTCTTCCATGGTCTTGAAATTGTGTTAGAATGCACTTCTTATATCTTCCCAAAAGAGGTGACAAACCTTAGGGGTATCATGTAGAGCCATTAAAAAGTTTTTCTTGTAATGAATCCACAAAGAGACGGACTGACACATCTTTGTGCTCAACACCTAATACACCACAAGAGGTGATAAACACTGCTACATGTTCTTCGGGTAGTTGAGAACCATCCCCTCTGAACTTTGGAAAGTTGTTTCTTGATCCTTTTGGTAGCTCATGAAGTGGTTGAGAAAGGGAGAATTGGTTGGTGTTTCCCCCCATGGTACATTAGGCCTACGGTCCTCACGATCACGTTCTGCCATTTTGTTTCAGATTCTAGCTTTGAACCTCTCTAAGGCTATGGATTTTTCTCCTACTCTTATGTCTTCTTCAGCTTGAGCTCTTTCAATTTATTCAATTTGAGCTCTTATTTTGGCTTCAGCTCTTGTTTCTCTTTCTCTAGCTTCTTTTGTGGTCTCTTCATTAGTGAAATCTTCAAGATTCTCGTTGATGTATGGGAACTCAATGTCCAATGGATTGACAATGCTCAAACTCCCAATGTGACCAATTGTGTGATGAAAAGGAGACCTATAATTTGAAGCAGCTATTGTCTTCTTTAAAGTTTTTCAAAACTAGGATTTGTTTGTCCTCCCTATATTTTTTTCAGTGTATCTTCTATCTGAAAAATTGGAGATTTATGCTCTTCTCTGTGGTGCTTGAATTTGTCTTTGTCTTTCAAATTTAGCACTAGTTCTTCTTCAAGGTCAAGTATTCTTGTAGTGCCAAAATAATGGTTGACACTTGGCCCGTTATGCCAAATAGCTTCTCTAAAATCTGAAGCAATATCCTCTTGAATGTGGAAGATAAATTAAGGTATTTCAATAGGAGGATTTCCCAAAATAGCCATGGTTTTTAGACATGAGGCTCAGATAGCTATTCAAATTCCATAAATTTTCTTTTTTCTTTGAATTTTTGAAATTTTTGAATTTCATTTTGTATTTTCTAACCTTCTAGTCATATTCAGAGACGAATCTGATGCTAAATTTTCCCCACGATGAGCACCAATAACTATTGGAAAGAAAAAATTTCAGGAAAAAATTGGTGGTTATCTTGCCAACACTTTGCGAGTCTAAGTCCCTCTACTTAACCAATGTAGCTTCCATACGCGCATGCAAAAGTAAACAAAGTGAGTTTTATCCTAGTATCCTTTCGACTAGGGATCCAACAGGAGCACTTTATCGACCACGTGGAAAAATATTGCATATATCTACAAGAGAGGAATTTTATAGGAAAGCAGGAAAGGGAGTGAGAAAGTTAGACAAGAGAAACTAATGTTGCAAGTAGAAAATTAGAAACTTGCATACACCAGCCAAAATTTCATTACATTCACTTGAATTTAGAAGAAAACAAATATGTGAAACAAAAATAAGACCAAATAGCATTTAATGAGCAAAAAGTACCACTAAAATCCTCACAAAAAGGATAAAATTCCTTCTTCCTTTATTGAAGCTCAAGCAAAAATATTACATAACATAGAAATAGAAGACATTTTTGAGTAGGGAAAATGAAATAAATTTTCTATCTCTTTTCTCTCTTCACAAGGATATCTCTCTCGTGAATTCACAAAAACAGCTCTAATATATAAGAATTCTAAGAATTTATCTAAGAAGAAGTTCAAATGAGAATTTTGTTACAATTTATAGAAGAGAAGGCAACTCTTCATCTTCTTGGTGACTTTTCAAATACTTTAATTTGAATTTAGACTGTTCATATTCCACTTAAATATTTAATTCCCTTTGATAAAATCAAGGTGACTTAAATTTTACATTATGTTTCTAAAGTCACTTAAAGTTATACTAAAAGTGAAAAACTTAACGAAAAATATATAACATTAATGAGAGAGTGTTGGGTGAGAAGAGAAGAGAGAGAGAAAGAAGAGGAAGAATAAGAAGGAGAAAGAAGAAGAATTATGCAGAAGAATGATCCATTGTAGTGGATTTGATCTCACTCCTTGACTGGTTTCCACTTCATGCTCCTCAGAAATTCTATGTTCCTCCAAACTCTTTGTTGAAACGAGATACTACAGGTTCCACTTTGTCAGCATAAGGAATGTGAATGTAGCCCAAGGTATCTATCCATCCATCAACCACACTATTGATGTCTTTGCACTTCTCGAACCATGATGAATGTTTCTCTACGATAAGTGCAATAGAGGCCTAAATCTCTGAGAGGAAGTCGAGGGTATCCTTAGTGAAGGATGATGGGTTTCCTACCTCTTTCTTAACGTATTCTTCAAATGAACCAATCAACTCATCGTAGTTTTACCCTCACCCATTGTAGGTAATCCAAGTTTTTGAGTTTTCCAATATGTTTGTTCCTCTTTTTCCTCCAGTCTCTGTGATGGCCCAATTGATTTCCTCAAACCTGATTACCAAGGCCCTCACCCATACATATGACAAGTCTTCTAAGGGATTTTCAAAAATATTCATGTCGATCAACTCCTAGCGATGAGTGCTACTCATTTCATCTACTACTAGGCCCAAAGGTTCCCAATAGTCCCTTTCTTTCTCTAATTCCTCCTTGAGTTCCCATGTCCTATTTTTTGTCGCACATATGTAAGCGAAGAGTTTGACTACTTCTTGGAGCACTGACTTCCCTTTTTCAGAAATTGAGTTAATCCATTCATTATTTGCTCTCCCCCTATATCGTGAAATCTTGTGTCTTCCTGATGGATTCTAGATTGAATCTACTGATGGGTGAAAATTCCTTAGTGGGAATTTTTATGGCATTAGGATCAACTAGATGTTGCACATAGAATGACAAAGTTATTACCTGCTCCTTTAGTTCATCAATTTTATTCTTATACTCTTTATTTCTTGCCACCATACAAGAAGATGATTGTTGATACATGTGCAAATCCCCTTCATGAGTTTTCAGTCCCATTTGGATCATGCTCATCTCATAATCAGATGGTGTCATCTCATCCACTGGTTTGATTACATTGGGCCAAACCACTTCAATGTATTGATTACCTATTTCCCCACTATAGAACCATGAGGCTATATGCATGAGATTTATTGATCTTTTTTTATTTGGCCAATGAGACAATCCCTGATAGATTAGGGGCTTCCACTTGCTTCATAGTGCGGGTGTCAAGGACAATTGGCTCCTTTACACTAAGGAAAAAAATCATTAGACTCGGGCTCAATGATAGGTGCACCAATAGTTCCTTGTTTTGAAGGAGGAAAATCCTGAATGAGAGAGGCATGGGTGTCAACAAGAGGTGAAACCTCCTGTGGTGGCTCAAGACTGGATCTTGAACCATGTGTTCTTCATCCACTTGTGTTTCTACCACTAGATTTTCTTCCTACATTTCTACGATCAAATATTCCTCTTGCAGTGATGCAAATGAGCCTTCTTCTACCCTGATTTTCTTTGGTGTCTTCTCATGAGGAGAAGATTCCAATTCTGTGGCCTTTCTTTTCAAACTTGCTCTAGAGTGTTTAGAACTAGAAGTCACCTCTATGACTTTTGAAGATGATTGATGGAAGGCTTGCTTCTGACTTAGGGGAATTCCTCATGACTGGATGATCATGGTGTGCTTCTTTGCAACCAATTTCTCATTATCCTCACCTTCTCGCCTTTGATCTAATATATCCCCTGATTCATGAATATACTAGTTGATTAGAGGTACAGGGGACATCTTGACTGCTATGTACTCACGATCATAAATCTATATCCCATCATCATGCAAAATATCTTCATACCAGGAGAACTTGAATTTCCTCATCTCACTGATTTTCATCCTCATATGGTCCTTTTCATGCACTTAAAATTCATCAATGCAATTGGCCTAGTAGTCCTCGATTTGTAGCTCATGTTGCAATTATGGGACATAGAAAGATTTAGGATCTTCTCAGATGTCAAAATTAGGCCTAATAATGTGGGAATGAAAATTGAAATGAGTGGATTCTAGATGAGATGCATCATTTGAGCTCTTGCACGTGAATACCCTAAGAGAGATAGGAAATGGAATCAATTTCTTCTTCCTGCTTCGAGCTTGTTATTCACTTAAATGATTTGTTTATAGAGCTCAAACAATAAAATTTGGTCACTAAGGAACTTATGTAGCCTTAGCAGAGTTTTGTCAAAGCTAGCATATCGTGGGTAGGATAAAGTCGAGAATTGTATGAAATAATAGCCATATTTATTGACCACGAACACCACTTTTGACGACATCCTAGCCTCCGGATATCCTTTTAATCTTTAAATGACATAAATTGTGAATGTATCATTCACACGAGTGAAATTCCTATGGATTTTCTCCATCACCAACTGTGGAAGTTTCTCAAACGCAGACACCTTAACAACAATGTCATGTATGAGAGCCAATCTTTTGAATCATCTTTAGCTAACGAGGACATAAACCAAGTAAGAAGTCATGTGGAACCTCCTCATCATGGGTACCTAGAGTAGTTTTAGATGGATATTTTCATGATGATCTTCCCCTAGTCAATCCTCTACTTTCCTTCTGTCACTGTCAAGATGAAAAGGCCCATCCAGTCTTGAAAGTCTCTTGTGTTTACTTCACCCATAACTCTACTGAGGAGAGTGATGGTGTCTGAGTATCCTTCTTGAAACTCACACCTTGTAAGGTTCTTGGGCATTATTGATGGATTTCTCACTATTTTCAACCATGAACCAAGTGTAACCCCTTACTCATATGCATCCATCATTTCCTAATCACACAAGGCACTTTGTCTTTTGAGATGACAACCATGTTGGGTGATGTTGGTATCTACAGAGAAAGTGAGATGGTTCTAGGGAAAATAAGTACCATTATTGGATCGGATGGTTCGTGTTTCAGGATCATAGTGGTGAGAGCAAACTAGGACCAACTCAAGACTTTGAACAAACACTAGGTGTCTTGTGGCAGCAGACAAGCCACTAGTGAATATCTGATCTTCAATCTTCTTTTAGTCTCTGGTTGTTATGTGAGTTCTAAGGTCATTCAGGTCCATGTTTAAGACATTTTGGTCTTTTATCTTGTACTCATAGGTGAAGAGATGTGCCAGCTTTTGTCCCGTCCATTTCTACTTCATGTTTTCCTTAGAAATAATAACTTACTAGTTTTAGTAAGTATGAAAAATAAAATCCCTCGAACCTCAACTAAATGTTCAACTATGATTTCCCCTTCTAAAGGTCAGATTGACATGGAAAAATGTTTTCCAATATGTATTTTTTTCCAATATCACCCCTCTGAATCTTTAGACCTACCCGCTCAATAGTTTAGGAGATTTTAAACTTTCATTTTTTTAAGCTAGCAGTGCTTCTAGACATGGTAGCCATTAATGGACCTCAAAAATTGTAGGTATGGTTTTCTCCTCTATTTGAAAAAATATTATATCTTTGATATGGGTTTTTTCTTCTTATGCTTCAGTTGAAATCTTTTTTCAATCTGACAACCGGTTTGATGGGAAATCTAACTTTTTCTTCATCGGGTCGGAAAGAAGATTTATTCACTGTGAATGTTCTATGCAGCACAAGGAGGGATTGAAGGTTTGTTTCTTTTTGAGAGAGGAAGTAATAGAAAAAAATGGTGTGTTATTTCCTATACTAGTTTGCAATATTTCTATGAATCTCCGTTTCATGGCAATGGAGATTTTCACTGTTTCTTCTCTTTGTTCTTTGCTTCTTCTTCCTTCCTTGCTCAAAAATATTTTTGAGACCTGTATATTGCCATGGGAAATGCATTTTTATTCCTTGGTTGAGATTTTTTTTTTTTTTCAATGGTTTAGTGATGGTAGGAAGTTGCAGTGGAAGTGTGCAGATATGGTTGTGCACGCAGTGTCAAAAGTTAAAGCGGAAATAGGTGAGTATTTAAAATTTTAAAATTAAAGCTGAGAAGGGAGATGGGTGCATTTTTCAAGGTTTTATTTTCCTAAAATGTGATGGATTTTAGGTACATCAAATTCCATGGTGAGTAAGGTGATGACACATGTTAAGAATCTAACAACAGGGGATGAAAGCTAGAAAATCAATTTTAAAACACGGAGGGGCTAGCGGTGGGTCATATGGGTGACCAGAAGTCTCCTTAAGGGGATAGGTGCATTTTTTACGTTTTTTCCCTGAAATATGAGGGAAATGAGGGACATACAATTACATGGTGCTCTTGAAACCGACACATGACGAAGATCCGACGGCAGGGAATTTGAGCTCCCATAAGCACCCAGGGGCTGAAATGACAATCTTAGAGGTTGCATGAGGATCCAGAGGTCATATGGGGGATGGGAACATTTTTAAAGGACTTATGTCTCTAACCTTGAGCGATGTGAGGGAAAAAAATACCACCAAGCTCTTTGAGCCGACACGTGTCCTCCCAAAATTTGGCTAACTCCTGAACTTGCTCTAAGGGGACATCTTGAAATGACAATAACTTGAGTTCATGATGGAAATTTTTGATGAAATTGTATATTATCCTAACATGAAATGGCCTTTAAAATCCAATGGGATGGGTCACATGTCTTGAAACATCCATTTTTTCCCGAAAAAGCATATTTTGGTTTGGTACTCCACCAGTGCATGCGAAAACTACTTGCACACCTAATGTGCCACAATGTTGTAAAAAAATAATTTCACCATCTTAAAGGGTTTAGAATTATCTTTGCATTGATGTTTTTTTCTCCTAACTCCATCTAGAGCTCTTGAAATCACCTTAAGAATCTCGGCAGTTGATTTGGCATGTGCACCGACTAGGCCCGTGAACCCTAATTTTGGTGAAACTACCCCAACTTCTCTCGATCCCTTCTAGAATCTTTTTGAATCACTTCCATGATGTCCTAAGACCTTTTAATTTCCCCATGTCCATTTTGGATTTTCTACTCTACTCTATGGGGCTGCTCCATCCCTAAGAAGGCATGTGATAACCCTTCCCACAACTGCCTGTAGCTTGTAACTTTTAATGAACTCCTAAAATCACCTAGGGGGGAATGAATGGACTTTCCTAAATCACCTAGGGGAATGAGATAATGTTAATCGGGAGGTCACTTGGACTAACTAGATAGACCTGGGGTGCCTTGGAATGATAAGACTTGAAAAATTAACACAGGGGTATAGTTGTCATGCTCGAAAATTGTTAATTTCCTTGTTGCACATTTGCATGAAAATAAATAGCAAGAGTCGATGAATGCCTATCAAGGCTAGATTCGGGAAGCATGATGCTTCCTAGAATGGTTTTCAATCCTATGTTTAATATAATACAATATTAATTAGCAACTAAAATAAATAGGTCATATTGTAATGTAATGATTTAGGTTTCTCATTCACACAATACACTAGATTTTAATCTAGATATTAATATAACACTAGAAATAATTAGAACCATTGTTTTTCAGCTCATATAGGTCTGTCAAAGGTATGGAAAAGGTGTGGGTTTGATATGTTGAATTCTCGGGTTGATTTTGGGTGAGTGGAAAGATTGCTAATATGAGACTGTGGAATGACACAACGACCGATATCACGATCGGATGATCGGTTTTGGTAAGGGGACTAAACCAAATTTAGTTAGGGAAATGATGTTAGTAGGTGAAATAGGTAGTAAATTATTAAAAAAAGGTTTTTAGGCTCTCTGTGATTGCACGAAAGTGAGGGTAGTGTGGTTTGGGTCATAATATGGCTAAGAAGACTTAGGGATACTAAGAAGGAGGTTTAGAATGGTGAAAAGGCTTAGGATGGTTGAATAGTGGGTTGGTGGGAAGAAGGTGATGTACAGCAATAGAGGAAATAAAATACTGAAAGAAGCAAGAGATCTACAAAAGGAATAAGCACAAATGATTAAAATCACAGTACTTACTTGATGTCTTGCAGATCTTGGGAGTTGGGATGGTTGATGGTTGATCGAGAAGAAGTGCTTGAGTCCAATTCCACGGAAATATGACCTATGTGCTTCCATGAGTATTCCAATACTCTGGAAGGAGAACCGCTACTTGTCTTGCACTGTAGTTGTGTGTGTTCATCATCTAGATGTAGGAGGGCTTGAAGATTCGCGCTTGAATGCAATCAGGCTCTAATAAATGAATTACCAACCTGTGTAAAGAGTTGTGAAAGTGTATATAAGGTAACCGATGGTGGTTAGGTGACCAGCGTCGGTTGAGGGATAACCAACATCGGTTAATGCAGGAAAGTCTAGGTTTATAAAAAATAGGCAAATCTTCCCGATTTGGCATGCTTTCTCATTAAGTTTGCTTATGAAAGTGGAGTTGACATGAGAGAAGATAGGGATAATTTAGAAAATTTCCAGCTTAGGTTTAGGAAGAAGTCTTAGTTAGTTATATCAAGTGGTGACTCAAAGACTAGGAGTTATGATTCAATGTTGAGAGTGATGGCTCAATCATTGTGAGTTAAATGCCCTTGGAATGGGTCCAGGGGTGAGGTGTAATGATGAGGTGGTGGTGTGCAAATGAAATTAACTTAATTAAATTAATTAATAATGGGAGGATGAATATTAATATGAGATGAAGGGGTCATGATGTGTTAAATATATTACGTTAATTTATTGAAGGGGAACAAGGAGTGTGACCCAAATTTGGTGTCTCGCATTTTCTCGATCAGTGTCATTATTCCCTTCATTTAATCAAATCATGGTTGATGTCATATTCAAACCAGAGGCATGTCTAAAGTTATATACAACAAGAAAAATCTCAGTGAACTAGTAATTAATTATAGATATTTATAATTTTTATTTTCTCGGGGTTTTAAATTGTCTTTAAGTTTTCCTGGCTAAAGCCTTATTAAAGCTAAACTATAAGAAACTTGCTGAATTAAACACACATTGCTAAAATCAGCAAATCTTGCTGAATTGAACACACTGCTTGTTGGAAATAAACACACTGCTAGAAATAAAAACACTTTGGAGATGTTGTTTAAAATTATTTTGAGGAAATAAAAACATACACTAAAACACCTGCAGGGACAATAAATAACTTATGTAACATATTTTAATTTAAGAATCAAAAGTACTTACAGAATTGCTAATTAAAAGATTTATACAAATTTCTTGAAGATATAAATACCAATAAAATAAAGGATCTTGTTTCTTGGAGGAGTGGGCCCTTGCTCCACCTTGAATCAAGAGTTAACACAATATGATGCTCTCAAAATTAAATGGCTATCTTATTATTGAATTGTTCTATCTTACAAAACTTAACTATGTATATATTTTTTTATCATATCACCCTCCTCCTTTATCTATATTCAGTTATCTATATATATTTCTCCATTTGAAGATGAATTTACAATCATGAGTGTTCAATAGCTATCTATCCACCTACAGGTTCTAGTGAAACCGAATAGTGCCCAAAGTAGATATGAAATTTAGAAAACTAGCTGGACATACAACTGTTGGTTTTACATAAGTATTTCTAGAGTGTGAAGAACCAAAAAATGTTGGTATGTTCCTGACTGGAGGGCCCATTAATTACTCCATAATTTAATTTTGATAGAAGAAGGAGATTCTTGTTGATTCTAGAACTTTGGAGAAGTTCTGGAACCAAAGGGAAACCTTCCGGAACTAACTGCGAAATGTCCAGAGCTAAGTGCTAGAGTTTTGGAACTAAGTGATACTGTTGAGGAGCTAAGCCGCGTTTTAGCTAACTTCCTCAAAAAGGTGCTAGTTGCTTCACACTTCACTTATCTGACCAAATATGACATGTTTATTCCAAAAACTAAATTTCCACACATTTTGTTAGGAATTATAGAGTTTTTAGACATTTGAACTAAATCAAACAAAATATGGACAATTACATCCTAACTTATACTAGATCAAACAAAAGCCACAAAATGTAGTCAAACTTGATTAAAAGGAGAGTAAAATGAGATCATTCATTACACATTGATGAGGCATATTTTGGCCTTATCATCTCCCCCACACTTACTTGTTTGTAATTCCTCTTACAAACTCTATTCTTCAAAACTAGGATTGTGAATTCTACATTCCAATTGACTGCTAAGGTCAAATGGTTGAAATTGAATGTCCTAGTGCTTCTGTTCAGAAGTGTTGTATCTTGATCCTTCCTCTATATTTTTATGCCAATCCTCAAAGTGAGTGGGATCCTGAGGTTCTCTATTCTACCATGGAGACATGGGTGTAAGAAGGAGAGGATGCCTTGTTCTCATACCCATCCACATACCCCTATATTTTTCACAAATTTGAGGAATGAGTGTACATAAAGTTCTGGCCCTTTCCAGACTCCATATTAGATTTGTGGGAGATATCACTTCTCTTCTTCTTAATGCTATAGTGAGGAATTCCCATCTCTTTAGGCATCCATCATAAATTTCCTCAAAGTTTTTCTTCATAAGAGGTGAAGGCATCAATACTTTTCAACTAGACCGAATATAATGTTCCTTAAATCGGCTATCAAAGGCATGGGACCTAAAATGTATAACAAATGCAGATGGTTTTCCATAATGAGCTCTCATACATAGGCCAAAGGAACTATCCTTTATTAAGTGTTCAGTATCCCTTTCTTTCCAAGCTATCTGATTCGGAGCACAGAAACAAATGCATTAAGTTGGCTTTCCCCACATATAGATTAATCATGAAGCTTGTGTTCTTTTCTAACATAAAGTTGCAGAGATAAAATTCACAAAGAATATTTTTCTGCTCTACACTGGTTGAGGAATATGTTGTCATGAATTTTGCTTCATCCTTTACTTCATGTGGAAGGCCACATGAAATCCTTGATAGTTGCCAATAGATAATTGTTCTTCTAGGAAGACACTGTATGCAGGAGAAGGTATTCTACATGTGAGTAATTTTTCACTCATTATATAGACCATCTGTATTTTTTCCAAACATTTAAATTTTTCTTCCCACTCTTTCCTTGCCTTCTTAGTTCCTGATTTGATATTTTGAACTCATTAAGCTTTCTACAGGTATCATCCCATAATTTCTTGAGTGGCCAATAAGACAGCTCTATTTGTACAATTTGATCCACTAAATGTATTTTTTCATAGCACTTTGTTCACTAGCCAATTGCAATTATTTTTCTTTTTCCACCATTTTCTGCTTTACTAATGCCAATTCTTCATTCTTATCTATGTGAGCTTATTTTTAATTGTTAAATAAGCATTTCTCTATGCTCCAATTTGTGTTTGAGGAAGTTTAATTCCTCATCTTTCTCCCTAATGATAAATTTTTCTCTAGACAAAAATATAGTCTACTTCAAGTAATTTTTTTCTCGAGAGTTCCTCGGGGAATGAACATTATTCCTCCACCAAAGGACATTTTCCTTTCAATCTCCAGGATGCCAATTGTTCTTCCTCCTATGACAATGTTCAATGAAAGGTTGTAAAAACCATGGATTTGGGGTAAGAATCTCTAAAGAAACCCCAAAGGCTTTTAATAATCTGCTCATGGACCATGTGATAAGCAATGAACAATGTTTCCTTATTTACGACATTAATTTGAAATAAACACAAAACTAAGCAAATGAAGTTAATCTCTATTATTTGAAAGCTTGAAATAATGAACCTAAGAGGATCTAAGCATTAATTTTATGTGTTAAGAGAAAGAGATCTTGCCATTAATGGCTTCAAGGCCAATGGGTCTTCCTTTTTTACTCTATGTTAATGCTATGAAATACAAGATAAAATGCTTTTAGCTCAAATGAAAGAAAATCAAATACAAACTAAAGCCTAACCAAATTGCTATAATTTGTGCTAAGAAGAAGAGATAATTATTAGGAAATGAGGGAGGGGTATAGCCCTCTATTTATAGTTTTGGTTTTGGAAGAAAAGGGATAATTGGGTGCATGTGGGACAAAGGCTAAAGTCCAAAAGCACTTTAGCAAGTTAAAGTGTGATTTGACTATGTTAGAGGATAATTAACCTAGGTTAGACTAATTAATCTCTTAGAGAGTAATTAGGGTTCTGGAAGGGTTCTGAAGGGCTTACTCAATCCAACGAAGTGGATTGATCTTTCGAGGAGCTAATAGAAGCAAGATAGAAGAGAATAAGAAGCTAATGTAGTTAGAATGAGGCTATGACTGCCTGTTTAAATGGTTTATAAGAGGAAAAATGATCAAAAAGGTGTCATAGAAAGGGATTTAGATAGGCCTAACTAGTGGTGTACCGTCAATTTACAAAATGAAGAAGCACTAGTGCACCATTAGAAATAATAGTGTATTGATAAAACTACAAGTGTCTACATTTTCCCCTCTTTGAGGTGACGTAAGCGATGTCACTTCAAAGAAAGTAGACAAACACAAGCAAGTAGAATTTTTTTGAAGGGGTAGAAGAAAAATTAATAGGGTGAAGGATGATGAATTCTACCTCAAGTTTCAATGGGGTAACGAAGAAACTCGATCAATGATCAAAAAGAAGAAACAAAATAGAGGGAAAAGTGCCAAGAGAAGACGAGAAATGAGAAGAAAAAGGGATATTGAGCTATCCGTAAATCAATTGCTAACAATATTTTAATCATCATAATGCTTAGAATCCTCCTCATGGGTCCTTATTAAAATGTGAGCATGCGACGGAAGCATAAAATGACATTAAAAGCCAAGATACAAACAACCATCCTCTGCCAAAACGACCAACTCCATGCAACATACACAAATGCAATGCAATACGAGAAATAAACAGAATCACCTGACAGGGAAATAAGTACAATCACACACACTTAAACCAACAACGTTCAAGATAGTTGCACAAATATTTTGTTATCGAGATGAAGTCCCAAATGTTTTGATAAATGACTAGGGTGAAGAATGATGCCCCAAGCAAGGTGTATTATGCAAGGGGGAAGATGGAGGACACTTTCGTCCTATGAAAAAGCAATGTGCATGACAAAAATAGTACCAAGTGATTGTTGGTGCCCTAGAGTACAGATGAAGTAAGCAACATAGCTTGTTTAGGTGATTGAAGATTTTGGTGATGCACAAGTCATTGTTTCAAACAATTTTGAGAATGTCAGCAAGATCTGGGATGAGTGCCATGTAATAGACATAGATTTCAGCCGTAGATGATTGGTTTAATCAATTTTAAGCCATTTTGCTATTTTCCAATATTTTTGTGGTTTTTTAAAATATATTTTTGATTTTTTTCATTTTCTAGGTTTTTGATCGGTTAGAAGAATTTTAAAAGATCAAAGATCTTCCAAAAATACACGCATAGGTGGTAGTGGGAAGGAAAAGCTATCAAAAAGCTCAGAATATGTGCCCACAAGAAGAAAGATGGGTCGAGAATAATTTATTTAAAATAAATTAGTAAATAATCATCACGACGGGAAAAATAGATGAAAAATAGAGGAGAAGGTGAGAAAAGGTGCCTGAAAGGTTCATAAATTATCTCAGTGTGACAAAGAAGGGACTGTTGGATGGCATGCAAAGTGACCCAATGTGTGAAAATTAGTAAAAATAATTATTTTAATACAAAAATAATTATCACAGTAGATAGAAGAAGGTTAGAATGATCACGGTGGAGAAAACATGCCCCAAGGGCATCGCGATGGGTTAATATACTCACCCGGGGTTGGTAAAAAAATCATGACCAATTCATTTCGACCAAAGCCTCTGTAAATTTTTACCACGAGTGAAAACAAGAGCCCTGGAGTGAGATGGCAAGGATACCAAGGAGGACGAGGCACATGGATCACATCCAGGAGTACATGCGGGACCCGGTGGATGGACCATTTGTGAGTGCCCTAACCCCCCATTAATTACGCATTAATTACACTTTTTAGGGTTTTTTAGGGTAGGTAGGAGGAATTTTGACACATGCATGTAGGTGTATGTGTCAGATTGATGGGTACGCACACGCGCATGTGTCAAACCGACATAGACATGTATGCGTATCTATTTGCGGGGATAGGGTTACATATGCGTACCTATTCGGTAGAAGTAGGTACGTGCACATGTATCCATTGGGAAAGATGGGTACATGCACATGTACCCGTAGAAAAGACAAAAGGGTTAGAGTAAGCATCGGTTGGGGTTTGGATGGACATGCGCATGTGTGTGCATCGAAATGGACGCATAGGCATCATGGAGGGGACGATGCGTCCTATATGGCCCACGCCAAAAAGGAGAAGAAGGGGTTGTGTGCATATGTGTCTAAAAGGGTGTGTATGCATCGATTAGGGTGCACAGGTGCTAAAGGAGGCACGTATGTGCTAGAAGCATGCGAGAAAAAGACAACTGGCTAGAAAATAGCCAAGTTATAGAAGAAAAAGGTGAGATTACTTTAGAAGAAAATAATAGTTAGTAAATTAGATGTATTAAAAGCATTATTTTTCCTTAGAAAAATATTATAGAAATGTTAGATGCCTAACACTTGCATTGATTTTGCAGCATATGTTACCTATTCTTCAGACTCGTGAGCGCTACGGCCACTTATCTCGTGATAGAGGTGTAGTTTGATGATGAGGATAGAGTGACCCTGGTGAGCCTTTTGCACGTGATGGGACTATCTTATGTGGCTGAGATGCCCCAGATTACTTTAGATCATGGCCTCTTGATGGCCATAGCAGAGCGGTGGCACAACGAGAGCCAGTGCTTTCACCTCCCGATCGGGAGATGACCATTACATTAGAGGATGTATGGCGCATCATGCGGGTCCCGATCTAGGGATAGCTTATTGAGATGATGAGCCGCTGGAGTGACATTCAACGATCACATCACACATTTGTTTAGTGTTCCTACCATACCACGGCATGCGGGATGTCTATCAGACTATCCCGATGCATAGATGATCCAGAGTTAGACCACGTAGTGGTCTATATGATGGCTCTTGTCAGTGGAGTTCTACTCTTGAAAAGAATGGTACTTCATTTCCGTTGGGACTCCTAGGAGTGATTCTTGGCTTGGTGGAGGGACAAACCTACTGCTGGGGTCAGTGCATATTATCACACTTATATTAGGATCTCCATCTGATCACTTACTACAATCAGAAGATGGTAGGACCTACTTGTTTATTACAAATTTGGGTGTGGGACCACATTGCTATTGGTCACCCCTAGGTGTGCTGAGAGGTCGGGCTCCCGACGAGCCTTCTATGATGGGTTGGGTCCCGGTAGGGGACGATGTGTGACCCTTCATGGGGGTTACATACCATTATAGGTGTGATCTAGATGAGATGCTCCAGGGTTCCATTGCATGGAGGCCTTACAGCAGCTTCAATGGCTGAGGATGGTCTAGAGCTCAACACCGCTACATTGAGAATTTTATTTTGGGCAGCCACAGCTATATGTGGGAGTTATATAGAGTGGATCGATGTCAGTGGTAGTTCGGCCTTACCCAGGATGTTCCTGGGCCAGATAGATGGTATGCTTGTAGAGCCAAAGAGCACTTTGATATGGGTCCATAGATTACCCATAATAGAGCATTGGCTAGCTTTTGATAGGTGGCACCTGCTATTTGGGTGCCACTTAGACAGATCAGAGATCCGGGTACTATGCTAGAGTATGGGCCATGGTACCATGGTGTGCTCTGTACCATTTGAGCATTCCCAGAGTGGCATATGATGTCAGCTTGAGGCCTCCTTCAATGGGGCCTCCTAGTGGTGGTGAGGGCGGAGATGACAAGTGATGATGATGATGATGATGAGGGTGGGCCCGATGCACCCCAGCATGTCAGAGGTAGGGGATAGGGTCCCATTCCACAACAACCACAGGGACAGGGCCCGTGCCTAGGCCGAGATAGATATATAGGGCCGTGGACATAGAGTTGCCCTAGTGGGCATTCCAATGGGGATTTATACCCCTCTCCAACATGTATTACCAGTGCAGGGGGCCACCTTTTGATACCCCAGAGAGTAGCAAAGATAGGTGGGCATCGAGTCGCTCTTCAACAAAAGTTACAAGCAACCATTGTTGTTCGATTCTGACAGTGGATGGTGAGAGAGATACAACGAGGACCTAGGTACAAGCCCTCACATTAGAGCGAGACCAGGCTCGCACAAATATAGATTTTGATAGCAAAGAGAGATCAAGCCCAGGCACAGGCCACTTAGGGAAGCGATAGTATTACATGGCAGAGTCAGGTGCAAGAGATGGCCACACAGGGGGCTTAGATATTGAGCCTCCTACACCAGTCCCAGACTCAGGTACATATGGTGGTAGCCCAGAGGGGTCACATATATAGACAATCATAGGGTCTTCTAACATAGAGGGATGAGGCATGAACCCAGCAGATCTATTACTTGCAAAACGAGAGCGAGAGGCTACCTCCTCGAGATAGGCTAAGGCTGATTTAGGTAGAGTGACAGGTGAGTGAGATGTTGCCCTTCAGAATCCCTCGCTTTAGGAGATGCTAACTTGATCCATGATGCCATGAGGCTTGGTGGCAAGGTGTTATTTTACAGGACTACCTACTTCAAGGTAGTTCCCCCAGAGTAGTGAGTGGTACTCCCTCAATAGTCAGGAACAAGTACGATAGGGTCCAAGTCACAAAGATCAAGGCACTCATCGAGGTCGGGCTAGGCAAAGGTGCATGCTAGAGCAGCCAGCTGGATAAGGACCATCTAGTCAGCCTGGTGGTCCATCTAGTGTAGGTCCTCCCCAGCCACCATTGTTCCATTGACTAGGTGACAGACCTAGGAGCCCCGTGAGGGTGAGAGCTGTGGTTGAGCTCTACCTTCTTGTTGTATAGATATTATTTATACATGCCTCTGATGAAGGCTGATTTTGTTGTATAGCTTTGTATATTATTCATTTTGATGATGCCTCATGATGAAGGCCTGATTCTTCTTGATGCATGCCCCTTTTTGATGGCATATTGTATCAATGATGTATTATTTTGATCACTGACTGAAAATTATACATGTATATATGGACATTTTTGATGTATCATTTATATGATGGATTCATGATGTATGTTTGTTCTTTCTTTCATGTATGTGGCATATCTTAGATTCAGAAATGTGTATACTTCTTGCTTTCATATTTGATGATGTATCTGCAGATGGCACCACATGGTTTTAGATTCATGATTTAGTTCTAAGTTTTTATGCTAGCACTTGGGATGATACTAGATGATATTGGTGCAGGGGGGATAGATTAGTGATTATGTGCAACCCCTCTTGCCCCCATTGATGATATGATATTTGATGATTAGCTTAGCATACATGCATGATGTAATACTTAGCATTTTTGTATATATATGATGTAGTGGATGATGTTATAAATGTGATGAGATGATAGATGATAGATGTGATAACAAACAACTGTGTAAAAACACACAAGCAAAATTTAACAAAACTAAACAAATATACACATACTACTATTAAACAAACACATGCACAAACCTCTAACAAGAGATAAAATGAGATCTAATCTAAGTAAGCAAAAATGAACCCTAAAAGGAAGCACACTAACAAACAAAGAAACCTACAACAATTGTTTACAAGCATGATAGCCTTCAAATGTATGTAATGCAATGCTCAATTTAAATCAAACAAGATTCAACTTTTGATAAGCAAATGATCCATTTTAAAGAACTAACAATTAATGGACTAAGTACACCAAAACTATACAAACCAACAACTAAAAGTAATTAAAGCACTACTTTGTTTTTGTGTTCTAATGGTTTTGGGTTTATCTAAGGAGATAAGTTTTCACGGCTACGTTTGTCACTGTATTGTCTAGGTTTCCCAAAGATAACGTTGTGAGACAAATGTAGCTTTATCCCTAGAAATGGGACTTTTCTAAATTTTTAGATTTTTGTGTATTTTTTTCCAAATTTCTTTGTATTTTCCAAGGTCATGTTCAAAGCAATGTACAAGAACAATAAAGCGTGGATGCCCGCAACATGATGTGGGAATATACAAAGGGTAGAATGCCATGGGCATATGTGTAGGAAGATGGCAATGGGATTATACAAAGATAATGCCCTTCATGCAGATATAAGAGCAAACAAACTAGGTCATAACAAGGAAAAGGTGATCCTAGTAGGGTTACTAGACCTAGTAGAAAAAGTCATATCTAAAAAGTGGTAACGATTACCTATCCTTCGTAAGGGTAACCTGTGTCCTAGTGAATCTTTCTTGAGCTCCAAAACTAGTTTTCACTCAAAGACCTGCCCTCTTTGCCACAATTGCATGGTTTTCAAACAAGGATGACCTACTTTTTCTTTACTATTTTCTCATTTTTCCAGTTTTTTCTTGTTTTTCTTTTTTTTTCCAATTTTTAGATCTTATTTGATATTATCATCATGCCTAAGCATAGAACCACTTTAAGTGCATGGATTTCATGGGTTCTGGAAGCTCTTCACCATCTGAATATGCAATTTTGTAGGCCCCTGATCCATATTTTACAATTACAACATAAGGACCTAACCAGTTAGTCTCAAACTTTCATTTCTTTCCTCTGTCTTTAACGGTGTTCTTCTTGATTTTCATTGAGAACTAGATCGCCTACATCAAATTCTCGATGAATGATGCCTTTATTATATCCTATAGACACTTTGTTCGATAAAATTTTAAGTGATTAAGTGCTCTAATATGCCTTTCATCTAATAGTTCTAACTCATTAAGCGAGAAACTCTATAATCTTCATCTTTGTCAAGATAGTCTATGAGAGATATTCTCTGGGAGGGAAGCTCCACTTCTAAAGGTATGATGGCTTCAGTGCCATAGACAAGTGAATAAGGGATCACATTAGTAGGAGTGTGGATGGAAGTATGATAGGCCCAGAGGGTGGGATGTATCTGTAGATGCCAATTATGCTCGGTTTATCGACCATTTTCTCCATAATCCGCACAAGATTTTTATTTGTGGCTTCCGCCTATCCATTACCTTGAGGGTAATAAGGGGTAAACCACTTAAGTTGGATATGGAAGCGTGGACACAATGTTTTAACCATTCTATTTTTGAAGTATTTACCATTATCAGTGATAATGGTCAAGGGGATCCCGTAACGACATATGAGATGGTTCATGATGAATTTTGAAATCTATGCACCAGTGACATAGGTAAGAGGGACAACCTCTACCCATTTGGTAAATTATTCGGTGGCGTTGATGATATGAGTATGAACATCCAATGAAGAAGGATGGAGGTTCCCTATGAGATCTAGGCCCCATTTAGAGAATGGCCAAGGTGTTACAATAGGTCAGTAAGGCTCATGCCGGCATGTATTAAATTCCCATATTTCTAGAATAGTTCACACTTCTTTACGAAATTGCAACAATCGATTCCATGGTAGGCCAATAGTAGCCTACTCTTAATAGCTTTTTAGCTAAGACCATGCCACTAGTATGTGATCCACAAATACCAATATGTACTTCCTTAATTGCATGGATAGAATCAATGAAATCCAAACAACGAAGTAGATTCCCATCATAGTCATGATGATAAAGGGTACCTCCTTGGAGGGTATAATGGGCTATGCAGCGAATAAGGGATTTCTTTTCAAAATAGGTGATGTCAAGGGGAAAGGTTTCATCTTGTATGTATTAGAAGATAGGGTCTTACCAAGGGGATAAATGACCAACAACTTCACATGCCAAACATGACTCTGGCATATCATATGCAGGTACCTATAGATATTTCATGAAGAAAGGCATCTTACTTTCTTTAGGTGTTTTGTGCAAGAGAGACCTAATAGTAGCCATAACATCTGTGGATCTATTATGTGACCTTGGTTTTTGTTCAAATATGACTTGTGTGAAATATTCCTTCAAATTTTCAACCATTTTCTTATATGGAATAAGTTTCTCATCTTTAACCTTATACTCATCATTAACCTATTTTATGATAAGTTGAGAGTCCCCAATGACTCATAGTTGTCTGATATTCCATGTAATAGCTAGCCTAAGGCCGGTGATGAGTGCTTCGTACTGTAATGTTATTTGTACATAGGAATCCCAACCAAAATGCTCATGGTATGACATCGCCATTTGGAGTGATGAGGACCACTCCTACTCCAGATCCATGGAAGGTAAAAGATCCATCAAAGTGAACCTGCCATTCTATGGACTCTTCAATATACATGATAGATGCATCTAGTAAATCTAAGCATAAAGGTTCCATTCTTGGGAGAGGAGCTTCTGCCAACTGATCAGCTAGTACCTATCCTTTTAAAGACTTCTGATTTACAAAATCAATGTCAAACTCACTCAAGAGAATGATCCAATTAGCCATTCGGCCTGTGAGGGCGGGTTTGGATAAAAGGTACTTGAGAGGGTCAACTTTGGATATGAGCTTGGTCTTATTATTCAGGAGATAATGGCAAAGCTTTTGAAATGTGAATACAACCGCCAAGCAGGCCTTTTCTATTTGGGGATAATTTAGCTTGTATGCGATCAAGGTGCAGCTAAGATAGTAAATTGCTCTCTTTATGGGCTAAGTCATATTGGGAAAGTAATGCACCAATGACAAACTAGGTAGCGGAAATGTATAAGAGGAGAGGTTCACTGGGGGTAGGTGGCATTAGTACAGGTGGGTTGGACAAGTACTGTTTGAGTAAGCGCAAAGGGATTTTTGACAATCGTGTCCCTAATTGAACTTGACATCTATCTTGAGAAAATGAGTAAAGGGGTGGCACTTATCTGCAAGTTGTGTGATAAAGTGACATATTGCTGAATATTTCCTTATAGACTCCTTGGCTTCTTGAGAGTGGTAGGTGGTGGAATTTATGTGATAGTCGTAACCTTTGTAGGATCCACTTCAATCCCTCTTTGTGAGACAATGAACCCTAGGAGTTTTCCTGATAAGACACCGAAGACACATTTCTTAGGGTTCAAGTGAACCTTATAGTCTCTTAGACACTGAAAGATACACCTCAACACTTTAGGGTGTTCTTTTCTACTCTTAGATTTTGCTAGGATATCATCAACATAATCCTCCATGATGTCACTTATCATATCATGGAAGATAACCATCATGGCCTGTTGATAAGTAGCCCTAACATTTTTAAGCCCGAAGGGCATGAATTTGTAGCAGAATGTTCCCCAAGGGGTGATGAATGCTATCTTATGCTGATCTTCCTCCACAATTTGTATCTGGTTATAACCTAAAAACCATCCATCAAGGACAACATTTCATAGCCAGTGTTGAATCGACTATCATGTCAATGTTAGGTAGGGGAAAATCATCTTTTGGACATGCTTTGTTGATGTCACAGAAATCCATGTAGATCCTTATTCCAACAGGTTTTTTCTGTACTAGGACTATGTTAGAGATCCATTCTGAATAGTCAATAGGTTTTATGAAATCAATAGCTAACAACTTTTCTAATTCTTCTTTGACCAAGAGCGCCACTTTAGGATGCATCTTTCTTAACTTTTGTTTGATTGGTTTGGCCTCTGGGTGCACAATGAGGTTGTGCACAACTAGCTCAGGGTCTAAACTAGGCATATCTACATATGTCCACATGAATATGTCCACATATTCTTTTAAGAGCTCTACAAAGGTCTTTTGTTCCTAAACTAAGAGTGAAGCTCCTAACTTGACTATTCTGGTTGCTCCTCTGAGCCAATGTTGACGTTGATTGTTTCCTCAATAAGCATTTTAGAAGCATCTTCCATCCATGTAGGATCAGGGGGAAGAGTAAGATCAACCTCCTATGGTAGTTCATGATCATCTTTGAATGGATAAATCACTTCGTCTTTAGACTCTTCATTTTGTTTGTCTATGAGCTCACCAAAGAGTTTGTCACTATGGGATTTCTGTTGAGCCTTCTTGCTCGGTTTCTCAGAGGTAGGTATACCTTTAGTTACAACCTTTTTATTCAACCATCCACACATCTCTGCTTCCTCCCCAAAATAGGCACAAGCATCTAGTTGAATCTTAAATCCTTTCTTGTGGTCTCTAGCTAGAATAAAGTCCCTGAGTCCCATGAACTCTATGAATGCCTCATCATTTTCAAAGAAATCCAATGGCACATGAAGTTGTTGATCCCAATCTATAAGCTCAGGATATATAAGGGCTATTGGATATTTATCTAGGGGGATGGATTCAGATAAGGTAAGTACTGATGAATCTAGGAATAGGTCCGTGGAGGTAAAATCTTCATAAAGGCTACATTGGGAATCTACGCTCACTATTGGAATGAGGTGAAATGTCCTCACTTTCAGAAGAAGTGGTGTTGCTTATCATCGTGTGGAGCATCATCATGCGGCCTTATTCCAAGGCCATGTTTATCAATTTTGAAATGAGGGATAGGGATAGGCTCCAATGGCCTTGTGCATTAACGCCACATCCAAACCCATCATAGCCCATGACAAACATCATGCGAGGACCTTTGACGTACTGAGGCGCTTGATTGCATGAAGCCATGGTGCCTTCTGGTACTCTACTAGTAGGGTCTTCTAACATTTTCTCCTCAGACAAGAGGCCACTATGGAAAAATTTCTCCAAAGGTTTAGGACATTGCTTGCGGGTGCTCTTGAACTGAAAGTAAGGCTTACCCCTTGTCCTAGGGGATACTGATAGGTCTGATATCAACAGAGCCTGCTCAAGAGTGAATGGCCTACTTGGGCCATATTTTGCTGATGTGGCCTCCCATGAAGCAAATGGATTGACCAGTGAGGGAAAATCTTGATTGAAAGGTATGAGAGATTCTGAATCCACTCAGTTCTTCATGGCCTCCATTTGTAAAGGGACAACAACATCCACAGAAGGACATTCATAAGCTACATGAGAAAAACTATGCAAAGCCCTACAATGTGTGAAAGGTTCTAGGTCACCCAAAATAGTAACCACCTACCCTTCATGATATAACTTGATGCACTGATGAAACATTGATGGAATAGCTTGCATGGCATGGATCCATGGGCATCCTAAGAGCATGTTGTATGGAAGGTCCAAGTCAAGGACATGGAATGTTGTGTCGTGACATGTTGGTCCTACCTCCATGGGGACCACTATAGTCCCTACTGACTCTCTTTCTTCATTGTCATATGCCTTGTGATTGTGATAGTTTTAGCACCTAGCTCTATTTCTGACTAGCCCAACTACTTTACCAGCTTCAAGGTGTAAATATTCAGACTAGATCCCCCATCTACAAGTACTCTTTTGATCTCACAATGGGTAACCACCACTTTGAGATATAATGGCAAGTTATGCTCAGGTTATTATGTGGGATTGTAGTATGATCAAAAGTAATATGATCATTGGTGTCTAAGCATGCAATCATGGCTTGAAGGTTTGTGGGATCTATTTATGTGGAAACCCCTGAATTTTGTAAAGTTTTGAACAGTATGTTTTTATGGGCATTGGAGATCTTTAGGATAGATATCTTAGTAGACGTTTTTTCTAATTTCTCTATCAAGTTATACTGACTTTCCTCAGGGGTAGGCACAGGATCTGGTATAATTAAGTAGGCATGTCTTTTCCCGACTGCACAACTCTTTTCTAATATCCGAATGGTGTTAATATGTTCGTTAGCCAATTTAATACATCTAATGAGGGAATCATAAGGACTATCATTTGTAGGGTACACATATACAGTAATCCTATAGTCGTTGGAAGTTTTCCCTTGATCTATTTTCTTTTTCTGATTATCCGCATGGTTAGGAAAAGGTTCCTTATAAATACCCATTTTTTCATTTGAACTTCTACCAGCCTCCGGGGGAGACTCTACAGCAATCTTCCCTTCCTCTATGAGGTCTTGGATATAATGGCGTAATCTCAAACATCTATCCATTTTGTGTCCTTTGACACGGTGGAAGTCACAATATTCATTGTCTTTGAACCAAACCAGTTTTGGAGCGTCTTCCGGGTAGGGCATTGTTGCAGTTGGATATTCTACCATCTTTGCACCATCTAATTGTTTTAGGATGGTAGATAAGGATTCTATCAAAGATGTGAATGTACACTTTGTAGGTGCTTTGGGATGAGGCCCTTGTGAAAGTTTCAAGAGTGGACTGTGTATGCGGCTTGGACTCTCTTGGAGTCTATAATGCCATCACCAACAACATGTTTATTCTTATTAAAGAATTTAGGTTTGTCTGTGGATTTGGCTTCATGTTTGTTTTTAATAACCGGTTTAAGTGTGCCTTTGGCAATGAGAACTTTCTCAATTTGACTACCTTTCTCTATGACTTCTTCAAAGTTCGAGCCACAATGCATTTGCAAGTGAAAGGATATTTCTGGGTTCAAGTTAGGAATGAATATACTCACTAACTATTTTTTAGGTAAGGCACAAGGAAAGCGACTAGCTAACCTGCGCCATCATTGTAAAAATCTGTAAATGTCTCATTGGGTTTTTGTTTTGTGTTACATAGATCATTCATCATGATGTCACTCTCCATATTATAGGAGTAATGTCTTACAAATTTCTCTGCTAGCATGGGCCATGTTATAATGGAGCCCTTAGGTATACTATAAAACCATTCTAATCCCACGGCTCTTCAGCTGCGAGGAAAAATTCGTATCAAGGAATTATCGCTATACACAACCTCTTGGAAAGCCATGTAAAAGTATTTTATATGATCGCGAGGATCACTTTTTCACTTATACTTATTAAATGTGGGAATAGTGAAATGTTTTGGGAAAGACCGTTGTAGCATGTCCTGATCGAAGGGGTAAGGACATAGTTCTTCATATAAATACTTTATGTTTTGGCCTACATTTCCCTGTTGTAATGTCGTGAGTGTATCTTTCATAGATTTTAATTCATCTTGAATGAGTTGCTCCTTAATAGGTGATATTGAACTTTGAGATTGAGTTTCTTTAAAGGTATAGTCTGTATGCGAATCAAATAGAAACTCGTTGAGTTGTTTTTTTCTCCGACTTTACCTATGTTTCTTTTTGAAGCACCTAGGTTCGCTAATTTCTGACTCAACTTCAAGATCTATTTTTGGAGGATCTCCTCCTCAACCAAGGGATCCTCTTCTTCATTGAATTTCAGAGGAGGGGAGGCCTTCCGTTCAATTTTTACTTTACGTGAAGCCTTAAAGTTAGGTTTACATGATGTTTCACCTTTGACAACGGCCTTATGTTTCCTAGAAGTGGATGCATATCCCACATCGAAAGGATTATCTATGTCTAAGACGAATCTATGTTCTCATAAGTTAGGGTCAATGAACTTTGTTTCTTCTTCACACTCATGTGGAATTTTAGCTCCTAACGCCAAGAATCTTGCGAGTACTTGATCTTTTTTATAATATAAGAGCTTGTCAAATTTGTTTAGGTCTAACCTTTGTTGTTCTCCCAAAGAGTCTGACTCTTCTCCACTATGATCGATTAACGTCTCTCGTATCTTTGACTTGAGAGAAGAGCGGTCCTAAATTATGACCACTAAATGGGAATGTGTTAAAAGGGTTTTCTCCCATGTGTTGCTCATTTGATTTGGCTACCATTTTTATGATTTTAGGCATCACTATCGATGTCTTTATGTAGCTAGCGTAACCCCTAAGTGTATGGTTTTCTGCAAGTTGTTTAAGGGGATGTTGGAATTATATCACAGTGTATCGTAGATGTAATTTTATGCAATCATTTTTACCAAGAAACATTCATATGCACATCTTATGTTACGATTCACTCAATTTGTTATTGCCAAACCTATACCCTAAGATAGCGACAAAGATGTACCAATATGTAAGCCAAGTTAGAACCCCAACAAGGTCTAAGCACTGACGTGATGTTGTCGCAGTCCCTTGACAAGGTATACTTAAAACTAGTTTGAATACTGATGAAAGCCAAACCTTCTAAAAATGGAAGTTGCAAATAGATATAGCGTAATAACGTCACCGTGATACATTAACCGAGCAAGCAAGGTGTTAGCACCATGGTAACTTTATTATGATATATGTAAAGCGTTATCAACACTCTTCAAGAAGACTAAGATGACGTCAAGAGTGAAACCAAGTAATAAGTATAACAAGGAGTTTTTAATCGTGTGAGCAGTGTAAGTGCATAATAAGGGGACTTATATCATTTCCTCACAAAAATGAGAATATGATGTAAGTACCAAGATTGTACATCTAAGATGCAAACAAGACTATTAACTCAAGAAGAGACAAAAGATGAACCGAATACACAATGGTGAAGATGATCTTGAAATCAAGATGGAAGGACTTTTATCAATGATGTGAAAAGTGTACCTATGCACTTTAGATGTTTAACAACCCAGCCGCAAACATGGATGGGCGTAAACGGACAAAAAAGTGACGAGTACTATCTCTGATAAAAACATGTGATGTATGCACCTTTCTCACCCTGAATAATGGGCGATGAGAATGCAAGGGTACTGATCAAAAGATGGACACAAGCTAAGCAACACTTAGGTAGAGCTTCGCCTTGTCCGAAGACAAGAATAAAACTAAGCAAAAGTGGGACGTAGCTTAGGTCCGTGATGAAAAGACACTCAGTTCGAACTCACAAGGGTTCTTTGCCTTGTTTCAACAAACAAGGTTTAGATTCCAGATGAGCCATCACTTTGTGATGGCTTGATGCAACAAGGACTAGTAAAGTGGGCTCCTTGACAAAATGGCTTCCTTAACAAGTTCTCTCAACTAGGTGTTACAAGGTTGTCTAAGAGCGAGGTGCAATTTACCCAAAAAGTCACAATGACTAGTTTGGGAGTATCTTGGCTTTATCCCCTTTCAAGTATAGTGGGAAATGAATGCATCCATCATGTACTTCTACTAAGGTCGTGATACAGACAACTTACAACTCTAACTCACAAGGCGTACTAGTCAAGTGGGTAAGCAGAGTGCTTCCTATTTCATCCATGAGGTTACACAATGGTGGACTACTTTAGGGTTCCTGGTACCACCCCCATTGTTATAGCTTAAGGCGTTATGCCAAAGGGGTTATGTTCCAGTTGAGTGGATAGGGATGTACCCTTTTCTAAAACCTGTAATATAATGTTTTGAATATGGTGTGTTTTTTAATCTTTCTTAGCTTAATGTGGTTTTAAGTAGCACACTATTTGGCAACCTATAAGAACACGTGTATTAGAAGGTTTTGTGTTTTGTCTTAGCTCCTCCTTTTGACAATCGATAGGTCCTGTAGACAACAAGTTTCAGTAATTTTCTGATTCGTAGGTTGATGTTTTAAGAAAGAGATTTTTCACTTTGCTTTTGATTCCTAAGATCACCAAAAGGCGTGAAGGAAGAGCATACACAACGTGAAAAATTCCACTGAAATCACATGAAATTTTTACTCCAACCTTTTATAAAACAAGTGTTTTTACACAATTTATATGAGTTTTGTATTGGTGTTTTTGATCTCCAAGATCATCTTGGAAGATGCGAGGAGAGAGCATACACACTTCTACAAAAACTACTTCTAAGTCAAAAACAAAAAAACACTTTTAATCTATGCAAACTGAAATGTTTAAGAAAGAACCCTATTTTTCCAATTGTTAGTCCTAAAAACCTGCAGTGATGGATTAGAAGAAAAATTTTGTAGACTGTAAAATTTTCAATTTTTAACACAGACACCTGCACGCCTATACTAACACCAATGCTCCCCAACCAATGGGTACGTGCCCCACATGATAGGTACACCTACAAATCGATAAATTAATAAAACCTACCGAAGTAAACACAGATGCTCACGAAATTATAGAGACGCACCTATATTGACATAGAAGCTCTTGTTAAGACATGCACGCGTCTAAGCCTAAACAGAGAACTATAAAATTTTCACACAATCAGATCTTTTACACCTACACAAACCTAGAGAGATAGCTATGTGCCTCAGATGACGGAGACACGTGCACATCCTTGTATGGTTTATTTCCAATTTTTTACAATGTGAGCATTTATGCATGCACATCCAAAGAGACATATACATGCCCAGATGACGGAGACACATATGTGTCTATGTAAAGGTTTAGTTTGTAAATGATATGGATAGGTACACACCTGATATTGCAAGTACCACGGGGTTCTGACATGTACATGCCCCTTGTTTGACACCTACGTGCACCCTGTGAAAAACCTACAAAAACATGGATTTTCAAATTTTCAAGAGCAAACAGGTTAGTTGTTAGTCAAAGTGTCCTATTTCTAGATCAAACCCACAAAATGTATATAAATGATGGTCATTTATCTAGGTTTAGAAATAAAAATGAGGAAATAACAAGTGATTTGAAAAAAACTTGAAAATAAGCTTTGAAAAACCTAAAAGACCTCCATTAATGGAGGGTGGACATAAGTGTCCCACCGGTGTGCCAAATGTGTTCAATGAAAAGTTGTAAAAGCCATGGATTTGGGGTAAGAATCTCTAAAGAAACCCCAAAGGATTTTAACAATCTAATCAATGGACCATGTGATAAGAAATGAGCAAGGTTTCCTTCTTTGCATACATTAATTTGAAATAAACATGCAAACTAAGAAAATGAAGTTAATCTCTATTCTTTGAAATCTTGAAATAATGAACCTAAGAGGATCTAAGCATTCAGTTTATGTGTTAAGAGAAAGATATCTCCCCATTAATGGCTTCAAGGCCAATGGATCTTCCCTTTTACTCTATGTTAATGCTATGAAATACAAGATTAAATGCTTTTAGCTCAAATGAAAGAAAATGAAATACAAACTAAAGCCTAACTAAATTTCTATAATTTGTGCTAGGAAGAAGAGATAATTCTTAGGAAATGAGGGAGGGGGTATAGCCCTATTTATAGTTTTTGGTTTGGAAGAAAAGGGAGATTTGGGTGCATGTGGGACAAAGGCTAAAGTCCAAAAATCACTTTAGCAAGTCAAAGTGTGATTTGACTATGTTAGAGGGTAATTAACCTAGGTTAGACTAATTAATCTCTCTTAGAGAGTAATTAGGGTTCTGGAAGGGTTCTAAAGGGCTTACTCAATCCAACGAAGTGGATTGATCTTCCGGGAGCTAATAGAAGTAAGCTAGAAGAGAATAAGAAGCTAATGTAGTTAGAACGAGGCTATAACTGCCTGTTTAAATGGTTTATAAGAGGAAAAACAACCAAAAGGGTGTCATAGGAAGGGAGTTAGATAGGGCTAACTGGCGTTGTGTCATTAATTTTCAAAAGGAAGAAGCACTAGTGCACCATTAGAAATAAAGTGTATTGATCAAAATACAGGTGTCTACAGACAATATTGTTGAGTCATCCATCTCCTAAAAAGCTTTCTCTTCCATTATTTTAGCTTCTCTCTCCAAATCCTCAATTTAACTTTTTAGAGGAGGAGAAGTTGTCATGCTGCCAAGAATATTAGTAGCTTCTTTCTCTAAATCCTCCTGTACTTCAATATTCCCTGGAGTTTCCCTAGACTTCTTATGAATTATTTTCCTTTTAGGAGCTTCAACATTTTCTGAAGTGGACTTCCTCCTTGAACTTCTTCTGATTTTTGCTTCATAGTCCAACTTGGGTGAACTATCACAGTCAGAGACATGTATTATTTCTTCTAGTATTATTACGGGGAAGGAGTTTCTTTTAAAGAAATAGTAGATTTTTCAGCTTTGATCATCCTTTCAGACCTCCTCCTCTTTGGTATTTTAACCCCACTTATTTCCTTATTTTTCTCATTAGGGGGATTAATTTCTAAGTTAATTTTAGGAGAGAAAGGGGTTGGTATTCCCCTTCTGATAATATCAGGAGTTTTTCTAAACTTATTGAGGAATTTTTCCCATGCTTCTTCTCCATTTTTCTTAGAGAGAAAATGATGTTGACAGACCAAATGGACTAATCCATGGTGCCTAATTGTCCCTACACCCCAAGAATATCTCTAAGCCATTGTTTGGATGGAATCAAAGAGGAAACCAAGAAGGTTTACTATATACTCATGTTTTTTTGCCCCATACCTAAGATATATCAACATTTTAAGGACCTCCCTTCCAACAGTCCCATATTGGCCATCGCATGTTAGGTACTTTACTACCTAGAATGCTACTCAAAGGGTTTGGGTAGGCTAGCTCTTTTGACCCCCTTGATGATCTTCTTAGTATTATAAATGTACTAGGGTTCAGATTCACCCTCTTGCCTTAAGGTTTCTACTAATTCTTTTAGGGTTCCCTTTATAGAGTTTGGAACATGTACAATTGGTACCCCAGATACATTGCTCATTGTATTAACAATAAAGGGAATTACAATAATTTAACCTTAGTTATGGATTGCTCTAAATTCACAAAAAATTCTCTTACCAATTCATCATTGTATTTTGAGAATTTATTCAGAAACTCCAGCCAACCTTCCTATTCAAAAATGGTTGTTACTTCTCCATCTGCAAGGAGTTGTGTATCGTCTTCTGGATTTGACTTATTTTTTATACCCATGGCAAAGAGGACGATTTAAATTATTTCTTCTTTCAAACCCTTTCTCTATCGAGAAGATGGTTGCATAACTAGTGGATTTGGTTGTGGAACTCCAAATATGACTTCATTGTTTCCTCCTTGAACTTCTCTCGTAACTATTCCCAATTTTTTTATTCCACCTAAATGATAGTTTGTTATTAATATGCCACCACTTCCATTTATTTAGTCGACATCACCTTCATGATTATTCCCCTTTAATCATGATGTGTAATAAATGACTCATTATACTACCAACTTAAATCAAGTCTAATCACACATGTAAACTTTTAATTTAACCTTTAATAAGATCAAGACATAATTACCATCCTTGCTGATGTAATCCATCCGCCTTGATGACTCATCATTCCTAAAAAAGTGAAAAAGAAAAATGGTTAGAAAAGACAACTAGAATTCCAAAGAAGTTCCTTTTATTTGAATTAGCCACTTATTGATGAGACCAACCACCATTTCTGGTTTTCAATTGGCCTTTTGAGAGAATTTGTTTTGGGGAAGAGAATTTCATTTACTTGGTTTTCATTCCCTTCCATTTTTATTTTTTTTTTTGGGGGAAGAGAATGTCATTTGTTGGTTTTCATTCCCTTCCCTTTATTTTATATCCTTGTATCTAATTACTTGATCATTTTGGAAGAACTAGGTTCTTCCATATGATCAAATTCCTTCTCTACTTCAATTTGCTTCAAGAATTCATCCCTGGTAGGAGGATTCCTATAGACTTTTATCTTGTGTCTATTGACCAAAAGTGTCCTTATGCTGCCATTAATGGGAAGTAGCAAAATAAATCCATTGTTATATATCTACTCAATCTGATAAGGTCCTAACCACCTAGTTCTCAACTTTCCCTTGATATGTGTATCATGCCACCGCTTCCTTTGGTTTTGGATTATCTCTATCTATTGAAGTGATTCCAATCTCATCTCATCCAATTCATTGAGTTGTAGAATTCTTAATTTTTGTGTTGTATCCAACTCGATACCCACTTTATTTGAGGTCCTCAATGTTTGTAGTTCAAATTCAATGGGTAACAATGATTTCTTCCCATATACTAACTCATATGGTGAGAACCCTATTTTAATTTTCCAAGTTGTGTTATAGGCCCAGAAAGCCTCAGGCAGCCTTTTTACCCAATCTCTACTACTTGCTTCAATTGTATTGGTGAGAATGATTTCTAATTCCCTGTTGGTCACTTTTTCTTATCCATTTGATTGTGGGTGATAGGGAGATGAATTCATATGATTGATCTGATATTACATTGTGAAGTCCTGGATCATATTGGACATGAATTGTGGGCCTTGGTCTAAAACTATACTTCTTGGTGCACCAAACTTCATCATAATTTTGTGCCAAAGGAAATCAACAACTGCATCTTCATTAGCATTTGTTAAAGCCTGCACCTCTGCCCACTTTGTTACATAATTAGTACATACAAGAATGTTCTCTTTTCCTTGTGAAGGAGGACTAAAAGGGCCAACAAAATCCATCCCCCACCTTTCAAATGGTTCAATCACCACTTGAGGTTACAAAGGCATTTCACTAGTAAAAGTTGGTTGTCCCATCCTTTGATAGGGATCACACTACTTGATGTATTTATTCACATATTTATACAGAGATGGCCAATAATATCTAGTGCTAAGTATTTTGTGGGTTGTTATTTTCACTGAAAATTGTCCTCCACTTGGTTCATCATGACATTCCCTAAGTATGTCAAATATTTCATCTTCTCTCACACACCTACGTAAAACCAAATCAGGACCACATTTAAATAACATTCCATTTAACCATTTAAATTGTGCACTAGTTCTGATTAACCTTTTCATTTGTTTCTTAGTAAAATAAGGAGGAAACTTCCCTGTTGCAAGATAATTTTCCATATTAGCAAACCATGGTGTATCAACTGAAATAACAAATAATTTTTCATCTGGAAAGTTATGTTTAACTAGATCTTTCTCCCTTTTAGTGGTTAATCTTGACAAGAAATCAGCTACCACATTATATTTTCCTAGATTATCCACAATGGTAATATCAAATTCTTGTAAAAGTAATAACCATATGATTATCCTACCTCCAACCACTAGTTTTTTCATTAAGTATCTAATTGCTTTGAGTGATCTGTATGTACAAATATTTTGTACCCTGTAATATAATGTTTGAACTTATTAATTGAATAGATCACATCAAGAAATTATTTTTTAGTGGTGGTGTAATTTCTTTCAATGGGAGTAATATTTTTACTAAGGTAGTAAATAACATACATTTTCCCTTCTTCATCTTTCTATCCCAAAACTGCACCAATTGAGTTATTTGAGGCATATGTTTGGATGTGAAATTTTTCTCCTAATTAGGTCCTCTTAATATTGGGGAAGTGATTAATTTTTCTTTAATCTCTTCAAAAGCATGTTGACATTTTTCATCCCAATGAAATTCACAATCCTTGGTAAGAAAACCAAACATGGGGGCAAAAATTTTACTAAAATATTTGATAAAACACCTATAGTACCCAACATGTCCTAAGAATGACTTGATATCCGTGGGGGTTTGAGGAACAGGTAAGTCTAAAATAATTTTAATTTTGTCTTTATTAACTTGAATTCCTCTTTTTGAAATTTGGTGTCCCATTACAATTCCCTCATCAACCATCATCAAACATTGCTCATGACTAAGAGAAAAATGGTGTTGCTCACATCTTGTTAATACTCATTCCAAATTTTTCAAGGCATCATCAAATGTTTCTCCATGCACAGTAAAATCATCCATGTAGACCTCCACACAATCATTAGTTAGATCTACAAAAATTGCTAGTACAACCCTTTGGAAGGTTCTTTGGAGCATTATATAGTCCAAATGGCAATACCCTGTAGGCAAAAGTACCCCATGGACTAGTAAAGGTAGTTTTTTTTAAATCCTCAATAGCCACCCTGATTTGATTATATCCACTAAAGCCATCCAAGAAGGAAAATTATTGTTTACCTGAAAGGTTTTCTAAAACTTGATCTATGAATGGTAAGGGAAAATAATCTCTAAGTGTAGCTTTGTTCAATTCCCTATAATCAACACAAATTCTCCATTTTCCATTCTTTTTAGGCACAATTACAAGAGGATACACCCACTGAATATCTAAGATGGGGTAGATAAAGCCTACTTGTAATAGCTTTTCAATTTCCTACTTGACTATGTCCCTTAAGGTTGGGTTGATCCTTCTCTGAGGTTGCCTAACTGGTTTAAAATTTTCAGTATAAATGTGATGGGTAAAAATACTTGGATGGATTCCTTTCATGTATTTATATTCCCAAGAAAAATATCTAGTATGACCTTTCAAAACATCAAACAATTTAGCTTCTTGATCATTTTCCAACTAGCTATTAATGTTAAAAATTTTACCTGGTTGAATCTCAATTTGTTTGGATCCAGTGTGTGATGAACTGATTTGCTGAAAAGTTTCCATTAGGGTGTTTAGTGGACATGAATTTTGTAAAAAAATATTATATGTAGTAATGTCTCTAAAGTTCCCTTGAGAAAGAATATTAGATAAAGGATAATAAGCAGAGTTATGATACTTATCTTGTCATTGGTCAAACTCCTCATCACTGATGTTTTCCAAAAATTCCTTACTTTGTTCCCTGATATCTTTGAGACTAAGGCTACTGATTTTGTAGCTATTTATGCCCCTCCCGAAGAGAAATCACGTTCCTCCATAGAGAAATTATTTACATCTGCATGGAATTGATGTGGTTCTGGAGATAAGTATGAATGTTCCAAAACTAAGTCTAAAGGTTCTGAACTAAGTCCGAAGGATTTCAAACTAATCATGTAGGTTCTTGTACTAATTCTGAAGGTTCCAGAACTATCCCTTATTGTTCCAAAGACAATTAGTGATCATTCAATGGGTGATTAATCATATTTTCCTCCTCCCGTACATGATCTTGTAATGTTATCATAGCCAAAGAAGACAAGTTTTATTTTTTAGAATTAGGATCATCAACCCATAATTGTTCTTGATTATCAATAAAAGATCATGTAGAAGGATATAGGGAAATTTTTTAGAACTTTTAACATTGGAGATAGTCATATCACCTGATTTACAATCAATTAAGGAAACAAATATAGCTAACCATGGTCTGCCCAATATAATGGGATAACCAAGTGTTTTACCTTTTGGCCGTAATATAAGTAATTCCACTTAATACTCCCGTGACTCCATCATGACTACCACATCTTCAATGATCCCTTCGGTTTTGCTACCGACTTATCTCGCCATCTACAATATGGTGTTCGTAGGTTGTATACAAGTTAATGGCAATGTTCTCAAAGTGTCTATTGTCATCACATTTATAGCTACTCCCAAATCAACCAAAACATTATGTATATGTTTTATCCCTATAGAGACAGAAATAACAGGGCTTCCGGGATACCCATATTTGGGAAGTAAGAGTTTTTTTCCAATAAATCAGCAATTTTCCCATCTACCTTAATAGTCCTAGGTACTTTTTCTTCCTTCCATGTCTTTTTAAGCATAACATTTTGATTAATTTTTTTAATTCAGAATGGCCTTGATTGCTTGCAATAATGGTATTCTGATATTTAATTTCCTTAACTCCTGCACCAGTTCAGATTCCTTGGTCTCAATAACTTCTTTAAGTCTTTCTGGAAATGGAGTTTCGTAGAACTCATTATCCTGGTTGTTTCTCTTTTCCTTTTTCATCAACCTTAGGAATGACCAACTACGGGTCTTAGTTTCATTTGACAACTTGGTAATTATAACAAGTGGATTATTAATTATTTTTCTAGATCTAGTTTGAATATCCTTACAGTCCATGGCATTAAGATCAACTAGTTTTTCTTTCTTTGTTCCATAGACAAGGGTTGTTTGTTTTTTTGGGATTAGCCACTGGTTGTGCTAGTATTTGTGTTTGAACCACATTTTCAGTTTGTGAACCTTGTGCTGGGAACCCATTATGGCTTTTTGATGTTGGTTGGGATATGTCTTCCCTTGAGTGTAGTTATTAGGGTTCCACCTAGGTTGTGACCAAGCATAAGGGTTACCTTGACCAGACCATGGTTGTTGGTGTCCTTGAGCATACCAAGCTTGTCCTACCCAATCTTGGGGATTCCATGTTGGTTAAGGGGCCTAAGGTGGTTGTCCCCAATTTTGTGGTATTGTCTGAGCTGCCCATGGCATCATCCAGGGATTAGGAATAGATCTTGGTATGAACTGCCCCTTGGCTAGGTTGTCTCTGGACAAAGTTTACTTCTTCTGTAGTGGATGAAGTGTTGGTTTGTTTAAGCTAATTTTTTATGAATGGAAGAAGAGAACAAGCATTAAATTCATGTTCCCTAGATTCACAAATAAGACATATTTTTGTTTTATCCAAAGGAAAATCTCTTATTGCATGCTTCTTTCTACATCTAGGATAGTACATAGCTAATGGTTTAGTATTAGCATTTTCTTTGGCTTACAATCCATCCATGGTGGAAGTTAATTGAACTAAGATATTATATTTAAAGTTTTCTAGTTCATCCATAAGTTTGTTCATATCTAGATTCATAAATTTCATAGTTTTTACTTTCCTAGGTCCACCCCTTATTCTTGAATAACTTCTACAAAGGTCTTTAATATCATTCATTCTCAATTGATGATGTTTCCACATCCCATTAAATTAATGGATTCCCTATATTCATCATCCAGACCTTTAAGAAAAATGATTTTTCTTAGCTCTTCTTGATGTACAAATCCACACCTTTTACTTACAAAGAGGAATCTATCTAAATAATCTTCCATATTTTCATCCTCTTCCTATTTGATCTTAAAAATTCTTCCTTCCTGTTTCTCCTCTACATTAGTCCTGATATTTTTCTAGGAAGGCAGTTCCATTTTCCCCCAAGTGGTAATGGAATTGGATGTTAATCCCATAAACCACCTCATTTTTGCATCTTTCAGAGTAGATGGGAACAATTTGAGTTGTTGATTATCTATTTTGTAGTCATAGGTATGACACAATCAGTAACTTCAAACAAAAATTGGTCGGTCACCGATGACATCCCTCTAAAGTTGGGCAAGTGTGTAGGTGAAATATTCTTCATAGGTGTATCATCATCCTCCAACTGAATTAAATAAGTAAAGGTCCTATCAGGTTCTCTTTCATCTTCTTGTGTCATATCTATAGTATCTTCTAGATATTTTTCTCAATCAATGTGGTATGTGATTTTCTTTGGCGAAGGTGAGAATTCAGGAGTAGGAGGTTGACTACTCAATTGAGAATCAAAACTTTCTCTAAGTGGGTCTTGAGATATAATCCTTCGCCTAAACTTCATGTGATTGATCCAAAATTCCAAAGGTGGAAGTTTTGCTTCTTGTCTAATAGGGGACAACGGTGCTTTTAATTCCCACTCAACTTCGTTATTTGAACTAGAGGATTCTAATAATTATTGTTGAGATATTTTTGGGAGAAATATACCCTTTGAGTCTCTTCGTCTACTCATTAATTTATGATAAAATAGGGAAATTTTTTCAATTACTAGATGTATGATTATTTTACTTATTGAAACCTAAATAGATAATGCTAACTAGTGGATCCCGACAACAATGCCAAAAATGATGGTTATCATTATTCACTTCATTTAATCAACTCATGGTTGATGTCATATTCAAACCAAGGGTGTGTCTAAAGCTATATGAAATAAGAGAAATATCGGTGAACTAGTAATTGGTTGTAGATTATTATTTTTTTGGGGGTTTTAAAGTGTCTTTAAGATTTCCTAGCCAAAGCCTTATTAAAGATAAACTATAAGAAACTTGTTGAAATAAACACACATTGCTTGAATGAACAAATCTTGCAGAATTGAACACACTTTTGCTGGAAATAAACACACTTTGCAGAATGAAACACACTATTGGAAATAAACACACTTTAGAGATGTTGTTTAAAATTCTTTTGAGAAATAAAAATGTACACTAAAACACCTGTAGGGATGATAAATAACTTATGTAACAGATTTTAATTTAAGAATCAAAAGTACTTACAGAATTGCTAAATAACATATTTATACAAATTGCTTGAAGATATAAATACCAATAAAATAAAGGATCATGTTTCTTGGAGGAGTGGGACCTTGCTCCACCTTGAATCAGGAGTTAACATAGTATGATGCTCTTAAAATTAAATGGCTATCTTATTATTGAATTGTTTTGTCTTACAAAACTTAACTGTGTATATGTATGTATATTTATATCATCCTCCTCCTTTATCTATCTTCAGTTCTCTATATTTTTTTTTCCATCTGAAGAAGCATTTATAATCATGATTTTTTAAAACTATCTATCCACCTACAGGTCCTAGTGAAACCGAATAGTTCCAAAAGTAGATACGAAATTTGGAAAACTAGCTGGACATACATGTGTTGGACTTACATAAGTATTTCTAGAGTGTGAAGAATCATAAAATTATTGGTCTATTCCTGATTGGAAGGCCCATTAATTACTCCATAACTGAATTTTGATAGAATAAGGAGATTTTAATTGATTTGAACTTTGGAGAAGTTCTAGAACCAAATGGAAACCTTCCGGAACTACCTGTGAAAATTATGGAGCTAAGTGTTGGAGTTCCAGAACTAAGTGATAGAACTTTGGAGCTAAGTGATAGAGTTACAAAGCTAACCCACATTTTATCCAACTTCCTCAAAAAGGTGTTGGTTTCTTCACACTTCGCTTATCTAACCAAATATGACCTGTTTATTCCAAAAACTGAATTTCCACACATTTTGTTAGGAATTATAGAGTTTTAAGAATTTGAACTCAATAAAAAAAATGGAAAATTACATCCTAACTTATGCTATATCAAACAAAAACCACAAAATGCAATCAAACTTGATTAAAAGGAAAGTAAAATGAAATAATTCATTATATACATTGATGAGGCATATTTTAGCCTCATCATTTTCCCCTTTTTCATGTAGTTTATATTGGTAAGCAACATAGAAAAAAAAAAAGGAGTCTCGTGTCCAAGGTATAAGAGGAGGTTAGGTTACCCCAAGTAGGGTTTAAGGTGATCCCCCTCAAACCATGAACTTATGAGGTGGGAAATTTAGTCAAGGAGTGGTTTGATAAATAGGTTATTGAGGAAATTGAGGACCAGAGGTAAGGGTATGGTCATTGTAGGTAATGGGTAATGGAAATCAAACACATGCACACATATAGATTGCAATACGGTACCAAGTGGAAGAGCTTGCAAACTCTACATTGTCAAAAGGAAATAATTTTATCTAAATAAGGTTAAAGTGATTTAGGTATCCAAGGTATAGCATAGGGTCATGAAGCAAAACAAGGTGAGGTGTAGGAATGGGTAATAGGTTTTGTTCCATGGCACCAAGGTATGGTTGAGATAAACATCACATCATTAGGAAGGGTAAGGTCATTAGGCCAAACAACATGGGTAACAACATCACACGATATAGTGAGTACATAAATTCAAATGTCACAAAAGGTGGTTTAAGTCACGTGAATGTCCCTAAACACAATTAAGGAAATGTTTAGGTAATTTAACCCTATGGGTAAGGTGTAAGTGGTATTGGTAAGGATAATAGCTATATGAGAAGCATTCATTCATGCTAAATGGGCATAGGGTAGGTCAAATGGTTATGTCAGGGTGATGCTAGTTATAGCCTAATCGACATCGCTTGTCAGGACATAACATGAATGACATCAATCAAGTCGATTTAGGGCTAAAAAAGGAAAAATCTATGTTTTATGGATTCATTTGTTTCTTTTCCATTTGTGGAAAATGATAGAGAAGAAGTGGAAAGTGGAAAAGTGATGGTACGAGGTCTCTAGCTGAGTTGGTGAGTGACTAGCAGGTGATTTGCATTTGGTAGGTGGGTCCACGAGATCGATTGGAGCTATTTGATTGGTGGCAAGGTGAGGAGTTGATTTATGGCATGGTGGTGGCGGGTGATGGAGTGGGTGGACCAGTGGTACAATGACTAGATGTGCCACCGCAGAGATGGCACCGAGTAGTGGTAGGAGACAATTTAAATCCTTCATTTTAGTTGAAATTTGTTAAATTCTTTCGTTTTTACATGTGAAATTCAGGTAGAAATTTAATTTTGAAAATGTGGTTAAAATGTATGAAACAGGGGGTTGAGAAGGTCAGATATAGCTTAAATAGGGCTGGTAGTGAAGGTAGGATAGGTTTGGGTAGGTCGGGGTAGGTTTTTAGGTTGTATTGGGTTAATTTTTTATAATAGGGGATGGGGTTTCATTTTTGGTTAAAACAAAGTGACCGAGGACGAGTTGGCTTTGGTTGAAATCAGTCAAGGTTTGGGTGATCGAAACCACCAAGATGACTGATTTTGGTCAAGGTGATCGATGTTGGTAACATTTAAAAGGGGCTAAGTGAAGGAAGGGCTAGATAGGAAAGTTAAGCATGTGAGGAAGGGGTAGGTGAAGACTTATGTAGGTAGAAGAGGGTAAAATAATTGTGTGTCAATGTGTGATAGGTATGTAGGTGGAATGAATTAAGATATTAAGTAAATATGATAATGGAGACAGTATTGATTAAGGTGAAGTTGGTAAAGGGGTAGGTGTTAGAAACCATGCTTTGAGGGGTAGGTATGAATGATGTTTGGGTATGAGAGGTGGGTAATAGGTGAATTTAGAGGATCATGTCTTGATAATGTTGTTATGGATGATGTAGGTGAGAGATCAACTAATAATGAGGATAGAATACCATCCCTACTGCACAGATGTGGCCTAGTGTGACAGAGGAGGATTGTGAGCACATGGCCGATGTTATACTTAGTTTGACCAGGCACTATAGGTGTATAGCTCGAGATCCTAGCTTGATGGTTGCTCTCATCGACAGATGGGACTCCATGACCAATACCTTTTACTTACAGATGGGTGATATGACCATCACCTCAGAGGATGTTTATAGGATCCTGTGACTTCCTATTCTCGAGGAGCCAATATATTTGATTTCCTCTAAAGCATCAGTGGAGCCGATAGTGGCAGTATTTAGCGAGGCGATGGGCCTGTTAAGCTATCGCAGTGTGTTGGCGAGAACATTTTTTGTGTTGAAGACCTTGTGAGTTTCTTGCCAACTCTCTTGAAATCTAAGTCCCTCTACTTAACCAAAGTCTGAACTACCATATATACATGCATGAGAAAACGTAGATTTGTATGGTAGCATTTCGATCGTGATCCAATAGGGGCACTCCACCGAGCCGGTGGAAAAGTGAGCAATCACTTGCTAGAGATGAAATTGTTTGTAGAGAGTGAAAGGGGAGTGAAAACAGAGGTAGGATAACTAATGTTGCGGGTAAAAATCAGATTCCCCGTGCACACACTAGTAAGGAACTTCAACACATGCATATATGAGAAGAAACAACTTTGTAAGAATCATTAAGACCAAATGAAATTTTATGAACACAAAGTATCAAGAAATCCCTTAGTCAAATAAAGCTAGAAACTCCTTCTTCTTGTATTATTTTCTCAATCAAAATTTGTACATAGTGGAGAAATGGAGGAAATTGAGAATGGGGGAAAGGAATAATTTTTCTATCTCCTTTTTTCTCTCAAGGTAGAATGCACTCTTGAGCTTACAAAATTAATGACCAATCTTTTAAAATGGGAATGACATTACATTTTATAGAAGGAGATATGACTTATCATCTTTCTCATGACCATCCATATGCCTTATTTCTAGCTTTAGACTATTCATATTCTTACAAAATATTTTCATCCCTTTATAAAAGCTAGGCAACTTAATTTACATTATGTTTCTAACGTCACTTTTAAGTAACTTAAAGGCATATCAAAAAGTGCAATCCCCAACAAATAATTAGAAAATTTGAAAGGAGAGAAAGTTGGGTGAGAGGGAAGAGAGAGAAAGGAGAAGATGTTTCCCATGATGAAGTTCAATGGTCATCATTCATGGAAAGCTTTGATGAGATGAAGTTCTGAATGTCACATTGTGCCAAAACTGCTCTTTCAGTGTGACTCACTATTTTTAGAAGGTGTCGATGGGACCACCTACTATTTTTAGTGAGTGTCAAAAATGTTTTTTCCGATGAATTATCATTTTTCATGCACCTCCAATGTCTATGTCTCCTTCGCAGGTTCTTTTGTTGTTGACTTTCTCGAAATAGCAGTCCCTATGTAGAAGACCTTCTATTTTTAGAAAGTGGCCTTCGGAGGTCCAATTGATGAAAAACAAAGTTTTTGATATGGGTTTTTTCCCAATATCCCCCCTCTTCAATTTCAGACCCTCCCACTTAACACCGGTCCGAGAGATTTTAAACATTCAAATTTGGGACCTTGCGGTGCTTTTGGATGCGACAAGCATTAATGGACCTTAAAATTACGAGCCTTGTTTTCTCCTCCATTTTTGACGAAATAAATTTCATTGCAATATGTTTCTTCTTCTGATTCATGACATGCAATTCTACTTCATTTCACCTAACAGTTTGACGGAAATTGGATTTTTCTTCGTTGAACAAAAAGCGAGGATTTCTTCGCTATGGATGCTCTATTACATGGGAGGAGAGTTTGAAGGTGTATTCTTGATGGACTTGGTAGAGAAATGAACAATATAATATAAATTGTTATTTCACGTTCTCGTTTAAGATATTTTTCAAATTCTTGTTTCATGGCCATAGGCATATAGGTCCAGATCCTAGCTTGATGATTGTTCTCATCGATAAATGGAACTCCGCGATCAATACCTTTCACTTACTAATAGGAGATGACCATCACCTTAAAGGATGTTTAGAGGATCCCGAAACTTCCTATTTTTGGGGAGCCGTATTTTCAATTTCCTCTAAGGCATCGGTGGAGCTGATAGTGGCGGTATTTGGTGAGGCAATGGGCCTATTGAGCTATCATAGTGTGTTGGCGAGAACAATTTTTGTGTGGAAAACCTTGTGGGTTTCTTGCCAACGCTCTTAGAATCTAAGTCCATCTACTTGACTAGTGTAGCTACCATATATAAATGCATGAGAAAACATGGATTTATGTATTGGCCTTTCGACCGAGGATCCAACAAGGGCACTCCACTAAGCTGCAGAAAAGTGAGCAATCACTTGCTAGAGAAGAAATTGTTTGTAGAGGGGGAAAGGTGAGTGATAACCGAGTTAGGAGAACTAATGTTACGAGATAGAAATCAGATTCCTGTGCACACACTAGTAAGGAACTTCAACACATGCATATATGAGAAGAAACAACTTTGTAAGAATCATTAAGACCAAATGAAATTTTATGAACACAAAGTATCAAGAAATCCCTTAGTCAAATAAAGCTAGAAACTCCTTCTTCTTGTATTATTTTCTCAATCAAAATTTGTACATAGTGGAGAAATGGAGGAAATTGAGGACGGGGAAAGGAATAATTTTTCTATCTCCTTTTTTCTCTCAAGGTAGAATGCACTCTTGAGCTTACAAAATTAATGACCAACCTTTTAAAATGGGAATGACATTACATTTTATAGAAGGAGAGATGACTTATCATCTTTCTCATGACCGTCCATATGCCTTATTTCTAGCTTTAGACTATTCATATTCTTACAAAATATTTTCGTCCCTTTATAAAAGCTAGGCAACTTAATTTACATTATGTTTCTTAAGTCACTTTTAAGTGACTTAAAGGCATATCAAAAAGTGCAAACCCTAATGAAGAATTAAAAATTTGAGATGAGAGAAAGTTGGGTGAGAGGGAAGAGAGAGAAAAGGAGAACATGTTGCCCATGATGAAGTTCAATGGTCCTCGTTCATGGAAAGCTCTAATGAGATGAAGTTTTGAATGTCCCATTGTGCCAAAATTGCTCTTTCAGTGTGACTTTCTATTTTTAGCAGGTGTCCATGGGACCACTTACTATTTTTAGTAAGTGTAAAAATGTCTGTTACTAGTGAATTACCATTTTTCATACACCTCCAATGTCTATGTCTCCTTCACGAGGTTCTTTTGTTGCTGACTTTCCCAAAATAGCAGTCCTATGTAGAAGACCTGCTATTTTTAGAAAGTGGCCTTCTGGAGGTCGATTGATGCAAAACAAAGTTTTTGATATGGGTTTTTTCCCAATATCACCCCTCTTAACATTCCAGGAGATTTTAAACATTCAAATTTTGGACCTAACAAAGGCTTTTGGATGTGACAAGCATTAATGGACCTTAAGATCACAGAGTCTAGTTTTCTCCTCTGTTTGTGATGAAATAAATTTAATTGTAATAGGTTTCTTCTTCGATGCTTCACATGCAATTCTACTTCGTTTCACCTAATGGTTTGATGGGAAATTGGATTTTTCTTCGTTGAACAAAAAGTGGGATTTCTTCTATATGGATGATCTATTCCATGGAAGGAGAGTTTTAAGGTATCTTCTTGATGGAATTCGGTCGAGTAATGAACAACATAATACAAATTTTTATTTCACTTTCCCATTTAAGAGATTTTTTCAAATTCTCGTTGCATGGCCATAGGCATATAGGTCGAGATCCTAGCTTGATGGTTTCTCTCATTGACAAATGGGATTCCAAGATCAATACCTTTCACTTACCAATGGGTGAGAGGACCATCACCTTGGAGGATATTTAGAGGATCTTACGAATTCCTATTTTTAGGAAGCCAGTATATTCGATTTCCTCTAAGGTATCAGTGGAGCTGACAGTGGTAGTATTTGGTGAGGCGATGGGCCTGTTGAGCTATCACAGTGTGTTGGAAAGAAAAATTTTCATCTGGAAAACCTTATGGGTTTCTTCCCAACACTCTTAGAATATAAGTCCCTCTACTTAACTGGTGTAGCTACCATATACACATGCATGAGAAAACGTGGATTTATGTATTGGGCTTTCGACTAGGGATCTAAGAGGGGCACTCCACTAAGCCTATTGAAAAGAAAGAAATCACTCACTACACAGAGGACATTGTCTATAGAGAGGGAAAGGGATGTGAGAACAGAGGTAGGAGAACTAATGTTGTGGGTAGAAATTATATTCCTATGCACACACTAGCAAGGAACTTCAACACATGCATATATGAGAAGAAACAACTTTGTAAGCATCATTAAGACCAAATGAAATTTTATGAACACAAAGTATCAAGAAATCCCTTAGTCAAACAAAACCAAAAATCCTTCTTCTTGTATTATTTTCTCAATCAAAATTTGTACATAGTGGAGAAATGGAGGAAATTGGGAAGGGGGAAAGGAAGAATTTTGCTATCTTATTTTTTCTCTCAAGGTAGAATGCACTCTTGAGCTTACAAAATTAGTGAACAACCTTTTAAATGGGAATGACATTACAATTTATAGAAGGAGAAGTGACTTATCATCATTCTCATGACCCTCCATATGCCTTATTTGTAGCTTTAGACTATTCATATTCTTACAAAATATTTAAGTCCCTTTTATAAAATCTAGGTGACTTAATTTACATTATGTTTCTAAAGTCACTTTTAAGTGACTTAAAGGCATATCAAAAAGTGCAAACCCCAACGAAGAATTAGAAAATTTGAAAGGAAAGAAAGTTGGGGGAGAGGGAAGAGAGAGAAAAGGAGAATATGTTGCCCATGATGAAGTTCGATGGTCCTCGTTCATGGAAAGCTCTGATGTGACGAAGTTCTGAATGTCCCATTGTGCCAAAACTACTCTTTTAGTGTGACTTTATATTTTTATCAGGTGTCCATGGGACCACTTAATATTTTTAGTAAGTGTCAAAAATGTTCGTTCTGGTGAATTATCAATTGTTGTGCACCTCCAATGTCTATGTCTCCTTTGCGGTTCTTCATTATTGACTTTCCCAAAATAGTAGTCCCTATGTAGAAGACCTTCTATTTTTAGAAAGTGGCCTTCTAGAGGTCCAATGGATGCAAAAAAATTGATATGGGTTTTTTCCCAATATTGCCCCTCTTTAATTTTAGACCCTCTCGCTTAACAGTCTAGGAGATTTTAAACATTGAAATTTTAGACTTGGTAGTGCTTTTGGATGTGACAAACATTAATGGAGCTTAAAATTACAGGTCTGGTTTTCTCCTTCATTTTTGATTAGATAAATTTCATCGCAATAGGTTTCTTCTTCTAATGCTTCACATAAAATTCTAATTCATTTCACCCAACAATTTGACAGAAATTGGAATTTTTCTTCGTTGAACAAAAGCGGATTTCTTCGCTATGGATGCTCTGTTGCATGGGAGGAGAGTTTGAAGGTGTCTTCTTGATGGACTTAGGTAGAGTAATGAACAACATAATATAACTTGTTATTTCACGTTCTCGTTTAAGATATATTTTTAAATTATTGTTTCATGGCCATAGGCATATAGGTCAAGATCCTAGCTTCATGGTCGCTCTCATTGACAAATGGGACTCCGCGATCAATACCTTTCACTTACTGATGGGTGAGATGACCATCACCTTGGAGGATGTTTAGAGGATCCTGTGACTTCCTATTGTCGGGAGCCAATATATTTGATTTCCTCTAAGGCATCGGTGGAGCTAATAGTGGTAGTATTTTATGAGGCGATGGGCTCGTTGAGCTATCACGGTGTGTTAGCAAGAAAATTTGTCATGTGGACAAACTTGTGGGTTTCTTACGAATGCTCTTGGAATCTAAGTCCCTCTACTTAACCGGTGAAACTTCCATATATGCATGTGTGAGAAAACATGGATTTTCATGGTGGTTTTTCCACTGGGATCCAACAGGGCACTCTAGTGACCCTTTGACAAAGCAAGAAATATCTTACTAGATAGGACATTGTTTGTAGAGAGGGAAATGGGGTGAGAAAAGAGACATGAGAAATAATGTTGTAGGTAGAAATTAGATTCCTATGCACACACTAGTTAGGAACTTCAACACATGTATTTATGAGAATAAACAATTTTGTAAGCATCATTAAGACCAAATGAAATTTGATGAACACAAAGTATCAAGAAATCCCTTAGTCAAAGAAAGCTAGAAACTCCTTCTTGTATTAATTTCTCAAACAAAAGTTGTACATAGTGGAGAAATGGAGGAAATTAAGAGGGGGAAGAAAGAATTGTTCTATCTCCTTTATTCTCTCAAGGTAGAATGCACTCTTGAGTTTACCAAATTATTGACCAAACTTTTGAAATGTGAATGGTGTTACAATTTATAGAAGGAGAGGTCACTTATCATCTTCCTCATGACCCTCCATATGCCTTATTTCTAGCTTTATATTATTTATATTCTTACAAAATATTTAATTCCATTTTCTAAAATCAAGGAGTCTTAATTTACATTATGTTTCTAAAGTCACTTTTAAGTGACTTAAAGGCATATAAAAAGTACAAATCCCAACGAAGAATTATAAAATTTGAAGGGTGAGAAAATTGGGGAGAGGCAAGAGAGAGAAGAGGAGAAGATGTTGCATGTGACGAATCTCAATGGTTCTTGTTCATGGAAATCTCTGATGCGAAGAAGTTTTGAATGTCCCATTATGCCAAAACTACTCTTTCAGTGTGACTTTCTATTTTTAGCAAGTTTCGTGGGACCACTTACTATTTTTAGTAAGTGTCAAAAATATGTGTTCCAGTGAATTATCAATCTGTTGTGTACCTCCAATGTCTCTGTCTCCTTCCCGGTTCTTCTTTTGTTGACTTTCTGAAATAGTAGTCCATATGTAGTTGACTTGATATTTTTAGAAAAATGCCTTCGGTGATCTAATTAACTTGAAACAAAGTTTTGTGAAATATATTTTTTCCCAATATCACCCTCTAAAATTTTAGACCCACCCGCTTAACAATCCAAGAGATTTTAAACATTCAATTTCAAACTGCAAAAAGCTTCTAGATGCGACAACCATTAATGGACCTCAAAATTTCAAGTTTGGTTTTCTCCTCCATTTACAATGGAATAAATTTCATTGGGATAGGTTTTTTCTTCTTATGCATAATATGCAATTCTAATTTGTTTCGCCAAATGCGGTTTTACGGAAATTGGATTTTTTCTTCGTTGAGCCGTAAGTGGGATTTCTTCACTATGAATGATCTATTGCATGGGAGGAGAGTTTGAAGGTGTCTTCTTAATGGCCTTGGGTAGAGTAATGAACAACATAATACAACTTGTTTTTCACACATTCATTTAAGACATTTTTTCAAATTCTCATTTCATGGCCATAGGCATATAGGTCGAGATCCTAGCTTGATGGTCACTCTCATCGATAGATGGGAATCCATGACAAATACCTTTCACTTACTGATGGGGAGATGACCGTCACTTTGGAGGATGTTTAGAGGATCTTGTGACTTTATATTTTTGGGGAGCCAAGATATTTGATTTCCTTTAAGGCATCAAAGGATCTGATAGTGACCGTATTTGGTGTGGCGATGGGCCCGAGCTATCATAATGTTTTAGCAAGAAAATTTTTCATGTGGACAAACTTTTGGGTTTCTTGTCAATGCTCTGGGAATCTAATTCCCTACTTAATCTGGTGCAACCACCATCTATGCATAAGTGAGAAAACATGGATTTTTGTGGTGACCTTTCGGCCGGGGGATCCAAAAGGGGCACTCCATCGATCGATGAGGCCATAAATTGGCCATAAATTAACATTATTTTGTCCATCCAAGTTACCTTTGAAAGTGAATTTAAATGTAATCTAAGAACATATAGTTTTCTTAAGATACAATATTGGATATATATCTTGTTCATTCTTTAGAAATATTTTGTTATCTATTTTGTTAAGTAATCCTATTGATTATTTGGGAAAATATGCAATGTCTTATTTATACAGGCCATAAAGAAAAGATAATGCTAGTATTGAGAAAAGTCGAATTGATCATGGATGGTATATCTAAACTCAAATCTGATTTTATATTCAGATTCCTCTCGAAAAACTATGCAAGTTAAAAAAATCATCTCAATCCGAGATCATATGCAAAAGTTATAGCTATTTTAAGTTCACTCTGAAACTTTCAAAGCTTAGTTCCGAACTTGTAGAGTTAGTTCTGAAACTCACAGGCTTAGTTCCAGAACTCACAAACTTAGTTCTAGAACTAAGCAGATTTTGAAATTTTTGAGGAATTGTGAAAGATTAGAGAATCAAATGAAAAATCTAAGAGACTTTTTGTTCATAGCAATGTGATTAAAAAAACCTCATTCAGATTTGCTACAGGTTTTACCAATAAAGAGAGATCTAACTTTTAGTGAGCTGCAGATCAGGAAAAGTGTATCAGATGAGTGCTAAAAGTTCCATAAATAGAAACAAAAATTCAAATGGAAAATATGAGAGAGGTTTTTTTTCATAGAAATGTGTTTAACAAAAACCTCATTTAGATTTTCTACAGGTTTTATCAATAAAGAGAAATCTAACTTTTAGTGAGTTGTAGTCTAAGGAAAAGTGTATTAGATGAGTGCTAAAAGGTCCATAAACAGAAATAGAAATGTCAAATGGAAAATATGAGAGAGGTTTTTGTTCATATAAATGTGTTTAATAAAAACCTCATTCATATTTTTTACAGTTTTACCAATGAAGATAAATCTAACTTTTAGTGAACTGTTATCCGAGGAAAAAGTGTATCACGCAAGCGTCAAAAGTTCCACAGTCAAAAAAAACAACAAAGTCAAATGCAAAATCCAAAAAGGTATTTGGTAAAAATAATATTTTGAGAAAAATCCTCCTTCCAATAATGTAGAAGAATAAAATCATTATGATTCTTGTTACCAAAAAGCAAGGAGAAGATTTGGGAGAAAATCTTCCTAAAATAAGTAAGATAAGATTTGACCCCAATAATATATCTCTCTCCATATTTTGTGGAGATGGAGATCTTAGTTGTTAGGATTGGAATAAATATAAGATTAGATTGTATTTCTTAAAATAAGGAGTTGGTTGGATGCATGAATTATAAATGCAACCTTCCACACTTAGATATGTAATTCTTTCTCCCAAGAAATAAAGATCTATTCTTTCTTTCTAATCTTTTGAAGTAAAGTTATCCTGCAAGTTTTGAATTAAAAATATGAATTAAGTCTTGTTCTAAGGAATGAGTTGGCCACTCATTCCAAGGAAGATGGATCAATGTGTTAATGTTTTTTTCTTTATTTCAACAATTTTCCTTTTGTTGTAAACTTCTGATTTTATGTTATGTGATCCTTCTTTAGTATAATTTTTTTGTTAACCTACAAGTGTCTTTTTATCTTTTAGTTCTTTCTAATTCAACAATTTTTAATTTATGTAAGTGTGTTTATATTTCTGCAAGTATGATTTATTTTATGCAAATGTGTCTTTATATTCTTGCAAGTGTGTTTACATTTTTGTAAGTGTGCCTTTATTATTACAAGTGTGCCTTTAAAAATATGCAAGTGTGATTTATTTTATGCAAGTTTGGTTTATGTTTAAAGGAGTTGCTTTCCAAAATATTATTCTCTTAATGCATACAGCCTTCGGACACCAACATGGATTGATATTATTAATGGCGAGGATTGACAACCCTCATCATTTTGGTGTTGTTGTCAGGGAACACAGTGTTATTAGGAGATTCAGAGTTCTCTAAAAGAATATTCTAGTGATAGTAGAATACCTTTTAGAAAATTCTGTGACAGGAAGTATTTGGTAAGTAGTTTCTTTAGAATTTTATTTCTTACAAGTAGATTAAAATTTCATTTCTGTAATTAAGAATATTAGATTGTAAATATTTATCTCCCCACAAACTAACTCTGTGTATAAGAAAATGACTGTGATGTTTGATCAAGAAGGTATAATGGTATGAACAAATAATTTAGATCTGGAAATGGTAGAATATGATATTGAATCTGGAAGTAGATCCAATTGATGAAATATCATATTTCATTCTTGATAACCACCACCATTTCCCCTTGTATCAACTAATAGCTCAGTGATCTTATTGCACACAACCTTAGTAAAAATCAAGCTTATCCATTTTGTAATAATGAAGTGGTATCATTTTTAGTTAACTCCATCCATATTCAAGAATTTCATTAGAGCCACAATAAAAATTCATTCATAATAAATCCACCCATCCAATTAGTTTTCATCCCATAATAAAATTCAATCCCTGAACCATATCCATTAGAAAAAAATTCAAGTATTTCAATTTCTTCATTTTTGTATATGCTTGTATAACGTTAAGAAGTAATTATGGTGAATATCAAGGAAAGAAATTTTTATGTACTAACATCTAAGGACTAGATCTATAGGAATTTCCAAAGTTGTTCTTGATACTAGCATGCAGATTTTAGAGCACCAATAGTATCAACCAAGGAGCATGTAGATTTTGAAGGGACACATAGATACCTTCACTCTCTCTTTTAACAACTATCCATCTCCTGAGATCACTAGTCTAGGCTTTGAAGATTACTATGGTGATTCTAATAATGCACAATTCAAGATGGGCTTTAAAGACCTAGAAATTGTCTACACAATTTTTGGAAATCTTCTTAGAGTTACCAAGTATGCAAAAAGTTTTTATGAGATCTCAGACATTGCTTCCTATTTTACACAAGTTGTACTTTGATGAATATAGTCTAATGATGGATCAAATTTTTCTAATCCTTCTCATGTTATCATTTCAGCAAAAAAGAAAAAAAAAAAAAAAAAAAATCAAAAAGCTTTGATTGGAAAACCAGCTTGCTGGCCAATCAAAGGCAAAAAAATAGGAAAAAGAAAACAAATAAAAAAGTTTTGATTGGAAAACCAGTTTGCTGGCCAATCAAAGGAAAATAAATAAAAATCTTTGATTAGAAAACCATCTTGCTGGCCAATCAAAGGAAAAATAAAAACAACTTTGATTGGAAAACTAGCTTGCTGGCCAATTAAAGATAAAAAAGGACGACTCTTCTTCAAAAGTAATCAACTATTACTTGGTGGCTTCTTTCTTGACACTATTTGACCATGTTAACAATAGGATGACAAGGAAAACTAGAGGTATGATCAAGTTATTTTGTTCTACTATTTTATTTTTAAGCTTTATTGTAAGTTTTTTATTACAACTAGATCCACTTTTAAAATCTCCAAGGAAGACAAGATAAAATTCATATCTCCCTACTTATATAAAAATATGTGCACCTCTTTGCAATCAAAATTTTAGAGTCTAATTTATGGGCAGCCATGAATAAACAACATGCATGAGGACATGCATGAGCTTAAGTGTGAGAGAGAAGGAGAAGCATGAGGTATGTATTTTGATTTTAGATATGAGACACAACGAAGGAGATCCATACAAGAACCTGTTGTACAAGAAAGGAAATCAAAAGTAGTAGAAGGATCTTCACACAAGAACCTACTGCAAAAGAAAGAAAAATAAAAAATAGCAGAAGGAGATCCACACAAGAACCTATTGTACAAGAAATAAAATAAAAAACAACAGAAAGAGATCCACACAAGAACCTGTTGCACAAGAAAGAAAATTAAAAACAGCAGAAGGAGATCCACACAACCTGTTGTATAAGAAAAAAAAACAATAACGAAAAGAGATCCACACAAGAACCTACTGTAAAAGAAAGGAAATTAAAAACAACAAAAAGAGATCCACAAGAACCTGTCTTTGAACTATATATGGAATGCATACATGCATAAGCTCAATGCGGAGAAGACTCTAAGAAGAGGAGATAATAATATAATGCATGAGGACATGCATAAGATTAAGTGTGGGGCAATGATGAGGCCATAAATTGGCCATAAATTACCATTATTTTGTCCTTCCAAGTTACCTTTGAAAGTGGATTTAAATGTAATCTAGGAACTTATAGTTTGCTTAAGATAGAATATAGGATATATATCTTGTTCATTCTTTAGAAATATTTTGTTGACTAATCCTATTGATTATTTGGGAAAATATGCAATGTCTTATGTATACAGGCCATAAAGGAAAGATAATGCTAGTATTGAGAAAAGTGTAATTGATCATGGATGATATATCTAAACTCAAATATGATTTCATATTCAGATTCCTCTCGAAAAATTATGCAAGTTCAAAAACAATCATCTCAATCCCAGTTCATATGCAAAAGTTATAGTTGTTTTAAGTTCACTCCAGAACTCATAGGCTTAGTTCGGAACTCGCAGATTAGTTCTAGAACTCGTAGAGTTAGTTCCAGAACTTGCAGGCTTAGTTCCAAAACTTGCAAGCTTAGTTCCTGAACTCGCAGGCTTAGTTCCAGAAATAAGCAGATTTTGATAGTTTTGAGGAATTGTGAAAGATCAGAGAATCCAATGGAAAATATGAGAGAGGTTTTTGTTCATAATAATATAATTAACAAAAACCTCATTTATATTTTCTACAGGTTTTACCAATAAAGAGAGATCTAACTTTTAGTGAGCTACAGTCTGAGGAAAAGTGTATCGACGATCGCTAAAAGTTTCATAAACAGAAACAAAAAGTCAAATGGAATATATGAGAGAGTTTTTTGTTCATAGTAATGTGTTTAACAAAAATCTCATTCAGATTTTCTACAAGCTTTACCAATGAAGAGAGATATAACTTTTAGTGAGCTCCATCCGAGGAAAAGTGTATCGATTTGAGCACTAAAAGTTCCATAAACGAAACATAAATGTCAAATGGAAAGTCTGAGAGAGGTTTTCATTCATAGAAATGTATTTAACAAAACACTCATTCATATTTGTTACATGTTTTACCAATGAAGATAAATCTAACTTTTAGTGAACTGTAGTCCGAGGAAAAAGTGTATCACACAAACATCAAAAGTTCCACACAAAAACAACAAAGTCAAAAGGAAAATCCAAAAAAGGTATTTGGTCAAAATAATATTTTGAGAAAATCCTCCTTCCAATAATGTAGAAGAATAAAAGCATTATGATTCTTGTAACCGAAAAGTAAGGAGAAGATTTGAGAGAAAATCTTCCTAAAATAAGTAAGATAAGATTTGACCCCAATAATATATCTCTCTCCATATTTTGTGGAGATGGAGATATTAGTTGTTAGGATTAGAATAAAGATAAGATTATATAGTATTTCCTAAAATAAGGAGGGAGTTGGATGCATGAATTATAAATGCAACCTTCCACCTTAGATATGCAATTATTTCTCCCAAGAAATAAAGATCTAATATTTCTTTCCAATCTTTTGAAGTAAAGTTATCCGAAGTTTTGAATTAAAAATATGAATTAAGTCCTCTTCCAAGGAATGAGCTTGCCACTCATTCCAAGGAATATGGATCAATGTGTTAATTTTTATTTCTTTATTTCTATAGTTTTCCTTTTGTTGTAGACTTCTGATTTCATGTTATGTGATCCTTCTTCAGTATAATTTTTGTTGTGAACGTATAGGTGTCTTTTTATCTTTTAGTTATTTCCAATTCAACAATTTTAATTTATGCAAGTGTGTTTACATTTCTGCAAGTGTGATTTATTTTATGCAAGTTTGGTTTGTGTTTAAAGGAGTTTCTTTCCAAGATCTTCTTCTCTTAATACATACAACCTTTAGACACCAACCCGAATTGACATTATTAATGGTGAGGATTGATGACCCTCATCAACGACCCTATGGAAAAGCTAGAAATATCTTGCTAGAGAGGATATTTTCTGTAGAGAGTGAAAGGGGAGTGAAAATAGAGGTAGGATAACTAATGTTGCGGTAGAAATTAGATTCCTATGCACACACTAGTAAGGAACTTCAACAAATGCATATATGAGAAGAAACAACTTTGTAAACATCATTAAGACCAAATGAAATTTTATGAACACAAAGTATCAAGAAATCCCTTAGTCAAAGAAAGCAAGAAACTCCTTCTTGTATTATTTTCTTAAACAAAATTTATACACAGTGGATAAATAGAGGAAATTGAGAAGGGCGGGAAAGGAAGAATTTTGCTATCACCTTTGTTCTCTCAAGGTAGAATGAACTCATGAGCTTACAAAATTAATGACCAACCTTTTGAAATGGGAATGGTGTTATAGTTTATAGAAGGAGAGGTGACTTAATGTCTTCCTCATGACCCTCCATATGCCTTCTTTCTAGCTTTAAACTATTCATATTCTTACAAAATATTTAAGTCCTTTTTTAAAAATCAAGGCGACTTAATTTACATTATGTTTCTAAAGTCACTTTTAAGTGACTTAAAGGCATATCAAAAAGTGCAAACCCAAATGAAGAATTAGAAAATTTGAAGGGAGAGAAAGTTGGGGAGAGGGAAGAGAGAGAAGAGGAGAAGATGTTTCCCGTGATGAATTTTGATGGTCCTCGTTCATGAAAATCTCTAATGCGAGGAAGTTCTGAATGTCCCGTTGTGCCAAATATACTCTTTAAGTTTAACTTTATATTTTTATTAGGTGTCCATGGGACCACTTACTATTTTTAGTAAGTGTCAAAAATGTTTGTTTCGAGTGAATTATCAGTTGTCGTGCACCTCCAATGTCTCCGCTCCCTCATAGGTTCTTCATTCCTGACTTTCCCAATATAGCAGTCCCTATGTAGAAGACTTGAAATTTTTTAAAAGTGGCCTTCTTGAGGTCTGATTGACGTGAAAAAAATTAGATATGGGACTTTTCCCAATATCACCCTCTGAAATTTCAAACCCACCCGCTTAATAGTCCAAGAGATTTTAAACATTCAAATTTCAGACACTGCATAGGTGCTTCTAGTAAGTGACAACCATTAATGGACCTTAAAGCTACAGGTATGGTTTTCTCCTTTTTGTGATGAAATAAATTTTAGTGCGATAGGTTTCTTCTTCGATGCTTCATGTCCAATTCTATTTCGTTTCGCCTAGTGATTTGACGGAAATTAAAATTTTTCTTCGTTGATCTAGGATTTTTTCATTGCTTTTATTAAATGGGAGGAGAGTTTGAAGGTGTCTTCTTGATGGCCTTTGGTATATTAATGAAAATTATAATATAGATTGTTGTTTCACACATCTTTTTGAGAGATTTTTCAAATTCTTGTTTCATGGCCATGGAATTTTCTCTGTGTTCTCCTTCTTCGTTTTGTGCTTCTTCTTATGTGTTTTCCCAGATTTCCTTTTGAGACCTCGCATGATTTCATGGAGTGGAAGGAAAGTACATATATGGAAGGTCTGGTTCAAGGTTCAGCAATGGAGTAATGATGGTGATAAGCTCCATAGGAAGAATGGAGAAATTTTTACACAGAGAGTGAAGCAAATGGAAGCACTTTGGAAGCAGTAAAGCGATTGTTAGATTTTTAAATTTTTGAAATTATGGAAGGAAAAGTTTGGGAACATTTTTCCATTCTTGATGTCTCTGACCTCAAGGATATGAAGGACATCAAATTCCATGGTGCTCAAGATATCGACACGTGGTGGCGATCCGATGACAGGAATGGAGGTTAGAAAAGTTGCTTTAAAAGCACTCGGGGTCATGTAAGTCGATCACATGGATGACCAAAAGATTCTCCATAGGGGCCGGGAAAATTTTTCATGAATTTATTTCCTTAACCTTAGAGACATGAGGGTAATAAAATTCCATGGTGGTCTTGGAGCTGACATGTGGCATTTGATCCGATGATAGGGAATGGATGCTCTAAAAATGCACCTGAGCCGAATCACAAGTCTTGAGGTCACATAAGGGTCCCGAGAGGTCACATAGGGGTTGGGCACATTTTCTAAGGTTTTTACCTAACCTCTGGGACATTGGGGACATGAAATCCCTCTAGACTCCTGGTGCTGACACGTGTCCTCCCAAAAATTGACTAACTCCTAAACTGCCTTTGAGAGGGTAACTTGGAACGATGATAACTTGACCTCCCGTTAGAATTTATTGGTGAAATTGTATATGATCCTGACTGTAAATTTCATTTTGAATCTAATGGTAGTGGTTGCATGTCATTATTAATTCATTTTATCCCTAAAAATCAGATTTCTGATTTGAGACACCACTTGTTCCCGATAAAAGCGCTGCAAATCCTATACACCAAGGTGTTATGAAAACTTATGATTTCATTGTCATGTAGGTATTGGAATCCTCTTTCCCGAGATGTTTTTTTTTAACTCTAACTCCATCCAAATCTCCAAAATCTTATTTTGAATCCCAACAACATTTTTAGGCATGTGTACTGCCTAGGCTTGTGAACCCTATTTTTTACTCAAACTAATTCAAGTCTTTCAAAACCTTTCCAAACCTTCCAAAATCATTTCCATGATGTTCTAAGGTCTTAAATTAACCTCAATTTTTAATTTTTCCCTTATATTCTATTCCAGAGGTTTGATCCAACTCCTAGAAAGGCTAGCGATAACCCTTCCCAATATTGTCAGAAGATAACATCTTTTCAAAACTTCTTAAAATCACCTAGGGACCAATTTTACATCAAATAGGGGTGACCAGATTGACGGATTTGACTCAGGGGTGCCTAGGAATGATAAAACATGAAAATTTTGCATAGAGTTATAGTTGTCATGCTTGAAACTTCCAATTTCCCTCGTCACACATTTACATGACAATAACTAGCTCTAGCTTGGGACATGACATTCATCCGCTTTGCTATCTTGGTACAAAATGTTAGCTTCTCGGGATTCCATACTTTCGTATTGTGTACCTCATATTCTTCTCAAGAAGAAATTTCTCCATGTGTCCCTTCATTGGTATAGTTTCAAGAGACCAATTCATCTAAATTTTCCTCCCAAGTCTCGGCAAAAATTCTACTCAAAGAACATTCGAATGAGGTTAGGATGTCTACTAACAAAATCATCACTAAAACTTTCTTTTCTCGGAAATCTAGCGAGAGCCACCTGTGCATATTTGACCTTCCCTACAAGTGGGACCTCTTTTGACTTCAAAGAGTAATAAGAGCCATTGGGTGGAATCATGGTAAGTTTGAGAGTCTTTGCGACCTTTAAAGGCATCACATTGTCTGAGGCACCAGAATCTATTATGCAATTGTTCAGTACATATTCTCCAATAAGGAGGGAGACATAGAAAGGTTCAACTTTATCATTCTTTGATGCACTCAGAGAAAGAATTTTCTATGAGGGAGGTGTAGGTGGGTTTAGTAGTATTCCTTTAAGATGAGAAGCTACATAATTGGGTGTTAGAATACCATTTCTAATGTATGGAACAAACCTCTCAAACTATTCAGATGGGTCCAAATATTTAGTTTTAGTGATATGCACTTTGGATTTATTTGCATATTCTATGAAGTCAAAGGGAGCATATGCAAACAAGGGGGTGAAGGGAGTGATTTTGGAGTCTGGAAAGGCTTGGGAGTAGGATTTGATGTTTGAGGAATGGACAACATTTTGAACGGAACATACGGAGATTTCAAGGTATTAGATTTTGTAGGAGAAAATTTAGATTTATAAATTGAAGAGGAATTGGAAAACTTACTTGGAATAAAGGAGTTTTCTTACTTACTACAGGTCAGGTTTTAATAATGCAGACGTCATGGAAGATGGAAGTGGTGATCCTTGACTGATTATTTTGTTTTGTGGAGTCGTCATAGGAGGATTATCAACCTTATTTTTCTTAGTAGCAATGGAGGAAGAGGCTCCTTTCTCAAACTGAGAATGAGTGAATACCACACATGAGAAACTGGGTGCATCTTCTTCATCTCCTTAATCACCTTGAAATACTCAAAAATATTATTTGTCTACCGTATTCAAGTTCATCAATCTTGAGGAAGCCGTCACCTTCACTTTCTTGTTCAAACCCCTCTTCACTATTTTGAATCCTAAAATTTGATTTCATGGGTGGGGCCTCCAAGGCAAGCCTTTGGGATATCCTATAATCTGATTGTTGTTGCTTCTTTGAGAAGATACTCATTCAAATAATTCCCTCTTAAAAGATGCCATCTCATGAACAAAATTTTACAGAGATGGATTGGTTCTCTCATCTCCTGGATGTTGGGTCTTTCCCTTTGATGGATTCTTGATCTTTATAGAGAGGATGAGATCTTCAACACTTTAAATGGCCATCCTTTGTCCTCCTATAATGTTCCCTAGTTAGGCTCTTCGTAGAAAAACCCTACTTCGATGATTGAGCATTGATGAAGAATCTCTTGACATTTATTGAGATGGTGAATCCTCTTCAGGTATGCTATGAAGAAACCATTCAAAATGAGCCACGAAGTCTCTCATGGTTTCATTTTCTCCTTTCTTTATTTGAGCCAACTATACCAATAGGTCCCGATGTCTTTAGTTTATTCAAATCTCTCTTTGAAGGAATCCTTGATGTCATTCCAACTCGTGATGGGCCGGGCAAGCGGGAGGTTAAACCATTTAGCTATTTTTTCTTGGAGGGACTCCACGAAAAGTCTCAAAACAATGTCTTCATGTTGGACACCAAGAATTCCACATGATGTTGTGAAAGAAGTGATGTGTTCTTCAGGATGTTGTGTGTTGTCACCTTTGAAATTTGGAAAGTTCTTACAGAACCCATTAGTAGATTGTGAAGAGGTGGTTGAATAGCAAGTGGGCTGTATTCCTTCCCCATGGAACAATGGGTTGAGGTATTTCTTATTTATCTACCATTTGTTCTTCTTCTTCTTTTGCTTAAGTGATTGCTTCTGCAAATTCTTCTTCTTTTGGGAACTCAATGCTCAAGAGTGATTGAAAAGTGAGATAATTTAAAGAGGGGTATCAATAAGATTTTGGATAGGATTTCCAGGGGAACTTCTTAAACAGCCGAGATGAAGAAGAGGCTTCAGAGAAGAAGTATGGCTTATCTCTAATTCATTCTTGCTGATTTTATAAAGCCTCGATATTGGAATCAAGCAACACTTCTCGACTTGCTCATCCCGGTATATCTTCCTTCACCCAACTTTTGGAAACTTTTGTAGTGGGAACATGAAAAGACACTGTGGAATGTAAAAATTCACGTGCAAAAATCAGCAATGTATCTTTTGGCAATGCACTTTCATGAACTCTTTTTTTTCAATATTTGATTTTTTTAATTTTTAGACCTTACGGTCATATTTTGAGTGCAAATGTTGCTAACTCTACCCCACGGTGGGTGCCAAAAAAATTTGGTGAGAAAATTTATCAGGTGGAAAAACTTATGGGCTTCTTGCCAACACTCTAGGAATCTAAGTCCCTCTACTTAACCAAAGTGCGGTTTCGATATGCATGCATGAGAAAATGTGTATTTTTTGTGGTGGCCTTTTGACCGGGGTCCAAGAAGGGCACTCCACGACTCCTGCGGAAAAGCTAGCAATATCTTAATAGAGATGACTTTATCTATAGATAGGGAAAGGGAGCGAGAATAGAGGTAGGAGAACTAATGTTACGGGTAGAAAATCAGATTCTGTGCACACACTAGTTAGGAACTTCAACACATGCATTTATGAGAAGAAACAACTTTGTAAGAATCATTAAGACCAAATGAAATTTGATGAACACAAATTATCAATAAATACCTTATTCAAATAAATCTAGAAACTCCTTCATATATTAATTTCTTAAACAAAAGTTGTGCATAGTGGAGAAATGGAGGGAATTGAGAAGGGGCGGGGAAGGAAGAATTTGGCTATCTCCTTTGGCCAACCCTAATGAAGAATTAGAACATTTGATGGGAGAGAAATTTAGGGGAGAGGGAAGAGAGAGAAGAGCATAAGATCTTTCCCATGATGAAGTTCAATGGTCCTCGTTCATGGAAAGATCTGAGACGAAAAAGTTCTGAATGTCCCATTGTGCCAAAAATGCTCTTTCAGTGTGACTTTCTATTTTTAGCAAGTATTCATGGGACCACCTACTATTTTTATTAAGTGTCAAAAATGTCTATTCTAGTGAATTATCAACTGTCGTGCACCTCCATGTCTCTATCTCCTTCGTAGGTTCTTCTGTTGTTGAATTTCTTGATATAGTTGTCCCTATGTAGAAGACCTACTATTTTTAGAAATTTTGCCTTGTGAAGGTCTGATTGATGTAGAAAAACATTTTTTAATATGGTTTTTTTCCTAATATCACCCCTCTGAAATTTTAGACCCGCCCACTTAATAGTCCAGGAGATTTTTAACTTTCAAATTTTAGATCCGGTAGTGCTTTCTGACACACAATGACCATTAATGGACCTCAAAATTACAGTCTGGTTTTTTCCTCCATTTGCGATGGAATAAATTTCAATGTGATAGGTTTCTTATTTTGATGCTTCACATGTAATTCTACTTCATTTTTCCCAGACTTTGAAAGGAAATTGGATTTTTCTTCGTTGAGCTAGAAGTGGGATTTCTTCGTTGTGGATGCTCACTGTTGTAAGTTAGAAGAGTTTTAAGGTTTATTATTGATGAACTTGGGTAGAGTAATGAACTAAAAATAGAGATATTTTTTTCACGCATCCTTTTGAGATATTTTTTCAAATTCTAGTTTATGGCCATGGAGTTTTCTTTGTTTTATCCTTCTTCGTTCTGTGTTTCTTCTTCTTTGTTTTCTTAAATTTCCTTCCGGGACCTATGTGATTTTTTGGAGTGGAAGGGAATTACCTCTATGCCAGGTATGGTTCAAGGTTTAGAGATGGAGGAATGATTATGAGAAGTTACAGAGGAAGAATGGAGAAAATTTGTGTGCGAGAGTGGAAACAATTAGAAGTATTGGAAGCGAGTAAAGCGGCGGTGAGATTGTTAAATTTTTGAAATTATGGAAGGAGAATCTTAGGTGCATTTTTTCCATGCTTGATTTCCCTAAACTTAGGGACATGAGGGACATAAAATTCCATGATGGTCAAGAGGATGACACATGTTGGCGATTCAACGATAGGGAATGGAGGTGAGAAAAGCTACTTTAAAGTCTTGAAGGGCTGAAAATTGGTCACATGGATGACCAAAAGAATACCCATAGGGGATGGGTGAATTTTTCATGATTTTATGTCGCTAACCTCGGGGATGTAAAATTCCACGGTGGTATTGGAGCTTACACGTGGTGTTTAATCTGACGGAAGGGAATGGATGCTCCAAAAATGCACCTGGGGATGAACTGGCTGTCAAGTCTTGAGGTCACATGAGGGTCCCAGAGGTCACATGGGGTTGGAAACATTTTTACAAGGCTGGTGTACCTGACCTCGGGAATTTAGGGACATGAAATCCCACCAGACTTTGGTACAATCGACACGTGTCCTCCCGAAAATTGACTAACTCCTGAACCGCCTTTGAGAGGGTAACTTGGGACGATGATAATTTGAGCTCTGGTGAAATTTCTTAGTCAAATTTTATATGATCTTGACTGGAAAATGAATTTGGAATCTTATGGTGGGATTCTCATTTCTATATTCATCCATCTGATCCATAAAAAAATAGATTTGTGATTTGAGACTCCACTTGTGCTTGATAAAAACTGCCTGTAAATCCTATACGCCAAGGTGTTGTGAAAAATATTATTTCACCATCATGTAGGTATTGGAATAATATTTTTGAATATGTTTTGGTTTACTTCTAATTCCATCTAGAGCTCCTTGAATCTTCTTTGGAATCCCAACAACATTATTAGGCACATGTACTTACCTAGGCTTATGAATCTGGATTTTACTCGGATCGCTCAAGTCTTTCAAAACTTCTCCAAACCTTCCAAAATCATTTCCATGATGTTATAAGTTATTCAATTCACCTCCATGTTTAATTTGGCCCTTCTGTTCCACTCCAAGGGGGTTGATCCAGTCCTGGAAGGCCAGCGATAGCCCTTCCCAATACTACCAAAAGATAACATCTTTTCAAAACTTCCTAAAATCACCTAGGGGATTAAATTAACTTTCCTAAATCACCTAGGGGACTAATTTTACATCAAATAGGGGTGACCAAACTGATGGATTTGACTTGGGGTTCCTAGGAATGATAAAACATGAAAAATTTGGCATAGGGGTATAGTTGTCATTCTTGGAAACTTCCAATTTCCCTGTCGCACATTTGCATGACAACATAGTGCAAGTTTGAGCTATGGAGACATGTATGTTACCTACCCATAGGAGACCAGGCTATCTATGCTAATGATGTTCATAGTGGGATGTTTTGTGCTTTAAAATTCTAATGATTAAGGAGAGGATACATTTTTCTTGGGCACCATATTTTTTATTCAGCTATATAGGGAGCTATGGGCCTATGGTAGGTTGAGGAGGTTTGGTATGTGTTGCACATTTTTGTTACACTATTGGGTGTATGAGCACATAATTTATGTACATCCAGTTAGGTTACCATGATAGGAATGGTTCGGGGGTGGACTGTATAGAGTAGGATTCAGAAGATGAGTACCAGATAGTACACACGATCGAGAGGCCAGGGCCACATATGATGTTATATACTATAGGTGGTTGTTGGAGAGACTATCAATGAAAGATATCATGTGGAGGCCATATGTTGACTATCCATCATATAGAGGCATGGATGAGGAGTTAGAGGAGCTTTAGCTATTGATATGGATATAGGGGTGGCATGTCGGGGAATATGATATGATACCTATGGATAGGGTTAGATGAAATTTTAGACTACAGTAGGATGTATCCCCACCTTTCCCATAGTACCGTAGAGATGATGTGGAGAGACCCATGTCTCCACAACATTTGAGTGTTCCTACAGGGTAGAAGGAGAATGTACGAGATAGACAGATTGACGATGCAAGTGTCACCAATGGATATAGGAAGTGGTGGGTGGCACAGTTATGGGCAGCACCTTCGTTGCTGGGGTATCCCGATTCAGCAATAGTCATAGTGCAGAGGGATACATTACAAGGTTAGGTGGCTGCCCTATAGACACAGATTACAAGGTTACATGGATAGCTGATAGGGTAAGAGGCACATGTGACCACCTTACATGAATAGGTGATGGCCCTACAGGCCCAAGTAGATAAGGGACATGTTCCCACATATGTTATAGATGGGTATAAAGGGAAGTTATCTTCCCTACAAGCATAAGTGGCTGGATTACAGGATAATTTGGCCATGACATAGGAATAGGTTGTGGCCCTACAAGCCCATGTAGTGGAATAGGTACAAACACGAGGCATAGGGATAGGGTACCACACTACAAGAACCTACACAAGGACAAGGTACACTCATGGTTAGGCAGAGTTCACAAGGGGTAGTTAGACCAATGACACCACCTCAAACTATATCTATGGTGAGGTTCAAGGATTCCCTGAATGAGGCTCACTATTATAAGGACCATCTCAAAGCACCGGGGGATTGATGTGCCATTATTTGCCAAGTTCTGAGCCCACTAGGTAGCCAGTGAGTGGACTAGATCCAAGACTCAAAGTTCTTGTAGCACGGGGGTCATCGACTATAGAGACAAGTCCATGGTGAGGTTACAATCTCTCAGATACTTGGCTTGATAGAGGGCCAGGAGGAGGAGACAGTGAGGGTGAGTGGTCATGGTTTGGATAGTGTACCATATATATATATCAGCATGTATACCAAAAATGTGAGATTGTACATGAGAGTTTTTGGAGGTATTGATATTTATTTATATTTGTTTATATATGTATTGATACACAGACACTCCCTTATATATTTTATGATGTTGACTAGATAGGTGATGTATTCATTTATAATTTCAATTTTTATTGTGTATTATGGAAACTACTTGAATTAGGCATGATTGAGTCGAGGTCATGTAGGCATGGTGGAGTCTAGGTCATTTAGGCATGGTTGAGTTTAGGTGAGTTAGGCATGGTGGAGTCAAGGTCATATATAAATGGTGGATTTTAGGTGATTTAGGCATGATGGAGTCATGTTTAGGCATGGTGGAGTTGAGGTATAGGCATGGTGTGGTCATGTTTTTGCATTTTATTTAATTTTCAAGTTATGGGTAGTATGGAAAATAAATGATGATGTATATGTATGTTGTGGTGTACATTTCCAAATATTTGATATCATGGAAATGTGAAATGATTGATGTATGATATGGTTGATGCTATAAAATGGTAGGTATCTATGTTTTTATGATTTGTTTAATTTTCTAGTTTTGTGTAAAATGGAAACTAACGAAGGTAGAATTTGAACATAAAAAGGGGAGAATTGGTTAGGGAAAGAGTGGCTGAAATACCCTCCAAGGGCCTCATGCCATTGGATTTCTGCCTACATAGCCCTGACGAAAAGGGGCCTATAGCTAATTTAGCTCTACCATAAGTTTGGGGAAAAAGGGGGAAGATAGAGGAATGGGTCGAGTAGGTTTTAGGCATGATTGAGTCTAGGTCATTTTAGGCATGGTTGAGTATAGGTTTAATAGTCATTGATGATTTTAGGTTGAATAAGCATGGGAGAGTTTGGTGGGGAGGAATTCCCAAAATGTAGGTTTCAAAGGTTTGGTCTTGTGTAAGAGGATCAACAAGTAAGAAAAAGGTGAATGGAAATAGGAGACAAAAGAGCCACCTAATTGAGAAGAACTAATACAAGTCTATCATACCAAATATTGGTCTTATGAACATAAAACCCTAAAAGGTGTTGCATGATTGACTGTTCTAAGTGTGAAGAAGGTCACATGATCATGAAATGTCATATTTACAATACGCACCTTGAGTATTTAGAAGGTTAGAAAGGAAAGACAATGAGGTGAAAGAGGATGCTTTAGCATAACCTGGTGTGAGACAACATGCCTCTTCTGCAAGATACCCTCAATAAAAAATAAGCAAGTCCATGATGAAAAAGTTATGCATTTATTTTTTCTTTTATATTATAGACTGATCGATGTGAGAATTTTAGGTGGGATGAATAGAATATCTCCTTGAGGTCTTCATGAAGATGATTGATGCGAGAAGCTTGAGATATTCTTATTTTAATTTTGTAGAAATAGTCTTCTTTTTGCTAGAATACATACAATATGGCTAGATTTGTATAGGTGTCCTTAGAGGGAGAAGTCTATTTATAACATCAAGATAGAAAGAAATATGTCCTTATTAAGGGATGAAAGAGTTGACAAATTGTATCAGAAACTATGCACCAAAATGAATTTACACTCTAGTTGAATTGTAATGGCTCCAATGTAATCACAAGGAAGAATTGATCAATCAACTGAATAACTTGCATAATAGAACAAATATTGCACATGTAGAGAAAGATAGCGGAGTGTCTTGGCATACTCATAAATGTCAAATGAAGGGATACATATAGGGTGCTGAGTAACCTTAGTGCAAGACACACACAAACCCCTAAACCTAACCCTAAACTTAACCCAAGTGAGATGACCCTCCATATGTGTGTGGAGGACATATAGGATCTCACACACCAACACCCCCCTTCATCGAAGCTGGGGTAGTGGCTATGATGAGTCAGAAAAAAAAATAAGACACTCCTAAACAACTAAGAAAGATGTGTCAATGGGGCCTGGAAACTAAAGGCCTGATAAGGTACTCATATAAAAACAACATATTCCTAGAAGAAGAAGAAGAAAAGAAGGACTACATAGCCCAAAGAAGATGAGCGAGATATAGAAGACCTCACCCTAGAAAGATACCTTAAGTGAAGAAAATTCATCTCAATGAAGGGATTGGTAAATAAATCTGCAATCTAATCAAATGTCTAAATGTATTGAATGTCGATGATACCATCATGAATAAGCTCTCATATGAAGTGCATATGGATCTCAATGTGCTTCATTCGCTAATGTTGAACTAGATTTATGCAAATAGAGATAGTGCTTGTGTTATCATAGTAGATAGTGGTAGGCCACCTAATTTGGATGCCAAAATTTGTCAAAATACCCTGTAGCTAAATAGCTTTTGTGGCGGTGTTAAGCGCTCCTCTGTAGATGATATCACAATTGCATTCTACATCTTACTTGGACCAACTAATAGGACCCAAACCAAGAGAGAACTATATCCATAAGTAGATTTCTAATGATCTAAGTCATTGGCCCAATTAGAATCATGTGAACCCAATCAAGTCAATATCTACCCATCCATGATAGTGAATTCCATTAGTATAGGTGCCATGAACATAATGAAGAATTTGTTTAGTTGCTTTCCAATGTAGCTCATGTGACTCTTGTATGAATCTAGACATGAGCCCAATAGCATATGATAAATCCGGTCGAGTTTGAGTTAAGTAAATCAAGCTCCCTACCAAATTTTGATAAAGGGTACCATTAACCAAGGGAGTAGAGAAATCAGAAACCAACTTAACCTCGGAAAGGAAAGGATTAGGAGAAGACTTGCAATCGAGATATCTGAAAACAAGAAAGCAAATCAAAAGCATACTTAGGTTGTGAAATCAAGATTCTCAAGTCGATTGTGAAATTTGGATCCCAAGAAAGTAATGAAATAGACCTAAGTCACCATGGAAAACCCGTTGGCCAAGGCGGTCTTCATAGAATCAATGATAGAGGAAGAGATTCCGATGATCAACAATTCATCAACATAGAGAACAAGAATGAGTATGGATTCATCTTGCCATAGAATATAAACATTTGGATCAAAGTGACACCTACTAAACCCTGATGTAAGTAAAAAGGTTTCCATATTGGCATACCAATCCTGAGGGGCTTGGTTAAGGCCATAAAGAGACTTAACCCGAAGGTTGTTCTATATAGATCTCTTCCTCTAGGTCCCCATGAAGGAAGGCACTCTTAACGTCCATTTGATGGACTTTCCATTTTTTGTTGTGGCAATGGCAAGGGTTGGTCGAATAGAAGTCATCTTCGCAACCCGATCAAAGGTTTTAGTATAATTAACCCCAACTATCTGGGAGAAACCCTTAACTACTAATCACACTTTAAAAAAATTTACGTCTCCATCTACTCCATACTTTGTTCAAAACACCCACTTACACTCGAACGATTTTTCTTCCTTTTGGAAGAGGGTGAGATCCCAAGTATCATTCTTCATAAGAGAGGAATACTCCTCATACATGGTAGAATCCCACTTAGGAATACCAAAAGCCTCCCAGAAATACTGTGGATCAAAATAAGAGGCAAAGAAAGAGTGGGGTCCAACAAAATCTAAGCATGTATGTCTCATATCTGAAGTATCTCCAACTAAATCTCTAGCAATTTGTAAAGTTTTCCTAGCCCAAAGAGGACTAGGAGGATCAAGCTCAGAGTCAGAAGATTCTTCACTTGAGTGAGAAGGGACATAGTCCTCATCATCACTATTATCAGAATCAGAAGACTCAGAGGTATGATGGTCAATAGGATCAGGAAGAGGAGCATGCTCAACAACATCATCATTTGATGAGTCGAATCAATCGGTGAGTGAAGAAACTCAATAGGTGGAGAAGTAGAATTCGAAGAAGACTCATCGAACTTAACACTTCTCTCGGATAAAACTCATGATAAGTAGGATTCATCAATTGATATCCCTTCACTCCATCGGGATGCCCTACAAAGATACAAGGTTTGGATTGTGGTTCCAAAGCCTTATGTTTCTTCCCGGGAATCCGAGCCATAGCCTTGATCTCGAAGACTCAAATTTCTCAACATCGGGTTGCTTCCAAACCAGCTTCAAAGGGTGTCATCCCTCTTACTACCTTGTGTGGAACATGGTTCTGAATGTAATTAGCACAATTCACTGCTTCATCCCAATATTGTGGAGGAAGAGACTTTGAGTGAATCATACAAGTGGCCATCTCTTTAAGAGTATGGTTCTTTCTTTCTTCTACTCCATTCTATGAAGGGTTGTATGCAACTATATGCTACAAGGAGATCCCTTCAGAAGTACAAAAATCCATGAACTTATTGTTTACATATTCACCTCCATTGTTAGTTCAAAGAACCTTGATAGACCGTTCCACCTATTTCTTAACAAGAGCCTTAAAGTCCTGAAAATGTTCAAAGACTTCAAACTTAAGCTTAAGAAAATATACCCAAGTATATCACGAATAGTCATTAATGAAGGTCAACACATAAAGAGCTCTAGTAAACCGAGGAGATGGAAATGAACTAGAAATGTATTTTTGAACAAGATCTAAAGGATGAGTAGCTCTCCAAGATTTTCCTTTGTCAAAGTTATTTTCAGGATGCTTTCCAAGGGTACAACCCTCATAAAGGCCCTTAGAAAATTTGATGCGGGGTAACCCATTGACCATTTCTTTTTGGCTCAATTGTTCAAGGTAGCGATAATTTAGATGTCCGAATCACTCATGCCATAGATTAATAACCTCATTTGCATGAGTGAGCAAAGCGGTGGGTGTAGAATCAGAATTAAAGTGGGAAAAAGGTATACAACCGTGAACGGTGATCCGCCTTTCCCTTAACCAATGCAAAGGTCATCGTTAAGCTCATGAATAATCACCAAGTTAGGACCAAATTCCACTCACATTCCTTCACCAAGGTGAGTTATTTGGAAAACTGATAAGAGATTGGTAAAGAGATCATGAACTCTCAACACTTGGTTAAATGTTCCCCATCCATCTCTAGCGATCCACTACCGGAAACCGACACTATTGTGTCATTACCCATCGTGATTTGGGACATTCCACAAGGCTCGATGTTGGAGAACTCAACATGTGAAGAACCCATGTGGTGCGAGGCACCAGAATCTATAATCCACATTAATGAAGGAGCAACTTTGGCTAAAAGGGCCTTTCCTTTCTTCTTATCAGATTTAGAACCTTTTGCAGTGGAAGACTTGGCCTTCGAAGCATTTTTTTATAGACTCAGGAACACCAATTTTATTTTTCTCAAGTAATTGAGTAAGGTGATCAATTTGTTTTCTCATACACGTATGCTCTTTATGACCAGGCTTCTTGCAATAGGAACATAAATACCTGTCTTTCTATGCTCTAGGCTCAAAAGTCAAAGTGTTCATGTCAATTTTAGTTTTGGTCTTGGTTTCCTTCTTAGGTTGATCTTTTTTTCTTTCTTATTTTCAGTCTTCTTTTCCTTACTAGTACTTGCTACAAGGGCATGTGACTTGGACTTGAGAGACCCCATTTGAATGAGTTTTTCTTGTTCTCAAATGATTTGGGATGAAAAATAGTCAAAGGAGGGCATATTCCAATCCTTTCCCAAGGTAGCTTTTGTAGCGTAAAAATTTGACACAAAGATAGAATATTTAGGACCTAACTTAGAGAGAATCGACAAGATCAGTTGAGAATCTTTCTTCTCTACTTGAAATTCCTTTAAAAACAATCTAGTGTGGATAAACTTAGAGAATAATGCTTGTAGGTTTTCAAAATCACTAGGATTTAACCCTATTAGTTCATTTTCTAACTCATGCGCTCTCATGTCATCTTGTTGTCTAAAAATTTCATCCAACATTTTCCACGCAAATTTAGGTGTTTTGGATGACTCAATGTGGAAGAGCAAGTCAGGAGAAACATACATGCAAAGAAGACCTAAAGCTTCATCACTACGGTTTAACCACTTTGATTTTTTAGGGTCGTCATTTGGTTTAGTCTCAGTTCCCATGGTGATGTGCAGTAACCCTTTACCCCTTAGTTTCATTATTATTTTTGATCTCCATTCAAAAAAGTTGAACGCAGCGTAAGAAAAGGAATTGAAAGTGCATCCATAGTGAAAAGAGAGAAGAAATGCAGAAAAGAAACACAACCACCTAGGACAATATAATAACCCCCTACTTTTGACACTTTATAGTTTAGTGCATTGAATACAATCGGGTCCGAGCATGTGTCTAGAAACACTTGGTAACTCACCTTGTAATCAGTGTAATAATGCGCAAGAGAGGAGACCACAATCGTGTTTCGGGAAGCGCAACAAAGTGACACCGTACACAAGCACAATTGCTAAAAACTAGGAAGGAGGTGAAATCGAACCTGGTTATGAGAAAAAGCATCTCACGTCACAAATGATACCCCCGGCCGCAAAGTGTGGCAGATGTGCTCACTAGTCACAAGCAATAATAAGGGTAATATACAATGTTTAGATGAACTCAGGATGAGTTTCGATGATCTTCAGAATGCCAGAAAGGCACGCAGAAGACAAGAAGTGCTAAGAGTGTCTCTGCACACTTGAGCACATGATTAGTAAAAAAATTGACAATAACACGTTTAAAAATTTACCGTTTGGAAACGTCTGATTTAGCTAATTTTAGAGCTATTTGGACTAAAAACCGATAAAGAATGTTAATTTAAAAGATGATTTTAAAATACTTATCGTAAATGAAATTCGTATTTAATTGGAATATATTTAATTAAATATTAATTAATTACGAAAAACTAATTGAGATCTAATAAATATTAAATTCAAATTAAATATGTAAGTATACTTTCCTTTTTAAAAGAAAGATCAAAGAAGATCTATCAATAAAAGAAAAAAGAAATTTCTATTAAAAAAGCTTACGTTATTTTTGTTAAAAGATTTTAAAAAGCCTTTTTGTGTTTTAAATAGAAATTAATTTAAAAATACTTACCATACGAAATTTGAAACAGACTTACCAAAATGGAGGATTGCAGATCCCGCATTGTGTGGAGCTCGATGCCAAGAAATCCATTTGGAAGCTAAGTTTGGAGGTGTAACCCATGAAATTCAAGTTGAAGCCCACGATGCATGCAAGGAAAGCCATTTACAATCCCACGGCGCATGCAAGAAGTCGAAGTGTGTGCGGGGCAGAATGTAGGGCAGAGGAGATCTAGCCTGAGTAGGTGGAGAGGAGGTGTAGACCATGAGGAGACCAGAACAAAGCTCATGGAGGTGGTTTTAGAAACCACGCAGATCCGAGAACAAACCAGAGACCAAAAAGGTCAAAAACACCTTAGACATAGTCATGGTAGGTAGAAACCATGACAGGAAGAAACCACGACATGACCACTACAGTAAAAAAAAGCGGGTAGAAAGATGTTTCAGCCACGACTCGCAGGTAAGAAGAACACGAGTAGGTCAACTCAGCCACACAAAGAAAAACACACTTCCTCATGAAAAGGTAGAAGACTGGCTCGGTTCAGAGACAAACCTAAATCTCTACAGAAACTATGCAAAAAACACAAAGAACCCAAAAAAACCAGAGATCTAAAGAAATTTTTAAGTTTAATAAAAAATTAAAAAACTAGAAAAAGAACCTCTATTTCAGCTGATATGCTAGATTTAGTTGCAGCTATTTCAAACAAACCCCGAAAGCTCAAGGAGATGCCTGCACATGTACGAAAAATGCACAAAAATGGCACAGCTTTCCAAGAACAACTTGTTAAGAGCGTTAGCAAAAAAAATCCAGAATATAACGATCGAAAAACTTGCATGAGGAGTAAAAGATGAAACCAAGAGTAATCAAAACTCAAAAAATGAGTGCATGTTTACCCGATCTCATCTCTAATACCATGAAATATTTGACGAATCGTATCAAAAATTGTGTACCACGATGAATTTTCACTCTAGTTGAATTGTAATGGCTCCAACGTAATCACAAGGAAAAATTGATCAATCAACAGAATAACTTGCATAACAGAACAAAGTTTGCACATGTAGAGAAAGACAGTGGAGTGTCTTGGCATACTGATAAATGTCAAATGAAGGGATACATATAGGATGTTGAGTAACCCTAGTGCAAGACACACACAAACCCCTAAACCTAACCCAAGTCGATGACCCTCCATACGTGTGTGGAGGACATATAGGATCTCACACACCAGCAAGGGATTCATCTTTTTGCTAGAAGTTTGACTCAAAGAGTTTGAATTTGAAAATACCGCATAGTAATTTTGAATTGTTTTTGGACGTTTAGATCATGGACAAGACTATAGAGAAGTATAGGCTCCGTTTATGAAGACAAAACCATACCACATAGGGGGTTAGCTATGAAAGAGAGGTTTTACATGACAAACAACCATGGGATTCCATCTTGAAAAGGACAAAAAAATATCTATGAGAATCATGCCATGAGTAGATCGGTGGTGCTCATATTGAAGATAAGACCTAAAGGTGACGGGTAATCACACGATTCTTGTTTAACCATTGATCCTTAAAATAGGTAAGTGGATGGTGAATGTTGTTCAAGAGATGAGTGTTTAATAGACAAAGGTGATATAGGACTTGATTCAATAATAAAATGGTCAAATATGTAAGGTATTAAGGGTCCTGTGTTCGGGTTTACCTTCGAGTGAAGATAAACGATAATCACCGATCCATAAGCATAAGTAACAATATAGGGTCTAAGCCAATTAGAACCAAACTTGCCCCATTTACTTTTCTCTTCTTTTGTTACATGTTGATTTTCCTTCAACATGAGGTCACCAATGTGGAAGGTTCATTCTTTGACATGTTTATCAAAGGCATGTTTGATACATTTTTGGTAGATTTCAAGTGATTGAGAGCATTTAGAAGATGTTCGTCTAATAACTCGAGTTGTGCCAAGCAAACGGTCCCGGTGAAAATCATCATCGTTGAGAATATCTTTGAGTGAGATACAAAGTGATCGAATTTAGACTTTGAGTGGAAAGACACCTTTTATACCATATACCAAAGAGAAATGTGTGGTAACATGATTGAGGTATGAATACTACTGCTATAATCCCATAAGGAAAAATTAATGTGCATGTGCCAATCCTTACAAAAGATCATCAACCACTTTCATAAGAAATTTGTTTAAGTTTTTTTGGTTAATTCCACTTGGCCATTTATTTGAGGATAATAAGGTGAAGAAAAGCTGAGTTGAATTTCAAATGCATCACATAGTTTTAGTAGGGTTTTATTTTTGAATTGTTTTCCATTATCGGTGATGAGGCGGTGAGGGACACCATTCATGTGAAAAATGATGTGATGGTTGATGAATTCACAAATTTTCTTAGATTTTGTAGATAAGAAAAGAGGGAGCCTTGTCATCTCGTTGATAAGTTAGAGATCCCAGGGAAATGGTGTTCACAAAATAAAAGTTAGGAGGAATGGATTCTCGATCCATAAACTCTATAGGTGAAGGTGGTGAAGTTGGTGAATGGGGTAGGGAATGTTTATCATCCTCACCGAGTTCAACTTTGGCCTTATTGTGTGATGGTTTAGAAAATCCAATACCACTAGCGGTCTTTATGCTTATGAGTGGTACAAGGAATGACAATATGGAGGCCTTGTTCATAGAAACCAAAGCCAAATCCATTCCAAGCACAACAATGGAGGAAGGTGTGGGAAAAGTGATGATTGGTGAGAGATTGAAGGTTAGATGAAAATGGTCGAGTTTGGGAAGGTGTCTCAGGTGAGTAGGTAGAAGTATCGAGTCCCCATATGTTAATTTGGTGCGAAGGTGGGGAGGACCATAAGGGAAAACCTTGCCTATGCGGTGATCATAGCGGGGATGTTGGTGAAGGTTACCATACTCTTGAGGAGTAAGGAATGTGTCAATGTTATAAAGGTGGTACTCCCCCAAAGTGAGGTGTTGAAAAACACCTTCTAAGGGATCGAGTATTTGATATGTGGGTAGTAGGAATGGATGAATTACTAGACAATTGGGATGAAGAAGCATTTGTTGGTTAATATGTAGATGGGTTGGTGATGGGCTAGCTATAGAAGTTATGGTAGCGGTGAGAATAGAGGATTTGGTTGTGGAAGATGTAGTGGAAGTATTAGTGGATAACCTCATGGCTGAAGAAGAAGTGGTAGCGGTGGTAGATGCCTTAATCATTGTAAGGACATCATTGGGTTGATACAACATATTACAAGTCTTAAATGGTGAAGGTTCGGATAGAATGGTGTAGTGGTTTCCTTCATGTTCAAATTTTAAACAAAGTGGTGTTAGGTTGAAGAAACACAACCCATGTCATGGATCCAAGGTCGTCCAAGCGAGAATGTTGTCTCGAATTCCCCCTTTAAGACATATAATAATTTAGGAATGGTATGGGGCCTACACAAATGTGGAGAATGATGGTACCAAGGTTGGAAGTCATAAAATTGTTGAATGAATGCAACATAACTGAGTTATTATACATGTAATTGGTAGGGATGTGGATTTGGTTGTATGCATGGGAATAAATTATGTTTATACTAGCACCGCCATCAATCATAACGCGTCAAATGTGTATATTATCAATGTAGACAGAAATAAATAGGGAAGGATCAGGACCATCTAATTGGAGAGGTAAAATCTCCTCATTAGAGAAATTGAGAGCAACCACTTGATGAGTGGTAACAGGTGCAGAGGAAGGGGATGAAGAGGTGAGATAGGCCACATGGTGAGGAGTGATAATGGATGCAACAGGAGTAGGGTCATTAGGTAAAACCTCAATAGATTACAGAACCTCAATGAGGGCTGTCGATGAGACTTAGAGGTTTGGACAAGGTCATACAAATACATTTTGAGAGGATATTGGTGTAATTGTTTAATAATTGTATGATGGGAAACCCTGTCAGAAATAGGGTATGTGGGTCAAAAATGTGATTTTTATGCAGTGCCGATGGAATATTGCATAAAAGAGTAGTGGATGAGTTGGTTGTTCTCTCCTTTCCTTTTTCCTTCGGGCTCAGTGGTAATATTAACTATATTAACCTATGGTAAAGGATCAAGTAAGTCGTGATAGGTGTAATGACAAGACGAGAAAAAATATGGTGAAGGCATATACTAGTTTTGTGAAAAAAATGTAGCACATTGGCATCTTGGTGGAGGTTTGGCTAGCTCTCTTATGCAGACCATATTGATCTCAAATGTTGGAGGAAGATAAAAGGGTTGTGGAGGAGGAGAGGAAGGTCACTAAATAGGTAAGGGATGAGGATTTGTGGTGATAGGTGAAGGTGGAATAGGGTCCTCTAAAATATCATCATCATCAAACTCTTTCTTTAGGAGGACATTGGTTGAGAAGAAAAGTTTTAAGAGCCTTATAGTTTTCCACATCATGCCCTCAGTAATGATGGCAAGCATAAATTTTGGCATTGTCAAACCCTTCTGGTTTAGGTTTGATTTTTTCATAAGGTCTAAGTGGTGGTAATGTGATGACAGAGGTTTCCAAAAGGTTAGCTAAGAAGTTGGCTTAAGACCTTGCCAATGGATCACAATGTGAAGTAAGTGTGGGTCCTGGATGGAATTGTATGGGACTTTGGTGGGAGAGGTGCCCCTAGAGGTGGAATTAGAGGTTCATTAAGTTTGACCACTTTTTTGGTGGATAGTACATTTTTAGGTTTGGATTGTACCATCTTGGATAAAAATGTAGCGGTGAACTTGTTGTTGAGGGTGGTGTAGGTTTAACTACCTCTTTGGAGGGTAGTGGCCTCTTGGACTTTAGTTGCACCTTCTTGGGTAAAGGTGAAGAAGAAGTGCATGATGTAGAAGGTTAGGAAGATGGCGGAAGGGGACGGGTTAAGAAAGGAAACAATGGAGGTTTGGTGAAGGCTGCTGGGAAGAGGAAAGGTGGAAGGTATTAGTTGAAGAGAAGGGAATATCGAGGTAATGATGAGGATACTATAAGTGGTAGAAAAGATACTAGTGATAGTGAAGGCATAAGCTGTGTAGGTAATTTGGGTGTAATAGAAGATTGTGACGAGAAGGTAGGCTGCTATGATTTTGGTTTACCTTTGGTAGGAGGCTTCTTCGCCGGGGTTGATCGATGGGGTCCTAGGACTGATGGAAGTGATAAAGGTGAAAAAGAGGTAGTGGTCAAAACCAAGTGTATGTGGCCTCAAGGTTTGGGTCTTCCTCTTAGGTGGGGGAATAGTCTTTATGTTGGCTTGTGAGGACTGGCTAAATCCATTTTGATAGGAGGATATACTAGGATTGATTTTGGCATGACTCCTAATGTAGAAATGGGTTCAAATGCAAAGGAAGATATAGATTTAGGTAAGGATTTAGGTATTGGAAAAAATTTATTTGATGGTAAAGGTTTAGGTGTGGGTAAGGGGGATGAAGAAGAGGTCGCTACAACTAGCATGGGTATGGTTGGTTTGGTTGTCTGAAATACCTTTGGATAGATTGTGGAAGTATCAATAGACAACATTTACATCTAAGCTAAGAAAGGTAGCCGAAGGCATCCCCAAAGCATGGAATTATCGACATAATCCAAATGGTCAGTCAACGTGAAAACGACACCAAGGATGTTGTCTATTTGGTAGTAATCTCTATGAAGGATGTCCAGTGAGACAAGAAAATGGTTGATTCGGACTCGTGGGTAAAAGAGCCTAGAGAAAATCAATATGATCTTTGAAATCCAATGGAGAACTATCACCAATAGGAAGGGGTGCTAGTAATGGATCCCCTATGGGTAGGGGAGATGACAAGTAGGATGAGGTAGGTTCATCTTTTGGTGAAGAGGAAGGTAAGAATGACTCTCCTGTGGTTAAGAGGGTAAATATTGTGAGTTGTTTGTCGTCGTTGAGAGGTGAGTGGGTAAACCGCATTGGGGGATATGGTGGAATCCTCCATGGGTGAAGGGGGAGATAAGGAATACTCCTCTATGGGTAAAGGATCAAATTAAACAAATCCCTTCATAAATGAATGATATCGTGTAAGAATCTCTTCGATAGATGGAGTAGGAGGAAACTAAGGAAGGGATGGTATGATGTCGAAAACAGCATGAACCTCACGAATGCTATTGTCATCGATCGAGGTTTCACCGGGTTTGGTCAAGATGGGGTTTGATTTGGTAATAGATTCATAAAGATATGAAGGTTCTGATTATCTAGTGCATTTGGGTTATTCAAGATGAGATATCCTCTATTTAACATTTCTTGGATGATATTTTTGAAATTTATACAATTACTATTGTTATGACCTTTAACGTGATGATAGTTACAATAATCATTTTCTTTTACCATGCAAGCATAGGATGAGAGGGTCAAAAATAGTATGTGGTTTGACGAGTGGAAGAGTGATTGCTCTATCTTTTAAAAGTTTTTCTAAAACCGAAGAGTAGGGTTATCCTATGGGAGTGTATTTTGAGATGGGTCACTTTCAAAACTACCATGTGGGTAGATCCTTTTTCTTTGGATTAATTACTATGCGGTTCGAAGAAGAAGAGGTGTCATTTGATTTAAACACAGCATTCTTGTTACAAAATTATATCTTCTTCTCTTCAATGGCACAAATTTCAAGTTTTGAGCCATGGTGAACACCTCGTCAAACGTGTGGAAGGTATAAACTTGGATATTTGGTGAAATGTGCCTAGAAAGCCCTGGTGAACAACTCTATTAACTCGGTTTGAGGAAGTTGGAATGTGAGTTGGTTTATTAGGCTTTGCAAATGAGTTAAAAAATATTCTTTAGATTCATATTCATATTGGTGTGTCGCGTATAAGTTGGTCATGGTGACTTTCTTGATAATGTTGATAGAAAATTTGTCTAGGAAATCTTGAGCTACTTGGTTGAATGAGAAAATGGAGTGCCTAGGTAGAGCACTATACCAATCCAAAGTAGGTCATGTCAAGGACATTGAATTTTTTACAAGAGCAAAGCATCATCATGAGTGATCAAATAACACCCATGTTTAAAAGACCACAAGTGTTGTTATGGGTCTTCTTTGTTGTTAAATCAATTGAATTTAGGAATTTCCCAATGCGTAGGGTATGGACGAATCAAAATGGATGGGTGAATGGGCTCATTGAAAATCTTGTCATATATCAGAGAGTTACATGAGCTAGAGACAAATGCTTCCAATGTATTCATCTTTTCCATCATCATTTTGATAAGAATCATGATATAAGGGGGTAAATGATGAAGGTATGACATGGGCAACATCCCAATATGTGGTGGTTCCGAGTATGAAAATTGTGAGGGAGGAATAGATGTAGGTGGAAAGTATCCTAAATAAGCGATAGATGAAATAGGGGCTATTGGTGATAAGTGTACGTAGGTGGAGTGGATGTAACGACTCTCGTAGAAATTGGAGGAAGAGACTCATGGGATGGAGAGGATAATGTTTTGGAAGGGAGTATGGGCTGTCAACACCATGGGTGGTTGAGATGTAATAGGTATATGAGAGGTGGCGGTGCAGATAGACCTACACTCAAGGTGGTTGATAAAGGAATGGTTGACATCACAGGAGAAACTGATGTCAAAGGCACAATAGATGTCATAGTTGTAGAAGATACCGATGATGTATGGTCAATTTGGGACACCACAGGTGGTAAGGTGGAAGAGGGTAAGGCCGAGCTAGTAGTAGCTAATTTAGAATTGGGTGCGAGGGTAGGAGGAATGGACACATGCATGCCATATATAAGCTGCCCTAATGAATCCTAAGTGGATGAATGGGCTAAATAATACTATAAAGCAGTGGCATTTTGATCAAGGATTCTTGAAAACTCATCATCATTGGTATTAATGGTAATAGGGTGAATGGGATTCATAGGTGATAGAATGGAATGCAGTGATGGGCTAGGTGGGAGTGGCTATAGGCTAGCATGGAACACGAGGGCATTGGCTTGGCTGCGAATCAAAACCATGTGACTAATAGTATACTTGGTAATTTTAGCTCTGTAAGTGACACAGGAGTACAAAAGGAATGGAGAAAATGGTTCCATAAGGTGACAATTGATCACTATTTTAATTGAAAAATTAAAACACAAAGACCAACAACGGTTGCATAACCGATGTTGGTAGTAGAGGTTAATCGATGCGCTTAGAGTACCGATACCACTACTATGGAAAATAAAAGGACTTGCAAATTTGGCAACAAATGATGAAAATGGAGCAAATCTGGATCTTGATAGTGATTTCAGAGACACAGATATATAGTAAGGTAATTGAGGAAATATTTAAAAAATAACATAAATGTGGTGAATGCTACTCGTTAAAAATGACAAAAAGTAGGAAACCGATAGCAGTAAGTAAAACGATAATCTGCCAGATTAGGGAACCGATGATGGTTGCTAGACCGACACCTTACTATGAAATTTGTGAAAAGATGGAAAAAAATGATTTTAGTGATTTAGATCAAGTAAAAGACCAACCCAGAAACCGAGTATGGAAATGATTGACCCTAACACACTCAGAAAGAGTTAGAATACACCAACTATGATTATGGAGTGTGAAGGGAGAGAAGAATGAAGAAAACAAACTCACACCTCAAAACACAGATCAAGAAAAAAATAACAAACATGAAATCCTATGTGGTGGATTTTATGTTCTGGCTTATGCCATTTAGGACTGACTTGTGAATAGAGTAGAGTTTTTGGTTTGATAAAGGTTCCCTACGAAAAGCCAAAAACTAAGGATAGTTTCAGGTAAGTTTTGGCGAGGGAGATCCTTTCTCTGAGATAATAACTAGACAAAGAAACCAGTTTGGAGCCCACTATCAATCCTCTGATCATGTGATCATTGAAAAATTCTTCCAAGTAGGATGTTGTTTAAGAAAATGAGTAATTTATTTTCATGTGGTTTGGTGTAAAGAAAAAGTGTGCACTACTATTCAATTTTTCAACTATCACTGGGCATGACTTCCAAAGATATAGGTTGCCCATTATTTTTAATGAGCTACAGATGCAACACTCAAAAATGATATGCAAATATTTTAGACCCAAATCCACAATGAAATTCGATGAGAGCAATGATGAATAGGCAAGAGTATGTCTTTCACTAATGCAATACAAAATAGAAAGAAGCATTCTTTTTAGTCCAAAATACGAGTGTCACTGAGACCAATAGAAGAAAAAGAATGTTCCAAGGGAGAAAATTTAATGTGAACTGTTTCAAAAGGAAATAGACACACAATGATTCACCTAGGAATGAACAATGCAAAATAACCCAAATGGGTCCCACTGGGCATGCCAAAATGTTTCACCTCAAAATAAGTTGTGTGATAAAATATATAAGGTAATGGTCAAGGAGGAATACCTATGATATGTAGGTCAAAGGTTGAATGCATGTGTTATGACTTTATCCAAGCTGATCATAGAGAAATAATTTTTGTCTGGGAAGGACTACCTGTAGATACAAAGCAAGACCACCAAAAGAGTATTAAATAGCAAGAGTCAGAGGACTTCCTAGCAAGGCTAGATCTGGAGAAGCATGATGCTTCCTCGAATTCTTATCAATCCTCTATTTAATATAGTTCAATATTAATAATCAACTGAAATAAATAGGTCCTATTATAATATGATGATTTAGGTTTCTCATACACACAATACACTAGATTTTAGGCTAGATAATAAAATAACACAAAATCTAATTATAACTGGGGTTTGTTCATGTCAGACAAGTCTGTCAAAGGTCTGGTAAGGGTATGGGTTTGATTGATTGAAGTTTGGGTTGATTCTAGGTGAGTGGGAAGCTTAGTGGTATTAGACTATGGAATGACACAAAGACTGATATCGATTAGGTGAGTGATGCCTGTAGGGGTACTAAACCAACATCATTCAGGAACCGATTACAGTTGGGGAAATAGGTAGTAAATTACTAAACATAAGGGATTTTAGGCTCTCTATGATTGTACAGAGAGCGAGGGTAGTGTGGTTTGGGTTGTAATAAAGTTGAGGAGACTCGGGGATACTAAGAAGGAGGTTTAGAATGGTGAAAAGTCTTTATATGGTTAAATAGTGGGTTGGTGGGAAGATGGTAATATACATGCAAGAGAGGAAATAAAATATTGAAAGAAGCAAGAGATCTACAAAAGGAATAAGCATAATTGATTAAAATCACAAAGTACTTAGTTGATGTCTTGAAACTCTTAGTAGTTGGGATGTTGATGGTTGATCGATAATACTTTATTGAGTCTACCTCGGCAATGACAACCTATGTTCTTCCATGAGTATTCCAATGCTCTGAAGGAGAACCGACTACTTGTCTTGTAGTGTAGTTGTGTGTGTTCATCATCCGGATGCGTAAAGGCTTGAATATTCATGTTTGAATGTAATTAGCTTCCAATGAATAAATGACCAACTGTGTAAAGATTTGCTAAAGTGTATATAAGGTAACCGATGGCGGTCAAGTGTTCGGCATCGGTTGAGGGATAATTGGCATTGGTTAAGGTGGGAAAGTCTAGGTTTACCAAAAATAGGAAGATCTTCCCAGATTTGGCATGCTTTCTCATTAAGTCTACTCAGGAAAGTGGATTTCACCTAAGAGAAGGTAGGGAGAACTTAGAAATGGTCAATTTAGGTTTAAGAAAAATACTTAGTTAGTTAGGTCAAGTGGTGACTCAAAGACCTGGGAGTTATGACTCAGTGTTGAGTGATGACTCGGTCATTGTGAGTTAAATGCCCCCGAATGAGTCCAAGGTGAGGTGTAATGATCATGTGGAGTTGTGAGGATGAAATTGAGTTAATTAAAATCATTAAATTAATTAATAATGTAAGGATGAATATTAATACGAGATGAAGGGGTCATGATGTGTTAAATATATTGCATTAATTGATTGAAGGGGAACAAGGGAGTGTGACCCAAATTCGGTGTCCAAACTACATAGAAGGAGTCAATGTATTTTAAGATTTGTGATGTGCATACCCATGATATAGCTAACTTTCAGTAGATTTATCATATTCATGAAGCTTGTGAGACAGGGTTGTGCTAGGATAGTGTGAAAAGTAGTGCTCAAGGATGAGAATAAAAAATGAGAATAATGGTGGATAGAACATTGGCACAGTTACATCAATGGTAATGGGGAATACTAAAGAGGATATCATTGAAAATGGTGAGGAAGTTACAGAGGTAGGTTTAGTTGAGGAATTTTCTATAAATGTGGGTCACCAAACCATTATCAACGTGAGTTCTGAAAGAATCGGTCTTGCACATGCTTTGTGGAAAGGGGCTGCAAATTAGAATACTACCCAAATTTATGTGTGCACATGTGTAAAAATAATAAGGATAGGGAGCAAGAATGATACATGTTGAGTGCACTAGATAGGGAAATTATCAACCTAAGACTTTAGCTATGATAGAGAAGCAACCACTTTGTTGGTAACTACGCACATAGAAGCTTCACGCACATGTGAATAGGGAAAAATGAGGCCACTTATTACACGGATGAGAATGTGCAACCAAATAAATATCTGGATGCATGGTAACAAAAATAGGTCTTTTAAGAAGCCATGGGAGTGATTAGAGAACCGTAGGGGAAATCCATTTCCTTAAGGAGTAAGTGTGGGATAGGGAACATGCCAAACAACTTGAGGTACCTAAAAGGATCTGGTTGACCTCAACAAAGTATGTAGATTGTTGAGGCAGGGAGAATATCATCCCTCTACTAGGAGAATGGTTACAAGAGAAAGTTTTTCATAGAGAATCTGAGAGAGATAAACAAATCTTACATGTAAATTTATCACCCCATGACCATGAGTATGACAAGGAAATTACTTTAGATGAGTTTATAGATGGTTGGTTGATAAGTAATATATTTATTTATACATGCACGAAAGGTAATATCCTAACACTAGATGTTTGGTATTGAATGGGAAGACCACCATTACAACCATCTTCAACTATGTTGTACATATCCAAAAGACAAGGGAAATTCCCATTAGAGTTTCAAAGAATACAAACATCACAATTTAAGGAGAAAAGTTCATATGAGACTTCAAGTAATAGAATTGGTAGATGCGGATAAATTTCTTACACTACTTAGTATCCCTTGGTGTTATGCAAACAATACAGACCTATGCTTTAACAAGCGGTATATCAACTTTGAAAATGAGGACAAACTAGTAGTAGTCCCGATAGATTATACCAATATTACACACTAGATTGAGCCTATTAATTAAGAATACCTCAATCAAATATATGTGTAGATAGTGCATGCACAAGAGAATGTTGAACCAACAAAGGAAGAATTGATAAATTAGGGAGATTTACATTATATTAGTGATCTTGCTAATAAAACCTATGATAATTGAAGTAGACATAACTTATGAAATGGTAGGTTTCAAGTGTCATAGAAGAGTAACTTGAATGAGCAGCCCATGAACATTTAGGTGACTGAGAAGAGTGGCACTACCATATAGTAAACTGGGAGGAGAAACTTGAGTCTTTCTTCTCGAACAATGGAGTAATTCTGAAGGAAGGAGATAGGAGAAATGTTTTTATTTAATCCTTAAATTGAATGGTGGTGTGATGGTGTGTTACATATAAAAATAATATGCTTAAATGGTGCAAGATTAGACTAGCCTTCTTGACAAGGTTTTCCAATTATGATGGGAAGACATATTCTCATACTCACAGATAGGTCTCAGCTGATAAAATCCAGCTAAAGGGTCGTGATGTGCTACCCCATCATTGTGGGTTCATAATTTCTATTCTATCTTACAAGGATGCATGCACACATTGTATGTACATGAAAAATTGAAGTAGGAAACATAGATTTCACATGTCTTAACCTCGCTTATAGTGTAAACTTTAAATTATCTTTCTACTAAAACTCTTGTCCATGAATCTTTACCGATAATTAAATGCATCACTCGAGAGATAGTACAAAGGTAGAGGAACTCTTTATATATATATATATGTATATGTATATGTATATGTATATGTATACATACATACATACATATATATATATATATATATATATATGTATGTATACATATACATATACATATACATATCCATCTATATATATATATGTATATAGATATATATATATATATATATATACACACACATATATATATATATATATACATATATATACATATACATATACATATATGTGTGTGTGTGTGTGTGTGTGATGATGAAAATACCATTGAATAATATGTGATCAAACACACAGCCTAAATATGGATGATATCCTTATGGAGTGTACTTGGAAGGAAAATGAGAAAAGAAATCTTATATACCTAATTAAGGACCTTAACATAGACCATATAGAAGGTGCACGAGAAGTATTGGATATGGTTGATGAAGAAGTGCGCATACCATGTACCATTGACAACCAAACATGTGAACATTGTATCTGATGATGTGCCAAAAGAGGTGATATTTGGTGACTATTGGTATAACCCGAGGTCAAAAAAATATTTGAATTATTGCATGACTTCTAGGATAGCTTTCCTAGAGGATACCATGAGTTAAAGGGATTCCATCCATCATTAAGTGAAATGAATATCAATATCAAGGATGACATGCGAGTGATTTATAAGAGGCCTTACCAAATGAATCCTTATTGGCACATCAAGGTAAAAGGTTAAATCAACAAAATGTTGAAGACAAGAATTATTGAGCCCATTGAAGAATTAGAGTTGATTAGTCTAATATTTATCATCATCAAGAAGGATGGGAGGATAAGGATTTGCGTTGACTATAGAGTTTTAAATGATTCATGTGTTAATGATCCTTTCCCCACACCATTTAATGAAGAGAAATTATAGGGTGGTGCATGGTGCAAGATCTATTCTTTTACTGATGGATTCTCAAGATACCATTAGTTTTGGATCACGCATGAATACCATGAGAAAACAATATTTATAACTAAATGGGGTTACTTTTCTTATATAGTTATGCCTTTTTATTGAAAATTGTGCCAACAAAGTGTTCTCACACGTTGTTATGTAGACATTTCAAGACTTCATAAATAAGTTCCTTCAAGTTTATTTGGATGATTGGATGGAGTACGATATGGTTAAGGACCGTTATGACTATTTGAGGTTGATGTTTTAGAGGTGTAGAAATCTTAGTATAATCTTCAACATTAATAAGTGTATATTTACGACATAATTTTGTACCTTGCTTTGACACATCATCTGTAAGGAAGGTTTGTTGTTGGATCCAACCAAGATTGCAATTATCTTAGGGTTAGAAGATCTAGCTAATCAAAGAAAAGTGTGGGATACCTTGGAAATACTGGATACTAGAAGAAATTTATTAAGGGATATGCCAAGATTGTTGCACTACTAGAGGAGATACTTAAGGAAAAAGGAAAGCTCTATTAGAAGGACGCACAACAACATACGTTCAAAACATTGAAGGAGAGGCTAATAAATATGTCTATTTTGTGCTTCCCTTCTTAGATTTTACAATTTCATTTCCATCCGAATGCCTCTGCGACTACCATTGAGTGGTATTGGCCTAGCTGAGGAAGGAAATTTGGACCATTCTATTTCTTTTACAAGCAAGAAGTGACACCAACCAAGTATAATTATACACTACAAAGCATGATGCATTGTCTTTGGTGTACATGTTTCACAAGTTTTATTTATTACCTACACCATTTATATTTTACATTGATCATTTGGAACATAAGTATCTAGTTAATAAGCCAAATTTACTTGGGATCATCTAACATTAGATCTTAATACTCCAAGAATTCAAGTTTTTATTCATTGTGAAGCTTGTAAAGAGAAATTTGGGACCAAACCACTTATCTCAAATCCATCTTGGTGAAGACGTGCGAATCATAGAAGAAACTATGTTGGATGCCTAGTTATTCAAATTACAATGTGCACCATCTAATATAGAGGATATTATAGTATTATTGTGCACAATATTGACACCCGAGGGATGAAATCACTAGAGAAGAAGTAATTAGTTATTTGCATTACACCCTATCATTTGGTAGGAGATGATTTTTATAAAATGGGAAGAGATGAAGTATTGTGTAGATGTGTCTTAGAGCATGAGTGCACCACAACTACGGAGGAATCACATGAAGGGATAGCAAGTGGACATTATGCAGTGAGGCTATAGTACCCAAGATACTCTTAGTAGGACTTTGGTGAGAAACTTTATACAAAGATACTAAAGATTATTTCAAACCATGTGATCATTATCAAATAATAATAAAGCCATGAGAACGTGATAAGATGTCGTTGCGACCTATAGTAAGTCTAGAGACTTTTGAGAAGTGGGAAATTGACTTTATCCATCCAATTGCTCCATTTGTGCATAGGACAAGCATGTGTTACATTATCACATGCACATATTACTTTAAAAAGTGGGAAGAATATGCACCGAAAAGGAATGCACTACAACTAAAACTACAAGAATATTATGGGAGAGAATTATTAGTAGATTTAGTTGTCCAATGAGCCTTACCTGTGATATGGGAGCTCATTTATTGAATGATACAATCAGGATATTGTTAGATAAGTTTATTGTAGCTCATCACAAGACTACCGCCTATCACCCACAAACCAATAGTATTGCAGAGGCCTTCAATTAGATCTTGCAACATACATTGACACAAATATGTTATATGGGAGAAATTATTGGGATGATAAAGTATCAATTGTGTTATGGGCATACCAATCAACTTATAAGATATTGAATAAATCCAAACCCTTTCAATTGGTGTTTGGCAAAGAGAAAATTTTACTTGTCGAATTTATGTTACCCTCCCTATGTATTACACATGCACGAGGAATTGTTGATGATTAAATAGTAGTAGAGCACATTGATAGAATAATGCAATTGGTTGAATGGTGAAAAATTACATAATGGAGCCAAAAGACAAGAAAAGCATGATAGAAGACTTGGTATGACAAGAAATTTATAAATAATTATTTTTAGATGGTAGGATGGTACTCATTTATGATTCTATTTTTTTTTCCACGTGGTAAAGCTCCAAGTTCATTGGTTGGGACCATTTGGTGTAACAAAGATACTAGATTCGGGCATATGTCGCTTATAGGATCTGGATGGCACCATGTTTCCTCATTACATTAATAAGATCGGGATGAATCCCTACTATAAATAAGCTTTCATTTTATGTTTTTAATAAGGAATTATTTCTAGTTATATTAGGTTCCATTTCAATTTTGATTTTGTGATAAGAAGTGTGTTTGCATGTAGGAGCCGATCAATCTATTTCGGACTAATGCACAAAGGACCAAAGATACAATTAGTGTGGGGTAGGTAGGTAAAGGTGTGTGTTGGAAGAAGGTAAAGGAAATTTAGGGAAGTGTTATTATGATTGGCTTGATGAGGCATGAGTATGTTTGGATTAGTTGAATTGGTCATACAATCTTGACTTTATGGAATTGCTCATATGAAACTGTGATGAAGGGAGAAATGCACAATATAATGCAAGGGATCATCATAGAGGAAAACTACTTGGTAAGTGACGTAAAGTAAGAATAGGTGTGACCCGAGAATATGCACTCAAAGGGGTATGAAAATACTTCTCGGATGCATGTGGAAGAAGTTTCTTTGGCTAGAAAAAGGATGGAAAACATAGGAAAAAGCAGATAGCTAAAATTAGTAGTAGGTGAGTGTAATTAATACAATCTAAAATTAAAAATTCATAAAAATGCTACAACCCATAGTCATTATTACTTTTGGATTGAGAACTTGTGCGTTAAATAGCTCTTGAGAACCCGCAAACACGTGTGAAGTGTGAATCGATCAAACTAGTGTGCGAAAAGAGCATAAAACCTAAAAAATGGAACTATAGATACTTTTGAAGTTAAAGTTATGAAGTGGAAGGATTTTGAGGAGAAAAAAAAAGTTGAGTTGTGAGGTAGAATTTGACAATGAAAAGAAAAATACTTGTAGTGTTAGGGCATAGATTGATTATAGGATCAAGCTAGGGCATGAAGTCAAATTGAGCTAGGGCACATGAATCAAGTATTAAGGGAGAACACGTGTTGAGCACAAAAATTGATGTTTTTAGTATCTAGGGAAAATAATTCACAAGTTCGTAGGTTATAACAACTACAAAAGTTATATAGGAAAAATATCAATGTAATAGAAAGTACCAAAGGACAAGAAGACCATAGAAAAATCTCCTAACGAATGGTTTTCTGAGATGCAATATCCTCAATAAGTAATTATAGGAAAACCATGGGAATTGAAACTATGAAAGTGTAAGAAAAGTGAGTATAATCATCTCGTGTCAAGCTATTAAGGATACATCTGAAAATATGTGATAATAGAAATAGGATAGTTGATTGATACAAGATAAATGATCCTTAATGAAAAGTTACACTAGAATTTGATAGATGTAGGGGTGCTAAAAATATTTGAATTACCCCTTACGTATCAATTCCTCATGTCGAAGGACATGAGGATTACTTTACTTCATGGGTAGAAGGATGTAATTGACCACACAATTGATCGGTAAAGTAACATGGATGGGAGATAGTGGCAATGAAATACCACTTGAATTATGCAACGAGGTAGTGATAGAGGATATAACCACCAAACTGAAGTATCAAAGGGAAGTTGTGCATTCAACATCTCACACATTACTAACTCAAGAACCAAAGCGGTTTTATTTCTCAGTTAGTTGTAAATTGGGATCCTCTAAAATATGGAGATATGGGGCTCTGTGTCATTTGCATTCACTACAAGGTATTTAAAGTCTCTCATGAGTAGGATTAAGGATGCATACTAATTGAAATTCAACGTAGATAAGGTAGATGTTTACTATCATACTTTACACAAAACATATGGGTACGATTCAAAAGAACTATATGTTAAGACCCTAGAATTTTATAATATGGACCTAAACCCAATTATGACTCTAGAAGTTATCAAGAAGGCTTATATATTCTATATCTATCTATGAACAAATATCAGGGATGGTAAAGTGGTAAATGTGCATGACCTCGAGCTTCCACAATAACAAGAAGATAATTGTGAAGATTATAAATCATAAGTGTGAGTCCATTACTCCGGCAAAGGGAAGAAGAAGATGAAAATGAAACATAGTGCAAGGAAAAGGATTCAAATGATGTGATATGAAGCAAGCACCTCACGTACTCCCAAATAATATCCAATTGAATAAGTGCAAAGGCCTAACTCCATAGAGGTAGACCATCCGCATATTCTACATGATCTAGACCATGAAGAGGAAGATGTGGATTATACTATGCAAGAGGAGTGAGGAAGTGGGGAAGACTAAGGCATAGTGGAAGAAATGGGGCAACATATTGTACAAGAAATACCATGTAGAAGCACAAATCGAATGAATGAAGTCGAGGCGAGACCTCACCAATACCACCATTGATGTCATACTTGTAACAACCTCAAATTTGACACCCAAATTAGTAGATTTTTTTAAAATTAGCATTTTTACATTCCTCTGCATTTTCAAACTAGGTTACTAGCTACAGCTAGTTAATGCAACAAGTCAAACTAATCTATTAATGAGTAGATATTCATCTGCATACTTAAATTAGGTAACTATTTTATACATCATGTTTTAGTAATTTAATCCATCCTATAACATAGTGATAAACCTTGTGCAACTGTAAGGGTTAAATATCCCTGATCTCCACGATCACCCTTAACATTCATTTGAATGTTCATACTTAGCCTCACTTGGTTTTACCACACTACGATAGTAAGAACGTGTGACTGACCCTCTAGTATCTACCTAGAGTTCTATTTAGTAAAAATCTATCCTATATCTTACACTTAAGGATTTTAGGAATCACGGTCATTGGACAATGTACCCGAAAGCACATTACTTTGAAAAAAGTTACTTAGTTGTACTATGTACAATTAGTTTAGATGATTGCACATAAAAACTAAACTTGTATTCCCATAACCTCACAAACATCTCAAAGACACGATTATCTAGATTCATTAAACTTAGTCCAATTACTTAGTGAATTATATTTCACGTTTCTAATTACTTCGGATATGTGGATAAGATCAAAAAGTGGTTAACACCTCACTACCCCATTCATACATTCTAAACATTTTGATAGAAAAATTGTATTAAGTCCTTAGTTAATATTCCCAATAGGAATTATTAGTCCTAAGTATCCTTATAATAGTTCATCCCTTAACAATGTTATATTTATTTTATTTAGGAGTGAACTCCTGTCTTCATCTTGTTTTAAGCTAGAGGTAATACCCGCATAAGGTAAATCCCTTTACAATATGAAGTAGGGTGAGTTATTCTATTTGATATTACGTATTATAAGTGGAAAATCAAACTTTAATTGATAAGGTTATTATACTTCCTTTTAAAATTCCTTCACTAAGATTGACTAGCTTGGTATCATTTTAGGATTTGTTTCCTAACAATTTTTGAATAATCCAATATGCTACCAAGACATATTTTTGTCCTTTTAAAGTTATTACTAACATTGAAACATTCAATTAAACTCTTAAATAGATTATTATCTTTTATTCCCTTATTGCATATACACCCTTTCCCTTTCTTGATCCAATCATGCCCCTAAAATCATATTTAATTCCTTTTGGAGTTGATACTTAACATTTGAACTAGTCTTTTTAATCCTTGACTAGATTGCTATCAAATATTCACCTCATAAAAAAATTATAAATTGGATCAAGTTTTTACCCATAATCATACTTATGTCTTTTAAAGTTAATATTATTAGCACACATGTTTACCTCCTTTCAATTCCATTTTAGAAATCACTTACTAATCCTTAATTCTCCCCATAACTAACTCTATAAAGAAGTAAATAGTCACATAACAGCTAGTATAACTTTAATAACATATCCCATAAACAATTTATTCATAGTGTAGTAAAGTATGAGGAACCTTAAATCCTTTTCAAATTTAAGAATAACTTCACGTATTCTTCCCTTCAAATTATAGTTTTGTATCTCACTTTATATTCTTCTCATTTTCCCATATCAACTCTTTACAACATTGGAGAACCAACTAGATATTAGATACATTGTTAATAACATAATTATATCTATTAAAGTAATATATTCTTAAACATGAGAAGCCTTAAATTTATCAAATCTATCGTTTTATTTCCCAAACACATAATACAACAAATTATTTATACATATACAAATCATCCATCATATTTATATATAAAAAGTCTCATCTATAAAAGGACTATTAAAAAGTAAATTTTTCCCAAGGAAATTTTATTTAATCATAAGTACAAGTGCAATATGTTCCAAGATCCGTAATATAAATCATCTATTTGAACACGAATCTGTTTCACTCGGAAATGCTTCATTCCTTATAGAAACAGATATAAGGTTAGGGTTAGGAGGAATACACGTAGAATGTCGAGATGATGTGCGCGTACCATAGAAAGATCAGGTGGCGATGCGAAGAACTCCTTTTTGTCTTGGAAGGACTACTGCAAATAAGAACACAAGACCACAAGATTTTGATTAGATAGTAAATGAGGGAAGCTGCCTTGGGCCCGGGAAATATGAAACTTCCTTTGAAGGTGGTCGGTTCCCTATGCGCCGATATGAGTTAACACAAAATACTTTTGTAAAATATCAATTAAATTGCTTGGCTTGAACCCAGGTAGGGGAAAGGCTGTTTTCCTGGTTTTGATCAAAGGAACCGATGCGATGGGTTACCTATAACCGATGCGATTCTTGATAACCGATACTGCGGTGGGTTCTAGGATCTTCTCGGGCTGGTTGTGGAGTTTGTAATGGCTGATTTTGGATAGTTTTTGGGAAACGGGATGGTTAGAAACAAAAGAATGACAATTAGAGGCAATGAGTACGTTGGATAATGGATCCGTAAAGCGGATTTGGGAGGACTGTAATTCCAAAAGCATAAGAAATGTTATAATGGAGGACATGCAAGATGTAACTTACTGGTTTTTGACGAAGATGCCAGTTGATCTCCTTGGCTGCCAACTCTTCTGGTTTCTTCACTCGTCTCTGCTTGGTCAAGTGAAGTTCTGGACTCTGCTAATCGCTTTGGACTCTCCTTTGATTCAAAAATCCTTCGACTGATCTCCCAAAAATGAAATTCCGATCCGTTGTTTTGGTTTGGGGAGCCCATTTACAGGGAACCGATGGCGGTTACGTAACCGACGGCGGTCGAGTAGGAACCGGCATCGGTTAGGAAAAAGTAGGCTATTTTTAGTAAAATAGCCCACCTTCCCTGCTTTTCTCCCGAGAGATCAGTTGCGGGCTTGGTCAAGTGGCTAGAAGGTCGGCTTTGGGTGCGAGTAAGGAGGCATTAGTTATGGATGTGAGTCTAGACCAAGTCATGGGTCCTAATTAGGTTAGTTTAGGGTTAGGGCTAAGTCATGGTGAGGTGGGCAAGTGAGGTGGCGGGTAAGGCGATGTGGATTTATCAATTATGAGGTAATTAATAAATAATTGTGTAAGGTTTAGGTGATGAGTTTAGGTTGCGAGATGAGATGTGGGTCACAAGGGATCGTAAGACACGAATTTGGTGTCTACATTAGCCCCTTATTGTCGTGTAGCTTGTTTTGTAAAGCTGCGCGGACAATAATATGAAGTGGTTTCCCCTGTTAAGGGTATAGGTAATCCCCCTCAAATCTATCACAGATTGGGTGAACGGGAAATCAGGGATAGGGTTGATAAAGGGTATATGTTGTTGAGAGAATGGTAAGGTGTGGGGTAGGTCCAAGGAAGCATACACATGTTGAAATGCAATAGTATGACTAGGGTACATGATTTGACGAGCAAACCAGCGATGTATAGGCAAAGGTCGATAGTTTATCCAAACAAGGGTGATATAATCCTGGTATCCAAGGCATAGGAAGTAGCTCCAGGGTATATAACAGGTAAGGTACAAGAACGTTTAGGCATGTTCGGCAGTACCAAATGGTTGGTTTGGTTGAGATAAACGTCACGGTCTAGGTCTAGGCAAAGTTGGTCAACAGATCAAGTCAAGGACCCTAATCATGCTAAAACACGAACAGGTGAGCTCGATTGAACAAAAAGCTACATGATGGATGGATAAATTAAAACGGTGATTGTGGGTATGGTATGGTTAATTGGTGCGGCCTTAAGTCGGGCCAAATGGTTAGGTGCGGCCTTGGGTCGGGCCAAATGGGTTGGTTGCGGCCTTGGGTCGGGCCAAATGGTTTGGTTGCGGCCTTGGGTCGGGCCAAATGGTTTGGTTGCGGCCTTGGGTCGGGCCAAATGGTTTGGTTGCGGCCTTGGGTCGGGCCAAATGGTTTGGTTGCGGCCTTGGGTCGGGCCAATTGGTAGGTTGAGGCCTTGGGTCGGGCCAATTGGTAGGTTGAGGCCTTGGGTCGGGCCAATTGGTAGGTTGAGGCCTTAGGTCGGGCAAATGGTAGGTTGAGGCCTTAGGTCGGGCCAATTGGTAGGTTGAGGCCTTAGGTCGGGCCGAATAGGTAAGTTGCGGCCTTGGGTCGGGCCAATTGGTAGGTTGAGGCCTTAGGTCGGGCCAATTGGTAGGTTGAGGCCTTAGGTCGGGCCGAATAGGTAAACAAATGGTGTTCAGCAAAGGTGGATATAGGCGATATGTGGTTAAAAAAGAGGCAAATGGTAAATAGGGGCAAAAAGATAAAATTGGGGGAAAGTTGGGATTAACACCGATGTCGATTCTACATGACCGATATCGGTTAAGGGACCGATACCGGTTTTTTAGGGCAAAAAGTAAACCGACATCGGTTAAGGTCGAAAAACCTATAAAAAGAAAAAATACGGCCTGTCATTGTCACTTTGGTTATTTGCAATCCAAATTAACTTGTCGACATGGAGAGTTGAGTTGGAGGGTATTGAGTGAGGTGGAGCTATTTGATTGGCGGAGAGAGTTGATAGTGGGCCCGAATAGTTGAGGAGGCCGCGGTGATTGGCGGGGACCCGGCGGATCGGGATTGGAGCCATGCACGAGTAGGAGGGAGGCTGGAGGGGCTGGACCAGCTGGACCGCCACCACCCATCCCACCACGACGACGTGTCGTCGTACCGGTAGGTTCTAAACTCTTTATTTTGGTGATTTGGTTGAGTTATGTTGTTTTTGGGATTTGGGTAGGAATTGGTAGTTTGTAGGAAATAATGGGTAAATGGAGGTAATTTGAGAAAGGGAGAGGGTAGATAGGTTAGATAGGCTAAGGCGGCTAGGTGTGTAAAATTTTAGGGTTTTTGGGTGGGTAGATGGGTAGAAATAGGTAAAAAATGAGTTTTGGGGGCCGTGCGCGGGTTCGGCTCGGGTAGTGGACAGTGACCGATGTCGGTCACTAGGCGACCGGCATCGGTCGAAAAAAGAATAGAGTGAGGTTAAAATGGGGGGACCGGCATCGGTCTCGTATCGGCTTCGGTGATCGGTGGGGAGAGGATGGGTTGAGGGGTATTGAGTTGGGTTGGGTTGAGTTGGGGTAGGGGATTAGGTTAGGGGTTTAGGGTTTAGGGTTTAGGTTTTAAGGTGGGTTGGGGGCTTGGTGGGGTGGGTTGTGGTGGGTTGGGTTGGGAGTGGGAAGGGGATTGGGTTTAGGGGTTTAGGGTTTAGGTTTTAGGTTTTAAGGTGGGTTGGGGGCTTGGTGGGGTGGGTTTGTGTTGGGTTGGGTTGAGTTGGGGTAGGGGGGTTTGGGTGTTGGGTTGGGTTAGGGGTTAGATTTTGGGTGTTACAAAAGGGGGTTTAGATGGTAAAATAGATGTTATAATAAAGAGTGGAGTCGAGAATGTGGGTTGGTTTTTTTTTTTTTTTTTTTTTGCGAGCACGTCGGCGGTTGACGATGCGTGATAGGATGCCTCCACTACCGAGTCGGATGAGGCCACACATATCTGCGCGCGCATTGGGCCATCATGCGCGAGGTGGGGCTCGGCGGGGTCAGAGGTACGAAGCGATCGGCGAGATCACGGCTGATGGTCGCCCTCATCGAGAGATGGGATCCGGCGCCAATGTGTTCCATCTGCCGGCCAGGAGATGACCGTCACATTAGAGGATGTGTATCGCATCCTGCGGCTACCGATCGAGGGAGAGGCCGTTTTCCAGGTAGATTCAGAGACTGCCATGGATAGCATACTGCAGGTTTTTGGGGATGCAGCCGCGCTTCTTACATATCATAGCGCGAGCATTGGATATGGTGACATGTACCGCGCACACAGACATGAGACACGGCTTGCCGTGTTGATGATGATAGGGATCACCTGCTTCGCCCTCCCGGATTCAGAGGGAGGCCGCTTCCCACGGGCATTGATGGGGGTGCTACTAGAGATGGTGGAGGAGCACACCTGTTTTGCATGGGCACCAGTGTATCTGGTGTAATTATACAGGGAGTTATGGGGCTATCGCCGGAGGAGGCGATTTGGTATTTGTTCTACATTTTTGTTGCACTGTTGGGCATACGAGCACATCGTATGCATCAGGCCGGTAGGGCTACCCCAGCAGCCAGGGCCACAGGTCGTGTACCGATATGGATTTCAGAGGTGGTTGGGGATCGTGGGCCAGCCACGAGCAGTTGTTGCAGGTCGGGATGTGGCCTACTATAGACATATGTTAGAGGGCCTTACAGCAGTAGACATTATATGGAGACCCTACAGAGGTCACCACTGGCGAGAGAGCCACAGCGTCAGTGCGCCTGATCCAGTATACATTACGGATAGCGGGACGGGCGGGAGAAATCTGGCGGATACCCTTAGAGAGAATGCGCGAGCGGATGGGGCTGCCACGGGGCGAGCCACCTCCCTTCCCTCGGTCGAGGAGGGATGATGTAGAGCCCCCTTTGCCCGGCACCACGCCTTGGGATCCAGGCCCAGGTAGCGGAGAGACCAGGCGAGTGAGGGTGTGGATGATGCGGGTGCTGCGGCATACGAGAAGTGCAGTAGAGGCTGGGCGAGAGAGCGGCGAGATAGTATCGCTGCGCGGCCGGACTTAGGCTGCGATTCTTGCGAGAGAGAGATCAGCTCCGGGGCGAGTGCGGCTATTACGAGGGACGGTTGGCTGCTTTGCTGCACAGCACGAATAGGGACCTACGAGGCAGCTAGCCCGAGCTCGAGTACGAGCACGAGCGCACCACCACCAAAGAAGCACAGCCACGGAGTGCGAGAGTGCAGTACGAGCGGCCGTGCACGGCAAAGCACGGCCACGGCCCCCAGATACCACCACGGCCACGAGTGCGAGTACGAGCACGGCGGCACCTCCACCGGCACCACGGCCACGAGTGCGAGTGCAGAGCTCGAGGGATATTGGTGTTAGGTGCCAGGGGACCAGCCCCAGTTCCTTCAGTGGCGAGAGATCGTTATATGGAGGTTAGAGCAGAGGCCCGTTATTATCAGGATATTCTTGATAGTAGCGGAGTCGAGTATCAGGCGTATGCAGCGCATAGGGCGGAGACCTCGCACGGCCCGAGAGATCTCGAGGAGGGGCAGGCTACGGTGGCGTGTCCGTGACGGGCAGGAGGCGAGAGGCACCACAGGGACCAGCGGGGAGAGGTGCCGAGGGCGGTGGGGAGAGCTGATAGATCCCCGACATGGTTTTGTATAGGGACATGGGCACCGGTCTGCGAACCGGTTGCATTGATAGAGGCCTGCGTGCCTACACTTATTCATTGTTTTGATTTATTTATTTATTATATACGGCTGCGAGCCGAGAAATGCGGGTTATACATTTGATACCGGCCTGCGAGCCGAGTATATTTTTGATATGAGAGACCGGCCTGCGAGCCGAGTCGATATTTTTGGTAGGTATTGCGGCCTGCGTGCCGGCTTTGGTATATTATGAGATCACAGAGGCCCCGATGTAGGGCACATTGTATTTTTGAAAACTGGGATATATATATATATATGATGTTTTGATCCACATGCTGTGTTTAAAATGTGTTGAAATAAATGGTTGGTAATATATAGAATGTGTGATGAGTTTAATTGACATGTTGATAGATAGATGATGCTGATGTTTTTGTTTGTTTGTGCGTATATATGAATGTCAGGTTATGTGATAAATTGGTGGTTTTGTGACAGTGTGATATATGTAACTGATGAGTTGGATCTAAATGATGTATAGAGTGATAGTTTTTTGGTATCTGTAGTTGATGGTTTGTTTATTTATAAAATAAATGATGTTGATGAAATTGTAATGCTATGTGTGGTGGATGAACAAAATGTGGTAAATTGTGTTGTTTATGCAGGCAAAGAGGCGGGCGCGACAAAAATTTAGAGGAGAAATGAAGAAAAGAACCCTGTTTCAAAAAGGAAGGTGTGTAACCGATATCGGTTAGGGAACCGATATCGGTAGTCATAGACCGATACCGGTCAATTAACCGATACCGGTTATTTAGGTATGAGCTTTTCTAAAAATAGAAAAGCTAGGGTGGCAACTTAAGTTTTAATTTTAGAGCCATGCAAGAAGTTAAATACGCGAACGCGCGCTTTTTGGCGGCCCGAGACGAGGATTTGCATGAGAGATTTGGGTGAGAAGGAGAAAAGAGACAAGGAAAGTAAATGTGATCCGAGGTTCAGAAGGCAGAAAGACAAAGTTGAAAAGGGTGGTGATCATGGCAGAACGAGGAGAAGCATCCAGCAGGCAAGGACAGGAGGGAAGACAAGGGCCACCTCAAGCTGCTGCAACCCAAGAGGTATCATTTTGTTTGTGATTTAACTACTGCATGTTTTGTGAATAAGATGGGGGAGAGTAGGTGGGTAGATATGAGAAAGAAAACATGATAACAAGGGTTGCAGGTGAGGTAAGTGTTACAGGGTAGGCAATCAGGGGTTTCAGGTATGTTTGCATGTATAAAAAGGAATAAACGAGCAAATTATTGTCGTAGGTGGTTGTTTTTAGGGAAGGTGAATATAATTGACAGTGACCGGTAGCGGTTAGGGAGAACCGGTATCGGTTACTTAACCGATATCGGTTATGTATAACCGGTACCGGTTACTGGAGAAATTTCCAGAATGTTTGAAAAAGACTCTAATGGATTGAATGGTTGTTTGTCGTTTTTGGCGTATGCAGGCAGAGACAGGGTTGAGGATGAATGATAGCGTGCCAGCGCTGTTGTCGCGAATCCGAGCGGATGTAACACCAGCGGAATGGACATTGATAAATCGTTTGGGGTTAAGTGGAATCCGTTATTATTCACGAATCGCACGTAACCATGGTATGTTACAGGCGCTGATTGAGAGATGGAATCCCGAGACAAATACCTTCTATCTGCAGCTTGCAGTGAAATGAGCGGTAACATTGGAAGATGTGTTTGGATTTTGAGACTTCCTATTACGGAGAACCAAGATATATCGAGCACTACCTAGCGCGCACGGGGAGCGATAACTGACGATATTTGGTCCATACGCACGAGATTTGACACAGGCGAGGTTTATCGTTTTCATATGGGGTAATGTATGCGGCACACCCGAGGAGACAAGTTAGCGGTGATATTAATGATAGCGGTAGGGTATTATGCATTACCGAGGCGGAAGGGGAAGATTTCCAAAGGCATTGATGTGTGTTATACGGGAGATGATAGAAAGGAATGTGACTTTTGCATGGGCACTGCGTATTTGGCGGAGCTATACGAGGGTTTATGGGCTTGTAGGCGAAATCACGAAGACACTTTGGATAGTTCATACTTATTACAACTTTGTTGGGCCTATGAGCACATTGTTTGTGTGCGACCAATAGGCCCGATCCATCCGAGCGAGAGAGGCCGAGATACGAGAGGTTGGGATTGACGATGGGTCCCGAGAGCGAACAAGAGGCCGAGATCCCGAGCCGTGACGGGATATTGAGTATTACAGGCAGGTATGGGAGAGAGTGACGGTTGCGGATATCTGTTGGAGGCCATACGGAAACTATATGGTAACCGAAATCATAGCTGAGGAGTTGAGAGGTGTTGAGCGATTGAGGTGGATCGCGGGGCACAGGCCAGGTGAATATGAGAGGATTCCTATAGATCGCGTGCGGCGACAATTTGGATTTGTGCAGGACATACCACAGGCTTATAGACCATATATGAGGATCGATGCTGGGCGGCATTCTCACCACCCCGGCCAACACCTCCGAGAGGGCACGAGGAGATAGCGGCCGATCGCGGGGTAATGGATGCGGGAATGACGAGAGGCCTATAGATTATGGTGGGTAGCGAAGCTGCGAGTGTACGTGAGCGCCACGACATAGCGGTGATTACAGCGAGAGAGGATCGTCTGCGCGTTTGGTTCAGCAGCTCAAACATAGTGAATGAGACAAGAGGATTGGTAGTGGTTGCGGAGTCACGGGCGGCGAGACTAGAGGCTGGAGTTCTCCATGCGAGAGGCGTATTCATATGTTACAGGAGATTGGCGAGATCGGTGGCGGTACCAATAGCGCGGTACCTTTGAGGACAGAGAGGCCCGGCGAGAGAGGGGTCGACGATCACGATCATCACCTAGTTCGGGATGAGTTGTGATGAATGCAGTATATGTTAGCGAGGTATGAGAATAAATAAGGATGCCGACTGCGTGTCGATGATAAAAGATGTATTTGTTTAACATCTAAATAAAACTGAATATGTATGTTGATTTGAGTTATGATAATAATAAGATTGTCGGTGTTTTGATTTTCGGTGTTTCGAAAAAGGATAAAGAGAAATGTGATTAAAATAAAAATACACAAAAATATTTATATTCACCACACAAGATAGGTTATGGTAGGGGATGGTCGAGCTAACCTTGGGAGACCCCATGTCTCAGAAGTGCTGCCTACATAGCCCATTGCACAAAGCAAGGAAGGGCCTCAGACCGATGTAGTTCTCCCGTAGGATCAGGGAGGGGTGAATTTAGGCAATTTGGTACGGTTTAGGCAATTTGTCGTTTGGTAAAAATTTGATGTTGGTAGGGTAATGTTGTTGGTGTTGGTAAGGTATGGGCGATGTTGATGTAGGTATAGGTAAAGCGAAAGTTAGCTTACCCAAAGAAAAGGGAACCATGTCCTGATTAAGATCAACACACAATCCTAGATGCGAGGCAAAGAGGAAAGGGTGTCCCGTAGTTGAGAAGAGCCAAACAAACCACAGATTAACATAGGATGAGCTTGAATCCCTAGGTACCTTGCATAGGCAAGAAGTCGATAGGTGAAAAGAGTTGTATAATCACAACATATCGGATATACGCCACGTCCCTTGAGGTTTGTTGCTTTGACAAATGGTGAGGTGAGGTGGTTGATATAGGCGGGGGCTCTGAGAGATTGTTACAAGGTGATTATTCTGATGAAAGAGAACCTACCCTAAATAGACAAGTCCATGACTCAAAAGTTCTTCTGAATGAGGCTTTTATTTTATTGAATATAGACTGATCGATGCGGGAAGTCTACCAGGGATATTGATTGTTTTATTCTTGAGGTCTTCACGAAGCTGATCAATGCGAGAAGCTTCTGATAAAGGCTGACTGTGTATAGCTGTCCTTCGAGGGAGCAGTCTATTTATAGTAGCAGATATAATTGTAATGCATAGCTGTCCTTCGGAGGAGCAGTCTATATATAATAACGGCAATAATTCGGCATATAGCTGTCCTTCGAGGGAGCAGTCTATATTTAATTTAGATGACTAGATGTTCTTTTTAGCGTGAAGCATCTAGTTTAGTAGGAAGTTTGACTCAAGAAAATCCCATAAGAATACGGCTTATTTTAATACTTTGAAGTCATGGACTAGACTAAGAAGGGGAAGGCATCGTAAGGGGAGGTGAGGGGTGAGCTTGATTTTATTTCGAGATGTAAGAGACAAGTGTATGTGGTGGTATGTGAGCTCAAGGGACGAGCAGTAGGCGGATAAGAAGTGATATAACACTAATTTCAACAGTAGAATGGTCGAAGATGCAAGGCATTAAGGGGCTCAGGCTCAGGTTTACCATTAAGCGAAGCTAAACGATAAGTACCCGATCCATAGATGTGAGTGATTATATAAGGCCCAATCCAATTGGGAGCAAATTTTCCACGTTTGCTCTTTTCTAGTTTGGTTACATGTTGATTCTCTTTGAGGACAAGATCACCAACCTTAAAGGTACGCTCATGAAGTCGCTTATCATAAGCACGTTTAATGCGTTTTTGATAGATTTGAAGGTGATCAAGAGCTGTAAGACGGCGTTCGTCAAAAGCTCCATTGGGCTAACCGCTCTTGGCGGAAATCATCGTTGGTGAGAATATCTGAAGAGATATTCTAAGGGAGGTATTTGTATTTCGAGAGGCAAAACAGCCTCGGTGCCGTATACCAAAGAAAAAGGTGTGGCATTAGTAGAAATGCGAATGCTTTGAGTACGATAAGCCCAAAGGGCAAAGGGAATGTGATCGTGCCAATTTCTTCCAGATTCATTGACAACTTTCATGAGGATTTTGGTTAGTGTTTTATTAGAAGACTCGGCTTGCCCATTGGCTTGTGGATAGTAAGGTGATGAGAAACTAAGTTTGATACCAAAGTTGTCACAAAGGTCTCGCAACAACTTGTTTTTGAAAGATTTTCCATTATCATTATCGGGCGGTGAGGAACACCAAAACGACAGATAATGTGGTGGTTAATGAACTTCGACAATTTTTTTTTTTTGATTGAAATGAGTGGAATAGCCTCCACCCATTTTGTGTAATATTCGGTCACTGTGAGTATCCAACGGTGACGTTGTGAAGAGGTTGGGTGAATCTCACCAATAAGGTCTAAACCCCACTGTGAGAAAGGCCAAAGATCTCGAGCGATCTGGAGCGGGTGGCTAGGAGTATGTTGAAGGTTGGCATGTTCTTTGACACATAACACAATGCTTAACATATTAAGTAGCGATCGTTATTGAGAGTAGGCCAATAATAACCAAGGCGAAGGATTCGTTTGGCCACAGCGAGGCCTAAAATGTCCACCACAAATACCGTCATGGACTGTTGGATGGTATGAGTGGCCTCCATGCCAGTTAGTCAACGAAGGAGGATACCATCAAAGCCACGTTTATAGAGGAGTCCCCCCATGACAACATAACGCGAAACACTTTTAAGAAAAGCACGTTTGCCGTTACTAGTAAGATCAGGTGGGAGGACAGAGATTGTAAGGTAGTCGTGAAATTGGTGGTACCAGGTATCCTGTGAATTAGTAGACACAGTATTTATCATACAAACTATCGGGGTTGAATAGGATGGGGCAAAAAGTTGTTGGACCACGACGAATAATTCAGAGTCAGTTGGCGCGGCGGGAATTTGCGAGGCTAAGCACGCCATAGTATCCGCAAATTTGTTAGTGGAGCGGGGAATGGTTTGTATAGAATAGTGGGTAAATAAAGCTAGAAGTGATTCTACATAGTGTTTGTATTTTTGAAGTTCCTCGTTTTTGCATTGGTAGACGCCCATAACTTGATTGACTACCAATTGAGAGTCGCCAAAAATGTTGATAGATTTGATACCTAAGTGTAACGCAACTTGGAGACCCAGAACAAGGGCCTCGTATTCTGCTGTATTATTAGTGCAAGGGAAATCAAGTCGGAATGAAAGAGGCATAGGTTCAGCGTTGAGAGGAATGAGAACAACGCCAGCTCCTCCGCCGCGCTGGCATTTAGATCCATCGAAGAAGAGGGTCATTGGGTACGACTCCTCCGTGAGGGAAAGAGTAGCGATGAGTTCGTCGGGAAATGTGAAATTGGTAAATTGTTCCCCGATGCAGGGAGGCGTCCATGAAGTTGGTGCGATGGTTTGTCCTTTGATTGATTTACGGTGGATAAACTCAAGGTCGAGGTCGGCGAAAGCATGAGCCATCTAGCAATGCGTTGGTTCGAGATGAGGTTTGGCGTACATGTAATGGATGGGTGCATGTATTGGTGATGACGAAAGTCTTGTGATTTAGAAGGTAGTGTCGGAGTTTGGTGGAACGAATGATAGGGCAAGGCACAATTTTTCTACATGTGTGTACCTAGTCTCATAGTCCACCAAAGTCGACTTATATAATAAGCGGCTTGTTCGTGATTCTCGAGTCACGATGTGCAAGCATGGCTCCTACTGGCGTGGTCGGTGGCGGAAAGGTAAAGGTAGAAAGGGCGGTTGTCTTGGGGTGGGATAAGCACGGGTGGTACATAAGAGATAAGCTTTGAGAGCTTGAAGGCTTGGTGACATTCTTCGCTCCATTGGAATGCAATATCCTTTTTAAGGAGGTGATGGAAAGGTTGACACCGTCCGAGAGTTGGGAGATGAAACGTCGGATAGATTGGAGCTTACCTTGTAAACTACGCGATTGTTTGAGATTTTGGGTGGGGGCATTTCTAGGATAGCTTTGACTTTCGATGGATCGACCTCAATGCCACGCAAAGAGACGATAAAGCCAAGAAGTTTTCCCGAAAGAACACCAAAGACACATTTCTTCGGTTGAAGGCGGACAGAATATTGTAACAGGCGATCAAAAATAATGGTTAAAACATCGAGATGTTCACTACGATGTTTAGACTTGCCAAGAAGATCGTCGACATAGTCTTCAAGGATAGTGTGCATAATGTCATGAAAAATGTAGGTCATAGCCCGCTGATAGGTAGCACCAGCATTCTTAAGGCCAAATGGCATGACACGATAACAAAAGGTTCCCCAAGGAGTTATGAAGGCAGTCTTGTGTTGATCGGCAGGGGCGACCAAAATTTGGTTGTATCCTGAAAAGCCATCCATGAGAGAAAGCATTTCATGACCCTGCGGTGAGATCAACAAGTTGATCAATACTTGGGAGGAAGTCATCCTTAGGGCAAGCGAGGTTAAGATCTCGGAAATCCGTGCATATCAAAAGTCCCCGTCGCTTTCGTGGCAGTGCGATGTTAGAAATCCATTGAGGATAGTCAATAGGCGAGAATGAAGGAAGCGAGAAAGGAGTCGTTGGAGTTCCTCTTTGACCAAGAGAGCAATGCGTGGATGCATTTTCTCAATTTACTGTTTGGCTGGTTTGGAATCGGGGTTTAGGGTGATGTTATGGGCCAGGCAATGGTAGGATCAATTCTGGCATGTCGGCGTAAGACCATGCGAACGCTTGGTTGCGAAACGAGAAAAGGTAGTAAAGGCGGCTTGTTACGATGTGTTAAGGGATTGTCAATCTTCACTATGTGAGGATCTTCCTCCGTGTGGATGTTGATTTCTATAGTAGATTCATTCGGCATAGTTTGGGTTTGAGATGGTAGGCGCGTTGAATATAAGAATCATCCGCGCCCGAGGTAAGTGAGTATGGAGTCGTCATCACGGCATTCAACAACATTAATCAAAGGCGAATCCTCTTGATCATGTCACGGATACGAAGGGAAGAAGAGAAGATGGGTCCTCATTATCGCGTTGATAAGTGAGAGGACCTATGAAGATAGCATTTATGAAAAAAAAAAAAAAAAAGTTAGGAGGGATAGATTCGGGGTCCATCGATTACGTGAGGTGATGATGGCAAAGTAGGTGATGATGTTTCGGTAGGGGCAACGTCTTCCTCTTCGAGATACGGTGACGGGGAGGTGTCTCTTGTGTAGGTGTTTGGAAAAACCGAGACCACTGCGATCATTATGTTTGCGTGTGGTCACGGGAATGAGTGTATGTCGGCCTTGTTCGTAAAGGCCAAAACCAAAGCCTTTCCACGCACAGCGAGTCAAGAAGGTGAGGGCGAAACGACGATTTGTCAAGTATTGAAAATCGGATTGGAAGGGAACCACACCAAGAGGAGGTTCAGGGATAATGGAGGATGTGTCAACACCCCCATACGTTAGGTTAGTGCGGCAATGGGGTGGTCCGTAAGAGATTACCTCCCCCACGCGACAGTCGTAGGTGGGATGCGCATGTAATTGTCCGTACTCCTGCGGGGTAGGGAAAGAACTAACGTTATATAGGCGGTACTCCCCCAGCGTGAGGCGATGAAAAACATCTACTAAGGGGTCGGAGGTTGGGATGTTAGCTGCGGGAAGAGAAGTGGTTTGTGCGATGGTGGTTTCATCAGTTGAAGGCGTAGGTGCAGTTGAGGTGGATGGTTGAGGTACATTTGAAGAGGAAGGTTGGGTTGAATGTATGGGTGTCTTAATTGGTATAAGCACATCGTTTGGGCGGTATAACATATTGCAAGTTTTGAAGGGGGGAGGATCAGCTTTTACAGTGTAAGACTTCCCCTCGTACTCAAATTTTATGCATCGATGTAATGTTGAGGGAACACATCCCATGGCTCGAATCCAAGGACGACCCAGCAATATATTATATTGGAACTCTCCTTGAGGACATAGAAGAGTTCGGGCAAAATCGTGGGCCTACGCGAATGTTGAGGATCACGGTGCCTAAGGTAAAGTAATAGCGTCATTGAATGATCGCACATGATGGGGTTGCACACATGCAACTAGAAGGGATGTTCATTTGTTGGAAGGCTTTTGAAGAGATGATGTTTAGGCTAGCGCGCCCGTCAATCATAACCCGGCGTACTCGAATGTCTCGGACGTAGCGGAAATGAAAAGAGCGAGTCGGGGTCTTACGCACCAAAGTCGATAATTTCATCTTAGAAAACTAACATGCATGACTTGTTGTTTTGAGGCGAAGTGGTGGGGAGATGGATTGTTTGGTGAGAGAGCAACGTGATTGGGTGTTAGAATGGAGGCAACGGGCGGGGTTTCGTTGGGTAAAACCTCTATCCCTTGAAGGATCTCAACGAGAGCTTGTCGATGAGATTGAAGTCGAATGAGATCATATAGTGTCATTTTACGGGCGATTGATGAAGGCTGTTTGATCATGGTTCGGTGGGCAACTCCATTAGAGGCGGGATAGGCGGGTCCGCGAATAACCACTTTAGGTGGTGGTGTAATCGGGATGGTTGAAGGAGAAAGAGATGCCGCAGTGTGTTTTCTTTCGCTTTCCCATTGTTTTTACCTCGAGTAGCGACACTAATCATATTAATCTCGTAGACTGAGATGAAGAAGATGGTTGGGATAATTCATGGTCTTTAAGAGGTGGGGTTGTAATAATGATCGATCTTGGTGAGGCGGGGACAGATGGTATAGTAGAGGGAATTGACGCTAGAGGTCTCTCCCTTCGTAAGTTGTCTTTCTTAATCTTTCTATCCGGAAGAGGTGACTGGCGAAGGATGGTTTTTAGAGCTTTGCATCCTTCCACATCATGTCCAGGTGTGCGGTGATAGGCGCAGATTTTAGACTCATCATAATCCACAGGTCGGGGCTTAGACGGGTCATAAGGTCTAAGTGGAGGTAGGGAGATGGTCGCATTCTCCACCAACATAGCAAGGATTTTGGCGTAAGATCCTTTGAGTGGGTCAAAATCAGAAGAAGATGAGGGTATTGATTGTGTGGGTTGTGGTAATGTTTGGGCGTGTTTAGTTCGTATGGGTGGTGGTTTAGCCGAGGGGTGCTGACACATGTTTTTCACTAAACGTGGTTTCTTGGACACAGAAGTTACGTTCAGCTGGTTAGATGATGAGGCTACAGATGGCATGGTAGCGGGAAACAACCACGGAGAAAGGGGAGTGACAGAAAATAAATCCTTTGATGATGGGATTGGTTTAGGGTTGATAGGTGGACCGGATACGTGGGGTAACGATGTTGTGATACCCTTTGATCTCTGTATAGGTGTAAAAGGCGTAGGTCGTTTTGCAGAAAACAAAGGAGGTATGATATATTGGTGTAATGTGGAGGGATGAGGTCCCAATATGGAAGGTGGGTGTGATGATGAGGGTTTTAATTGTGATAGAGACCCGGATTGCGTTCGTCTCCTAGGTGGCGGGACGGATTTATTTTTGGATAGATCGAGTCGCTTAGGTGGGTGTGTCGAGTTGGGCATTGGTGAGGTCCCAGCGTAGGGGAAGATCTGGTTAAGTTGATAGAAGTGGACGGGGCATTTGGTAGAGGTGAGGGTGAAGGCGAGAACAGGGGCATTTTAAGCACGTAAGCACTTGGGTAGATGGTGGAGACATCGGGATTAGTCATTTGCATTTGAGTAGGAAAAGGGGTACTCAAAGCGTTCCCATAGGGCACTGTCATCTTACGTGGAATGGCAGTCTCAGTGTGATTTGTAATTTTGAGTACGGAAGAAAGGTGGGTTGTAATTCCGAGTCCATTGCGGGTGTGACACGGGAGGCGGATGAGGCCTTTGTATCAATAGATGTTAGGAGGTCAACCGGTCGTTGAAAAGATTTAGGCGATGAGGGACTAATAGGTAGGAGGGCGTGTTCGAGGAGATCTGTCACATTAAAAGAATGTGGTGATGTTAGTGTAAGAGATTTCTCGTCTAAGGATGTCAAAAGGAGTGGTGAGCCTTCCTCTTGTGTAGCAAGAGTGGTAGAAGGGGACGTTTGGGAAATAGATAAATTAGATAGCATCCGCTCACAGTCTTGTAGGGATGTGGTGTAAGAAGACTCATTGATGAGAAGAGAAGCACAGGCGATTAACTCTTCTATGGGTAAAGGAACGATTTCGCTTTGGCTTGATGGTGGTAAAGGAGGTTCGGGCTCCTGTGTTAGTGAAGAGGCTTGATTCAAAATTTTCTCGATAGAGGCTTTTGGCTGAGAATCGAAGCTGCATGGATCTCATGAACACTCTCCTCGGCTAAGATATCTTGGTTCACGTTCTTTCTTTGGGCGAGTGATTCGGGAATGGCTTGTTGAAAATTTTCAGATTTCGGTTAGCGGGGCGTTAGGATTATCGAGTGTTATATCCCTGCATCAACCATTTCTGCTATTTATGTTTTTCAACATCTTGCGAGTTTTCATGACTATGTCCTTTTACGCGGTGAAAGTTACAAAAGTCATTTTCTTTGTACCGAGGAAGGTATTGCGCGGGTGGAGTCAAACCCAGTGAGGTTTAACGGGGGCAAGGTGATAGCCCCAGCTTTGAGCAATTTCTCCATATCACATCATAGGTTTCTCCCAGGAGTGTAGGCGATGGGTTCGGCTTTGTATTTATAGGTGGTTTTGGTGGAGTATTGGACGGTGGTTGGGATTTGACCATCAACTGCGTGGACAGCTCCTTTTGATTTAGAAGAGGTGGACGCGTGAGGAGTGGTGGTATTTGGTTTATTGGTAGAATCGGGAGTTCGGAAAGTGGAGTTCTTGTTGCTTGCTGACCGCGATTTCTCTTCCTCTAAGGCTCGAATTTCTAATTTTCGAGCCATAGTAAAACCTCGTCGAATGTACGGAAAGTTTGAATTTGGAGGGTAGGGAGATGTGCTTAGCGCGAGGCCAGCGTAAAGATTCGATAAGTTCGGTTTGAGGCAAGGCATACGTAAGTTGGTTGATAAGGCCCGCCATCGTCAGCGAAATCTGCGATAGATTCGTCTTGGTGTCGGATGGCATAAGTCGATGATAGATACTTTCTTGGCAATGTTAATGGAGAAATGATCCAAGAAAGATTGGGCTAGTTGGTTAAAAGAGAAGATTGAGTCTTGGTTAAAAACAACTTTGTACCACTCAAGCGAGGCCACGATAAGGACATGGGAAAGGTGCGGAGTAACAAGGCATCATCATGGGCGATCAAATAACAAGCATGTCTAAATGATCGCAAGTGTTGTTGAGGATCCTCTTTCTTGTTAAAAGCGAGTAAACTTTGGCAACTCCCATTGAGGAGGATATGAATGAAGGGGGACGAGAAGGGTGAATGGGCTCCCGACAAACTTGCTCGTATGTCAGGCTACGACTTCCCGAAACGGAAGCCTCCAAATTTTGCATTTTGTCCATCATTTGCTTGATGAAATCATGTGTTGGATGAGGTGATGGTGCCACGAGAATAGGGATGTCCCATATAAGGTGTTGAGGTTCTTGGATACGTGTATGGGAATGAAAAGGTAGGCGGAGCTTGAGAAGGAAAGCTCGTTTGAATAGGTGGCGAGAGAAAGTCATGAATGGAGTGGTGCGAAAGAGGCGAGATAGGGGCGATTGGTGGTGGCGATCGTGGGGCCCAGGTTAACAAAGGAAAGCTAATCGGGGTCGTATGAACCTCAAGGCTGTCGGATTGGGAGACGGGGCTAGTGATGCGAAGTAAGGTATTGTTATCGGGAGGAGTAGGAGCTAAATGAGCAGCTATACTAATAGGCATGCCCATAAGGAGGCTGACCATCGGGCGTATGGTCGGGGTATGAGACAAATAGTATTATGCAGTATGTGGGATTAGCATCCGAGAAATTTGGCAAAGTCCTTGTCTCCTACGAGGAATTTGGGGATCTCATTGGTGTGCAGCAGGGTTCCCATAGAATGTGAAGGGGTGATTCGAGGCGAAGACACGGAAGCGAGGCATGTGAAACCATGGCGGCGCTTGCTTCAGTGATGACAACCATAGACTAGAACACCCGGAAAGTTTGATCTATCAAGAACAAAAACAACCTCGAATGGTGAATTTGGCAAGTTCTTTGGTTTGTCGGGGGCTGATGAAGACGATGGCGATATCGGTTTAGTAACCGGTGTCGGTCACAGATCAAACGACGTCGGTCCCTTAACCGATGGCGGTGTCAAAAATTAAGGATAAGAAGATATAAAAGGCTGCTGATTTGATATTGGTAACGTTGAGTATGTTTAGCAACTTATTGATCACAGAAGACAAAGTATGACGAGAAAAGCGAGATTTGAAAACAAGCAAGCAGAGGCACACGCAAATCTAGAGACTAACCTAGGGTTAATTTTAGTTATCGTGGGCTTATGCCTTTAGACGTAAGATGATGTCAGAATCCTAAACAACAAGACCTAGGGGAAATGTCAAGTTTGTTTTGGCTTATAAGGTTACCTCAATCGGGCGGAGGAATACCGCGGAAAAGGGGGGATGTTTGAGCTGTTGTGTTAATTGTGAAGTGATTCGGTATGTGTTGTGCGGTGAAACTAAGGTTAATTTCTGTCAATACCGTGGATATCACCCCACGTGTACGACACATTACTTAATCTATGTTCACTAGAATTGAAAACAACAAGCGGGAATGTACGATGCATGTGTTTTAAAACCCAAATCGAAAGTGATATTCGATGAAGCAAAAGAGATGACTTTCACTAATGCGAAACAAAAAGCAAGACAAATTCTTTACTAAAATATATAACAAAAAGAAAACACAAAAATATGCTTCCTAAAATGAAAATAAGCAAGAAAAAAGAAACCCAAAATGGGTCCCACCGGGGCGTGCCAAAATGTTTCACTCGGAAATGCTTCGTTCCTTATAGAAACAGATAAGGTTAGGGTTAGGAGGAATACACAGTAGAATGTCGAGATGATGTGCGCGTACCGTAGAAAAGATCGGTGCATTGCGAAGAACTCCTTTTTGTCTTGGAAGGACTACCTGCAAATAAGAACACAAGACCACAAGATTTTGATTAGATAGTAAATGAGGGAACTGCCTTGGGCCCAGGAAATATGAAACTTCCTTTGAAGGTGGTGGGTCCCTATGATATGAGTTAACACAAAATCTTGTAAAATATCAATTAAATTGCTTGGCTTTGAAGCCCAGGTAGGGAAAGGTTGTTTTCTGGTTTTGATCAAAGGAACCGATGCGGTTACCTATAACCGATGGCGGTTCTTGATAACCGATACTGCAGGTGGGTTCTAGGATCTTACGGGCTGGTTGTGGAGTTTGTAATGGCTGATTTTGGATAGTTTTGGGAAGCGGGATGGTTAGAAACAAAAGAATGACGGTAGAGAGCGAATGAGTACGTTGGATAATGGATCCGAAAGCGGATTTGGGAGGACTGTAATTCCAAAAGCATAAGAAATGTTATAATGGAGGACATGCGAGATGTAACTTCTTGGTTTTTGCGAAGATGCCGGTTGATCTCCTTGGTGCCAACTCTTGGTTTCTTCACTCGTCTCTGCTTGGTCAAGTGAAGTTCTGGACTCTGCTAATCGCTTTGGACTCTCCTTTGATTCAAAAATCCTTCGACTGATCTCCCAAAATGAAATTCCGATCCGTTGTTTTGGTTTGGGGAGCCCATTTACAGGGAACCGATGGCGGTTACGTAACCGACGGCGGTCGAGTAGGAACCGGCATCGGTTAGGAAAAAGTAGGCTATTTTTAGTAAAATAGCCCACCTTCCTAACTTTTCTCTAGAGAGATCGATTGCGGGCTTGGTCAAGTGGCTAGAAGGTCGGCTTTGGGTGCGAGTAAGGAGGCATTAGTTATGGATGTGAGTCTAGACCAAGTCATGGGTCCTAATTAGGTTAGTTTAGGGTTAGGGCTAAGTCATGGTGAGGTGGGCAAGTGAGGTGGCGGGTAAGGCGATGTGGATTTATCAATTATGAGGTAATTAATAAATAATTGTGTAAGGTTTAGGTGATGAGTTTAGGTTGCGAGATGAGATGTGGGTCACTACGAGATTATTTTATTTGGGGTGTGCAATTCAAAGAATTGGAAAGAAGCTAATCTATTCACTAAAATAATTTTGTGATAGATAAAGTAGATTAGTCATCAACACTAGCTATCTAACATTGCAATGGTAATGCTTCTACAACAGTTAGGAGTTGGAATCTTTTAGAAATCCCATATCCGGTGATGAAAGAGGCATGGGAGTATATGTGAAGTGTTCCCAAATGAGCACTTTGCATACAATCCTCCCACTTATTTAATCACAAGGTATGTGATGGATAGAGGATTTGAGTTGAACTATGTCATATCTACTATCATTTCTCACACTAAATCAATCCAATCAAAAAATTGAAGTTATAAAATTCAAGGAAATTAAATCTGTTTTGCATCCAGCATAATTACGATCAATTCTATACTTAGTCATTTTATGGATTTAAAATATATGAATCCATAAATCTGTATAAACTAATATAAATCAAATAACAAAATAAATACTTCAAATGAAAAGGTGTGGATCAGTGATCCGGCCCTCCGAGTAGGAGGACCTTGGGAAAAATAAAAAATGAAATGAACTAATTACAAGAAATAGACTTACCAGTTGATTCATCAAAATATATTTACCTTTATATATAAAAACATTACCAAATGTCCCTACAAGAGGTTTTCAAGCATCTAAAGCTAAAACAAGAGATTCATTATCAATATCTTCCTTTTTATGCCAAGGTTAGTTCATAAATCATTTCATATTACACAAGAAAGAAAAAATTTGCAACTGATTCCATTTCCAAGCAATAAGACCAACAACCCAATATTCACCCTATCCACAAATCAACATAAGATATAATATTTCATTTGAAAAGAACACGTTTCAGGTATATTTTGAGTTTTATAGTCTAGAGGTTATTTATTTATTATAAAAAAACAACTGACCACACAATGAAGATACAGGATCCATCCTCGAGTTAGCTTTAGCATATGTGGGTTAAAAACATTCACTTGTTAACATTCACAAGTTTTATTTCTATCAACTTGATATATAATATTACGTAAATAAGAAAAGACCATACAAATTTCTTACCGCATCACTTGATAAATGTTTTTATTTAAAATGAACACAAGTACAAACATGCATTTTTGAGGAATGGACTTAAATAAGAAAACCCCAAAGTATTTTCCAAGTTATATTCCAAACCCAAAAGCCATACTAATTTACAACATGTTTACAAATTTGTAAAACCCAAAAAAATCATAAGTTAAATTCCTCAACCCTATGTTATACGTTTTCACGAGTACTCTTAAAATTCAAAGAGAAAATCAATTCATTTGGAGAAATAGGAAAGGCAGACCAGGGAGAAACCAAAATACCCTTTTATTTTTTATATTCAACCACATCAACTTAGCTGGAAAATAAATATAAGGAATGTCATACATTTTTAATGAAAGAAGACCATTTTATTAACAGAAAGAACATTTTCCAAAACCCGTGATAGCCAAATATTTCATGCCAAAAATACAAATAGAAACATTAAAAATCAATTTGCATAACTAATTAATCAAACTCACAAAGAACCAATGATTTTTACTGCAAGAGCTCATGCTAAAAACCAGATTCGAAGTATTATTCGCATATCGATTCATTAACCAAAGCCAAAGAAAAATAAATAATACAATCCCTTTAATAGTCAAAAACCAGAGAAGTAAGGAGAAAAACCCCTTGCCTAGAAAACATTTTGCTTCCCGCTACGAACTCAAACCATGGCCTGAAATTCATTTCCCTAAGTGCCAAAATTCTATCTTAGCCAGAAAAAACCACCATCACATTGTATTCCCCATAATAAATAGAGGGTTCTCCATTAAATTTTATTTCACCCACATGCAATTTTTTTTTTCTAGATTTCCTCCATGAGTGGAGCTAAATTAAGTGAATGAATGTAGTCAAAACCAACTCTAGCTCTTTTCTCCCTATATCTCCATGAATCCCCAAAACCCCTATTGCCTTTTCTCTTCCATCTATCAAGTGGATAGTTTGGGGAGCCCTTTGCCATCATGAGAGAGTATTCCAAGTCATTATTGAATAAATAAATTATCATAAACTTCCCATATACGTGAATGTCCACCTTTGTGGATTTAGTAATAATTAAAAACTTATCCATGCAAAGTTTTGGTTATCATTACCCTTTTTAAAAATTGAATCCCAAACACAATTAAAACCTTAGACCCTTCCATGCAAGTATGGTGTTATCACCAATTTTAATAAGTCAAAAGCATCCATCATTAAGTTTAACCATTCGATGGTGTGGAAATATGCCCCCATCTTATCACTATTTAAAAATAATAATAATATTTATTTCTTTAGATAAGATAAAAAAAAATGGTTTTAAACGGAACCAAACAACCCCATACATAATAGAAGTGAGTCTTTAACAAAAAACACCAATGAAGCCTAGGAGGAAGAGTCAAAAAGATTGATAACCAAGCCCCCACATATGAGCCAAACTAAATAGTTTGTATATTAACAACAATTTTTGTAAGTAACTAAACCAAGACCAAAATAGGAAAAAACAATAGAAAAGATAAGGGCTGCAAAAATCCTGCCATTACTTCTTAGTATCCCTTCTTTGGGTCCTAGAGCTCAGACCACCATATTTTGAATGAGCCACTTTTATAATGACTCTCTTCAAGTGTTTGACCTCTTGATTCTTAGTCTAAGTGCCAACATTATCTTCCTCCTGAGACTTACCCTGATTTTCGGCTCTGACCATACCCGAGCTATCACTTGTTTCATCTCATCACTATCAAAAAAGAACTCATACTCAACTTCATGTTGTTTTTCCTCCTTAGAAGCAACCTAGTTTTGAAGTAGAGAAATCCATTGCTCCTATATAACATAATCTACTTCAATCCCCGATGGTTTTGTTCACGGGTTTCAATCTTTCGATCACAATCTTTCATCTCCCTGTATGAGGTTTTGTTGATAGTGAGAATGGTATCCATTGTGGACTCGACCCTCATAAGTCCATCTGTAGACACCAAATTTGTGTCTTACGACCCCCTGTGCCCCGCATCTCATTTTGCAACCTAACCTCATCACCTAAACCTTACATAATTATTTATTAATTACCTTATAATTAATAAATCCACATCGCCATACCTGCCACCTCATTTTGCCACCTCATCATAACCTAGTCTTAACCCTAAACTAACCTAATTAAGACCTATAACTTGGTCCACATCCACACCCATGACTAATTACTCCTCACCCGCACCTAAAACCAACCTCATAATGACTTGACCAAGCCCGCAACTAATCCCTCGGGAGAAAAGGAGGGAAAGCTGGCTATTTTACCAAAAATAGCCCGCTTTGACGTGACCGACATCGGTTCCTACTCGACCACCGTCGGTTGTGTAACCGCCATCGGTTCCCTGTAAATGACCACTTCCAACCAAAAACAAAGGATCAGATTTTCATTTGATCGAAAAGAGGAGAAATCATTGAAAGAATCCGGATTTGCTTGGCCGAGCAGAGACAAGTGAAGAAACGAGAAGAGTTTGCAGAAAAGGACATCAAGCCCAAGACTGCAACGGAATAACCAGGCCCCCAGTGACACTCATCCGAGCATCAGAAGAGGAGATTGCTCATCTTGGATTGTCAGATCATCCTATTTGAGCCCTGTCTTTGTCATCACAGTCCTGGAACCTGCATCTTCATCAGGAATGAGTAAGTAGTGTCTTGTATGATTCTAAGCACCATTTCTTGAGCCTGTGGATTGATTGTAATTATAAGCTCATTCCTAGATCTACCACCTACCAGCACCCTACACTTAACCTTCATCCATACATCTTTGTATTTCCCAGAAGACCATTTTATCACACTCTGAGCCTTCCCTGTCCTCCCATTATTCCCCTCAGCCATCCACCAATCTTAATAACCCCACGATCACCTTGCAACCAACCTCTATCCAGAAACACTTAGATTGCTGACCCTACCGGTGTCGTTTATCCCCCACCGGCGGCGGTTCTCTAACCGCGGTCGGTTATCCAGTGACCGGCGTCGGTCACTGTGACTTATACCCCAAAACCCTTTTCTCGCCTATTTGTCACCTAACAACCTCAGATCCAGTCTGGTTTATCCCTATAACTCAACCTGAATGTATCAACGACCAGTAACCGAACAAACAACGTGACGCTTTATTATTGATAGTTTAGCTTCTATTGCTTTGTAACGAGATACCTAAATCGTGATTTTGCAATAGCTTTCTTTGTTATCATTTGTGTTAATTCGTATTAAAAGGGGAACTGACCACCTTCGAAAGGAAGTTTTATATTTCCTGGGCCTAAGGCAGCTCCCTCATTTATTGTCTAAATAAAATTTGGTGGTCTTGTGTTCTTACTTGCAGGTAGTCCTTCCAAGACAAAAAGGAGTTCTTCACAGTTGATCTGATCTTTCTCTACGGTACGCGCACACCATCTCAACATTCAACAGGTATTCCTCCTAGCCCTAACCCTTATCTGTTTCTCAAAGGAATGAAAGGATAGAAGCAAGTCTATTCCGCAGAGCCGAGACATTCCGTGCGAAACATTTTGGCACGCCCGGTGGGACCCATTTCGGGTTTCTGTTTCTCTTGCTTGCTTTCATTTAGGAAGCATACTTGTTGTTTGCTGCTTTTTGTTATATTTAGTAAAAGAATTTGTCTTGCTTTCCTAGTTTTGCATTAGTGAAAGTCATCTTATTTGCTTCATCGAATATCATTTTCGATTTGGGTTTAAAACACGTGCATTACATTCTTGCTTGTTGTTTTCAATTCTAGTGAACATAGACTAAGTAACAGGTCGTACACATGGGGGTGATTTCCATGGTATTGACAGGAAATTAATCTTACTTTCACTACACAACACATACCGAATCACATCATAATTAACACAACAGCTCAAAACATCCCCCCTTTTCCGTGGTATTCCTCCGCCCGATTGAGGTAACCTTATAAGCCAAAACAAACTTGACATTTCCCCTAAGTCTTTTGTTTAGGATTGACATCATTTTGCGTCTAAAGGCATAAGCCCAAATTGATTAAAATTAACCCTAGGGTTAGTCTTGTTAATTTGTTTGTGCATTCTTCTGTTTTTAGTTTTGTTTCTCTCTGTCATACACTGTTGTTTTACGTGATCACTCTGAGCAGTTTGGTAGGCATATTAATTACTATTAACACCAAATCAAAAACTTCTTACTGTTTCTTACACCAGTTCTATTATACCGACATCGGTTAGCTTACCGACGGTGGCTACATCCTGACCGACATCGGTTATCGGACCGATATCGGTTCTTTACGTCTTTGATTCTGATAAACTAAAGAACCTACCAGCTTTGAAACATCTTGTTTCTGTTCCTAATAGATTGAAACCCTACTGTGTACTCCTGTCCATGGTTGTTATCACTTGAAAGCAAGCCGCCGCCATGGTTTCACATGCTTGCTTTGTGCCTTTTCCTGAATCACCCCCTTCATATTCTCAGGGAAATCCTGGGGACACCAAATGAGGTTCCTAAAATTCTGTAGGAGATAAAGAGTTTGCCAAATTTCGGATGCTAATCCTAGTCTTTGTCATAATACTATTTGTCTCATGCCACGACCGTACACCCGACGGTCAACTCCTTGTTAGCATGCCTATCAAGATAGCTACTCATTTAGCTCCTTCTCCGCCCGATAACTCCGCTTTGCCTTCCGCATCCTTAGTCCCGTCTCCTACCTCAAGAGCTTGGGGGTTCATACGGCATGATTGGCTTTCCTTTGGTTAATCTTGGGTCCAACATGTCATTACCGCTAATACCCCTACCTTGTCTCTCTTGCAGACTGTTCCGTTCATAACTTGCTCTCTACCACCTATCCACACGAGCTTTCCTTCTCAAGCTCCGCCCACCTTTTCATTTCCACACACATATCCGGTAACCTCAACATCTTATATAGGACATCCCTATTCGGTTGCCTCAACACATTCATCCTCCATACCTTATCAACATTTAACCCCACCATTGTCTAGCGGTGGCCCTTGGCCCAATTTGCCTCCGTTTACCACAACCACACCATCATCTCATCCAACTACTGATTTAATTAAACAAATGATGGACAAAATGCAAAATCTGGAGGCTTTTTTTTTAGGAAGTCGTAGCGCCTTGACATACGAGCAAGTTTGTCGGGAGCCTATCCACCCTTCGGTCCCCCTTCATTCATATCCTCCTCAATGGGAATTACCAAAATTTACCCGTTTTAATAGTAAGGAGGACCCTCAACAACACTTACAATCATTTAGACATGCCTGCTATCTGATTGCTCACGACGACGCTTTACTACTCCGCACCTTTTCCATGTCCTTATCAGGACCCGCCTTGGAGTGGTACAGTGCTTTAACCCAGCACTCAATCTTCTCTTTTAACCAGCTAGCCCAATCTTTCTTGGATCATTTCTCCATTAACATTTCCAAGAAAGTATCTATCACCGACCTCTATGCCATCCGACAATTTGAAGACGAATCTATCGCAGATTTCGTTGGATGATGGCGGGGCCTTATCAACCAACTTATGTATGCCTTACCTCAGACCAAACTTATTGAACTCTTTACGCGGGCTGCTAAGCACATCTCTCCTACCCTCCAAATTCAAACTTTCCGTACATTTGACGAGGCCTTTACTATGGCTCGAAAACTAGAGATTCGAGCCTTAGAGGAAGAGAAATTGCTGTTCTTGCAACAAAACCCCACCTCCGAACCCAAGATTCTACCAACAAACATAACACCACCAATCCTCACCCATCAACTCGCTTCAAATCAAAGGAGTCATGCACGCGGTGATGGTCAAATCCCAACCACCGTCTAATACCCTTGCCAAAACCACCTATAGGTATAAAGAAGAGCCCATCAACTACACTCCCTTGGGAGAAACATATGGTGTGATATTGGAAAATTTGCTTAAAGCAGGAGCCATTACCTTACCTCCTGTTAAACCTCACTCCGGGTTTGATTCCACTCGCGCCATACCTTCTTGGTACAAAGAAAATGACTTCAGAACTTCCACCGCGTGAAGGACACAGATCATAAAACTGCAAGATGTTGAAAAACATAGTGCAGGAAATGGTTGATGCAGGGGATATAGCCCTCGATAATCCTAATGCCCCTGCTAATCGAAATTTGAAAATATTCAACAAACCATTCCCGAATCATTCTTCTAACAGTAATCTAAACCAATATATCTTAGCCAAGGAGAGCATTCACGAGATCCATGCAGTCTTCGACTCCCAACCAAAAACCTCTATAGAACAAATTCTGAATCAAGCCTCTTCACTAACGCAGGAATCCGAACCCCCTTCCTCACCATCAAGACAAACTGAAATCCTTGTCATTCCTTTACCCATCAAGGAATTAACCGCCCAGAGTTCCCTTCTCACAAATGAGCCTTCTTACACCACATCCTTGCAAGACTGTGAGTAGATGTTATCTAATTTATCTATTTCCCAAACATCTCCTTCTACCATTCTTGTTGTACAAAAGGAAGGCTCACCACTTCTTTGTCATCCTTAGATGAGAAACCTCTTGAAACGACATCACCACATTCTTTAAACATGATGGATCCTCTCAAACACGCCCTCCTACCTATTAGTTCTTCATCGCCTAAATTTTTTTCAATACCGGTTGACCTCTTAACGCCCATTGATACAAAGTGCCTCATCTACCCCCTGTATCGCACCCACAGTGGACCGGAATCACAACCCACCTTTCTTCCATACAAAAGTTCCTATTCACACGTGAAGACTGTCATTCCCCAGAAGATAGATAGGTCCTATGGGAACATTTGAGTATGCCATATTCTACTCAAATGCAGATGACCGATTCAGATGCCTCTACCATATACCCGAAGTGTTTACAGAAGCTTAAAATGCCTATGTCCTCATCTTCACCCCCCTCATCTCTACCAAATACCTCATCCACTTCTATTAACCTAACCAAATCTTCCCCTACGCTTGGGACCTCACCAATACCCAGTCTAACACACCCACCTAAGCAGCTTGATTTATCTAAAAATAAAGTCGTCCATCCCATTAGGAGACAGACTCAATCCCCTCAACCTATGCCTCTATCACAACTAAACCCCTCGTCGTCACACTTACCTTCCATATTGGGACCCCATCCCTCTACCTTGCATCAATATATCTTACCTCCTACGTTTTCTTTAAAGCGACCTATGCCTTCTGCACCCATACAGAAATCCAAGGGTATAGCAACACCGTCACCCCGTGGATCCTGTCCACCTATCAACCCTAAACAAATTCCATCATCAAAAGAGTTGTTTTCTGTCACTCCTATTTCTCCGTGGTTGTTTTCTGATACCACATCATCTGTGGCCTCATCATCTAACCAGCTAAACATAGCTTCTGCGCCAAAGAAGCCACGTTTAGTTAAAACCCATTATCAAAACCCCTTGGCTAAACCACCACCCATACAAACCAACCATACCACGTCATCACCAGGATCGACCCAGTCAATAGCCTCCTCTTCCTCTGACTTTGACCCACTCAAAGGGTCTTACGCCAAAATCCTTGCTATGTTGGTAGAGAATGCGACCATTTCCCTACCCCCACTTAGACTTTATGATCCATCTAAACCTCGACCTATAGGTTATGATGAGTCTAAAATCTGTGCTTACCACCGCACACCAGGACATGATGTAGAGGGATGCAAAGCATTGAAAGCCATACTTCGTCAGTCACCTCTCTCAGATAGAAAAGTTAAGAAAGACAATTTACGAAGAGAGAGACCTTTAGCTTCAATTCCCTCTCCTATACCACCTGTCCCCACCTCACCAAGATCTATCATTATTACAGCCCCACCTCTCGAAGACCATGACCTATCCCTACCGTCTTCCTCCTCTCGTATTCACGAGATCAATATGATTAGTGTTGCTACTCGAGGGTAGAAAAATGGGAAAGCGAAGAAAACAC